>KB722761.1:330090-355049 GCA_000349905.1 Volvariella volvacea V23
AATCACTTCCTGAACAAAGGATTTTTGAGCCTTGAAATCTGGTTGAAGGTCAAGGATTCGTTTGGCGCAGCAGTCAGTAGCATCGGAGTCACAGCAACTGGTGTCGTCATTGGTGCTTTTTTTTGCATTGCATGACCAACCCACTTTGCCATAGTCCCTGCTCCACAAGAACCTCCTTCATTCCTTTCAGCTGGCCTGGATGGTTGGGGTAATTGTTTGGAAAGGTCATCTGCTGAGTGATCTGTGTTCCACCACACATATACCATCCATCTTGAAGGCAAGCTTGCTTTCCCCCAGGGCAGTCCTCGTCATCCTTGTCATCATTAACTGTGGAATAGCCAACATTGTCCTCGGAATCTGATGGATAATGATTGACACCACCTGTCCATGATGTGCACTCTGGATCACTGTTGCCATCACTGTTGTTTTCATCTCACTGTGCAGCTAGAGCAGCTCGAGCATGCTCAGCTGCTTGTAGCCTCACTTTTTGTTGTCGGGGCGTAGGTATTATTGTAAAAAAAATGAAAATTTTACTGGTATTCAGTCTGTTGCAGCACTTAAGACCCAGCGACGAAGTTTTGATAGTAGTAGATATTCAGGAACATGATCCCGGCCATCTCAGCTGAGCAGGTCAACATCCTTCAGCCAGATTTGCCGCTGCACAAAACACGTGGTGACTAAGCGCCCCACGCCATAGAAATGTGTCAGGAATGGCTATTTCGCCGGGCTTCCGCCTGGTGATGACCAGTTCCCGAGTCCTAATACGTGTTTACTGAAGATTTCCATGTAGGCTGTCCACACCTCTTCCTCTTCCTCCTGCATTCCCGTTTGAAGCCCCAAATGCATTCAAAATTCTCTCGCAAGATATCACCAATACGCCAGAGACAGGTACCCCAGGACAGGGGATCATACACCAACAATGATCGCCTGTGGAAACGTAAGTCATCGGGATGGGCAGAGGCCTTGAGCGCTGACACATTATATAGAGTCCTTTCGAGTGCGTCGGTGGGATGGGAATGGTCGTCCAAAGCGATGAGCTTCCCAGGGCGACTCGCCGCCACAGTTTGCATGCGCGAGAGGTGGTCAACCAGCCAGCCATACGGTCCTTGGTTTTGTTTGCGCGTTTGACCTCTTTTTGTGCTGTTGAATTGAGATCACTAATTGGAACGCGCACGTTAGCGAGCTCAGGATTTACATGAGGGCAATGTACAAGCGAATCCAGAGGTGATAGGTCTTTAGCATTCTTGATGGTATAGGATTGAGAGTGTGAAGCATGTGGGTATAATAAAATGAGAAAGAGAAGGGGAAGAAAAAGTGGTTGGCAGGTATCTAATCCGGGCTTTCATTAGGGAGGGTTTCCTCCCTCCAGAGAGGGGTCGTGGTAGTGCTCGTAGTGTGGTGTGAGGATATCATCCAGCACGAATGGTGACATAATGCAAACGTACTGGAAATATGCTGCAAAACAAAAAAAAGGACAACAAAATTGCAGATCAAGCACCGCCTGCATTTTGTCTGCAACTCTTTTTTTACTATTTACTGAAGCCGACCCCTTACGCTTAGCATATACACATATGATCAAGGAGAAACGGAAAGTAAAGAGGGAAATACAGAGCTAGAATCCGGTGCACCGCTTATATATGCCAGCGGTCAGCCACAGATGCAGCAAACGACGCGACCGATAAGATAAGATAACCGTCACCAAGCCGTCAAACGAGCCGCCAACCGCGTCAACCCCAAGCCACGTATAGAAAGCTCCACCGATCCGTCCGGGTCGAACACAACATGGAAAAAGGACAACGGAAAAGACACATAGCGACAACTGCAGCCAGCTCGCGGTCGGCTCACGGTAGACTCGTCTATTCAGAGCAACACTATAGTAGTACACGTCGTATTCAACTTTTGGACTGTAACAGGAATTGCAACCGCGAGTCTCCGCTCCAACACAGCACAACGCCTAGAAGGCGTGGTAGCGGTGTAGCCTGACTGCCCTGCGCTCTCCTACGATCAAATCCGATAGATATTTACACATTGCTCGAGCAGCTTTAACCAAAAACAGACAAAACCAGGCGGGTATATGCATGCGACTTGTGGACGAGGTATTCGATTCAAGGGGATGGGGGACGGGGGACGAGACGAGTGGGGATGTAGGGTGTGACGAAGGCGAGGGTTGGGTGTTCAAGGATCGTCCATGCGCGGTGAGATGTGGTGAGGATGGTGATGAGGCTGTTGAGGATCCCGGTGCTGCATTCCAGGCGTCGACGTGGCCGAAGCAGGAGCCATACTCGAGCTTCCCCCGCCCGTTTGTTGCTGTCATCCACCCCGGTCAGCGCCAGAACTAAACGCATATAGCGAATGAAGAAACCAAGACGCCAACTCACCTGTCGCAGCTTCGCCAGATGGATCTTCAGCGTCTCGGCGTAGTTCTCGAACCCGAGTGTCGACATGGCCTGCAAGATGTCCTCCCCGCCGATCGTCTTTCGTTTCTCGAGCTGGCACTTTTCTGCCGCCTCGGACGTGATGAAAGATATAAACTCGGATACGCATTCTTGCACGCACTCCTTGGCGTCTTTCGCGATCTTGGCTGTCGGCGGCACCGAGGACTTCATTATCCTCGAGACGTTGGCTATCTAAAGATGAATGGGCGGGGGATGGTGAGATGTGAGCGCAGAGAGGGAGGTGGGAGGGCATGGGACTTACGGGGAGGAAACGATCCTGTTCCCTGTACTCTCCGACTTCTTGATCTGTGATAGGAGCCGGGGCAGGTGTGGCCTGTGGCGTAGAAGCGACCGCTGGGCCGCCAGACCCAGACTGCGCCGGAATGATAGGCTGCAACTGATCAGACATTGTCAACCCGCACAACGACCCTTCGTATCCACCTCACACGTAAACGATACATACTCTGCGCGCAAAAAGGGCAGGACGCACCAATTATGTTGCGACGATGAACCCCTCTCCGGGTGTCGGTGGCTGATTGATTTCGGACGCGTTTGATGGACGAGTGGCGCGTTTTTTGGGTTTTCTTGGAAGTAATTGGGATCGCGATATCCAATTGGTTGAGGGCGCGGGCGGTGCGGTACAACGGAGGTCGGAATTTGGAAGATGACCCAAGAAATCGTTCTCCTCCAATCGCCAATCGCAAAGCGAGCCGCAATATCGACTCTCCCGAATAAGAACAAGAGCACGAAAAATCAAAACCAAAAAATTCCTCTGGTCTCCCTATCCCCTCCGGAGCTGGTCTGTAGTCAAATCCAAAAAGACGAGCGTCAGACCAAGGCAGGAGTATTTTTTGTGTGTTTTACAGAGAAGTGGAGTGGAGAGAATTAGGAAATGGGGGTCACAGTTGGGGGGAGGGAGTGGGACGAATCACAATCGACGCCCAATCAGATTCGTGAATTTCCCATCACATGATGTCTCGTTTTGGAAGACTGGGGCCGGGGCCTGCCCGGCTTCCATCACCGCACCGTCGCCGCACTCCCACGCTAGTGTGCCGGCCAACGGCAGGCCCGTTGTTTTGTATGTGTACTTTGAGGTCGAAAAGACCTATTTGTGAAGGCTTTTAGAGCAAAGGATAAGGGAAGAGGCTACGGCGACTTTGATGTGCATGAAACGAGGTGCCGTTTTGCATTCCGTGTAACATCCGCCTTTGTGCCTAACCCGCCTGCCCAAGATAGCCCACCAGGAAGGACCGGAGGCTATTTTGAGGGTAGGTAATTAATGCTCGGACCCGAGAGCTCGACGCGCCGTTGCTCGCGCTTTGCGGTTCGAAAGACGCGCATGAATGCGAGTTTTTGTTCTTGTGGTCGAGGCCCGTATTGTATATCCCCCAAGCTATCCGTCGATCTTTGTGCGAGGTTATTGACAAATTTACAACAGAGTGCCTTCAGAAACGGAGTTGACACGGGCTACAGCGTATCAATGCACTCAAGTCACAACATCCAACCCACAGCTCCCCGGTCGAGTTCCGCGGATCGTGGGTCGGAACAATGTTGGCACTCAGATAGTGCAGTATCTCTCCTTGGACACAGTCTGATCATCAGACTCGAGTGGAGCATATACGCGTACAGCTTTACTTTGCTCAAGACCGGAGTTTCAGTGTCGGTGAAAGTCGCAACATATCAAAGCCTGATATTCTATATATCATGTCCATGACGAGGAATAACTATCGCCCCATGATGGTTGTGGGTCGTGAGATGGAGATGTGGACTGGCGTGCGGTTTAGCACGGGCAACGACAGTCCACACCCATTACGCGATGAAGCCTGATGCAAAGATAAGATAAATGAGACGCAGTGATATTGCATTTCAGGGTACTCAGCCCTCCCGATCGTCAATGACCGGATGCTTCATCCTCCGTTGACGAATTTGACTAGGTTGATTTCAACACCCATCCGCGTACAGTTTTAGTTGCGGTAATGTGTTTAAATTTGAACAGAGAGTCCGGTTCCGATGAACGGATCGCAATTAGACCACTGGCAGGCCTAAGTATAGCAAACATGCTACTTCACCGTCCTCTTATCCTTTCTTTAACCGATACCCTATCTTTCCAAGGCAAAATAAATGAGCAGACATAAATCCTACGATCAGAACGCTACACAGAATACCCAGTTACCAAGGCCGATAGACAGCCCAGATCCTGCATGCCCCATGCTACGCGCATTGCGGCCTAGAATAGACCCGGAACAGACTTTAGGTGTTTTCAATCTTTGTGGCGTCCATAGCAATGCCGCCGCAGTTACAGGGCTTGCCGCTTGCCAACGGGAAATCTGATGGTTAGTTATATTTAAGCTAGGGACACGCAACGCCGCACAGTTATTCCATGTCGATCAGGTCCTTGTCCGCTATTTCAAGTTTTTAGCCGGCGGGGTGCCCTCTCTTCGTTCCAGTGCTCGAAATGAGGATGGAAGAAGAGGGCAAAAGTTGGGTCGAATATGCAGTCTGAACGTTGTGTGAGCAGTGAGATGCGACGTGTCGGAAGAACCGCGGTCGTCAGATGACGGACATAACGTCCCAGCCGAGTGAGCTGGTAGCAAGTAGTTACCTCTGATAGATGGTGGTATCCTGGGCATGGAGAAGCGTTATAACCAGGCAATGGGCAGCACATGCGTCATGGAATGCAGAGCTCCTGGTGGGCACATGGGTTGCTGACTAATCCGGGGTACCCTTGTTTTCCTTGCCGGAGCACTGTTCCCATCACATCCTCGCAGTCAATGGCCATTACAATTGCTTTGCTCAGTCGCGAACACAAGTACAGCGACAGCATGATCCCTGCTCTGATGTCAACGCGCGGTGGGGATCCTGGGGACAATAATACCGCAAACAAAAAACTTCTCGTCCTGCCCGTTGGGGTGTGACAACCGCCTCCGGCCACTCTTCCGCCACAGGAAAAACTCGCAAAAAGACGGGAACGGGAGACGGGAGCCAAGAATACAGGAAAAAACGATCATGGGCAGCCCATTCGTGCAGCCGTGCGGGGCTAAACTGGCCACCACGGTCCCTTGTATGTGAACAAGGCCCCAGCCCATTGTCACCGCGGTCACCAGCGTGGCCGTGGAAGGGTGGCGATCCGCTTGTCGGTTGGTATTGTCATTGTTGCCTTTCGGTAATCTTGTGCTTACCCTTTTCATTTTTATCTATCCGAGAACTTTAAAGTCTCGCCGGTGTAGCCTCCCCTCCCCCTACTTCCTTTCCCCTCGAGTTGATTCTCCCTTCTTGTTCGCGACCTCCTCGTCCCCTCTTCTATCTTTCCCTTTCTTTATTTCATTCACCCCAGTCCTCGACGGACCCCCGAGACGCTTGAAGCTCTCACTGTGCGCCATCCCATCACACACTCCATCGAATCAGCACCGCAGGCCCACACTCATTACTGATAGACTCAGCACACCCACGCGATGGCCACACCCCCCAGATTCCTCGCATCCGTCCTAATTGCTATTATCTACACAACAATAGTCGCCAACGCCGCCCCATGGCCACAGCACGCAAAGCACTCTACCCATCGTGTCCGGCACATTGGCCGTAACGTAAGAGTGGAAACCTTCTATCCTTCCACCACGTTCAAGGTCCGTCCCATCTTCCATTCACTCCTTTTCCGTCCCCACGTTCCGCGCAACGAGGCTCTGTAGCGACGACCGTTGCTCTTTCCCCTTCCGATCCTCTCGGCGTACTCATCGTCGCGTCCCAAGCCAAGTTTTGCCCCACACTTTATAGACTGTATACATATATACTATATTGGTACTGACATTTGACTTTTCGTTCTTTGGGTTGCAGACGTTCGGGTCTGGCCTCGAGCAACCCGGTGGCCCGTCACTCGTGGCAACACCGATCCCAGACTCGGCCGTCTCGTTCGTCCAGAGCCAGCTCGGGCTCAACGCCAGCGACATCGGCTTCCGATCCGGGTTCAACATCACGAACGGGAGGTTTGCGTATGTACGGCAACACCATGTACGTCCCCCCTGCCTTTCGCGAAGCCATCGACCGCCTCTGACCTCTTGGCGCTGTTTTTCGTGATAGGAGGGTGTCCCGTTTGCGAATGCGGTCGCGAACGTGGCGTGGAGGAATGGGAAAGTCGTGTCGTTTGGTTCGTCGTTCGTCCAGCCGTGTACGTCAGATCCTTCCTGCTAGTATCCCGTATCCTAACATCCCGCTCCTTCCGATCGTCATCAGCTTCGTTTGCGTCCTCGACCCCGTCCGTGACATTCGACTCCGTACGAGCGAGCGTGGAAGAAGCGCTCGACGCCAAGTTCAACGGCCGCGACCCAACAGTAGAGTACCTCGCGCGACCCGACGGCTCAGCCGCCCTCACGCACGTCTTCCAACTGAGAAACGAGGCACAAGATACCTGGTACGAGGCCTTTGTCGACGCGCACACCGGCGACCTTCTCTCCGTGACCGATTTCGTGGCCCACGCTTCCGTAAGTGTTTCTGCCTATTCAGCGGTGCGATTCCGGGTCCTGACTGACCACGATTGGCACCGGTGGAATAGTACACCGTCGTCCCTATATCCAAACTCTCGTTTGCGGATGGAGTGGAAACGCTCGACGACCCTCAGGACCTGGAATCTTCTCCGCTCGGTTGGCACAGCGACGGGCAGAACAACTCTACAGACACCTCGTAAGTCTTTTGGAACCATCTCCACACACTCCCGCGGCGTTTCTTCTCACAATATCTCCACCTTCCCCACACCCATTCTTTCTCTTGCCCTTTTCGCACTGCCCCTTAATATCGTCACCGGACTACATGCGATACCTCGACAACCCACTTCCCACGTCCCAATTCCGACGATTCCCCCACATGCACTCGACCGCTCTTGGCTCTTCGGGCTCCGCCCATTGGCACACACTATCTCCACAACACGCCATCTGACCATCGCAACACCCCCCCACACACACACCGCCCCAACAGCGGCAACAACGCCCTCGCGGCCAAAGACACCGACTCTGGCGTGACCCTCCAATCCACGCCCGGCCTCAACTTCAACTTTGTCTACTCGGACTCTCGCGACCCCACCGTCGCGCGCAACCGCCGCGCGGCGACCGTGAACGCGTTTTACATCACGAACGTCGTGCACGACTTTTCGTACAAGTATGGGTTCACGGAGAGCGCGTTCAATTTCCAGCAGAACAATTTCGGGAGGGGCGGGAGCGGAGGCGATCGCGTGCTGGTGTCGGTGCAGGACGCGAGTGGTGTGAATAATGCGAATTTTGCGACGCCGCCAGAGTGAGTGTCGGCTTTCCTGCCCTTTTTTTTTCCCCCCTCCGAGTTGTAGTGGGGGGGTGGGTGGCGCTTTGGATGTGTCGCTGATGCGGTTTTGTTGGGTAGCGGTCAATCGGGGATTTGTAGGATGTTCGTTTGGGATCTTACTGACGTATGTGGTCTCGCTTCCTTCTTTCCTTGTTCGCATTGGTCTCAACGTCGTATAGCCCCGGAGGGACGGTGCCATGCAAAACGACATCATCGTGCACGAGATGGCACACGGCATCACCAACCGCATGACGGGCGGTGGCACAGGCCGATGTCTGCAAACCACCGAGGCTGGTGGGATGGGTGAGGGCTGGTCTGACGCTTTTGCCGAGTACGTTTTTCGTACGCCTTTTTTTTACTTCTTCGTGTGCTGACCCCGCACTTGGATGGAATGGTAGATGGGTGCAGCAGACGGACGGGCAGGTTAGAGACTTTGTCCTGGCGACTTATGTCACGAACAATCCAACTGGCATCCGGCAGTTCCCTTATTCAACGGATCCGTGAGTGGTCATCATGGACTCTTTTGCGGCGATGGCTGACGGTTTTCGGAATGGATGTCTAGACGAGTCAACCCGCTGCGCTATTCGGACCTCCAACGGCTGACTGAGGTTCACAGTACGTGTCCATTCCCACCTTGTCTCATGTTCTTGCTTAATTACGTCTCCCCCAACTAGATATCGGCGAAGTTTGGGCGAATATGCTGCACAACGTCTACGCGGCGCTCGTCGGGGCACACGGGTTCTCCAGGACGTTCCTGACCGACGCTTCCGGTTCGGAAGGGAACGTTGTCTTCATGCAGCTATTAATGGACGCCCTCCTGCTCCAGCCTTGCAACCCAACCTGTAAGCCATTTCGTTCTCCCCTTCTTCCGCCCCAGCTAACCCCTCTCCGATACAGTCGTCTCAGCACGGGACGCATGGATCCAAGCCGACCAGAACAGATACAACGGCCAACACGTCTGCCTCCTCTGGGGCGCCTTCGCCAGCCGCGGGCTGGGATTCGGAGCTCAGAACTTTGTCGACGACACCACCGTGCCGCCCGAGTGTGCCGGAACCGGTGGCGGTGGGAATGGCGGGAGTTCCAATCGGAATATTACGCAGGTCCTGGAGGACATCTTTAACGGGATCTTAAGGAATAACACTACTACGGCCTTGAGTCAGTGAGAGGGGTGTGATGTTGGGTGGCTTTACGCTTGTGGCTGGGGGTGATAGTGAGGGGGGTATCAAGAGGGGTTTCGAATTGCGTCTTCCATTCCAAGCTGTCGCTTGAGTTGCTGGGCAACAACAGTGTGCGCTTTAGAATGGTTGATTACCTCGAACAGCCGCATGGTTCGTTTATATCACATCTTCACTTCCTCGTCTCCCTCCCCACCATCCGCACCATTTCCGCCTTGTCTTCGTTCCTTCCGGACGACCTACCATCATTTGACTATTTCACTTGCGATATCGATTTCATCCAAAGTCCCCTTCCCCCTCTGGGGACGATGGGAGTTGCCAAGTGGGCAATTTAAAACGGCACCAATTCACATACATGTCCTTTCATTAATTTTCCATATAAATCTGTCGCTCACCCTCCCTTGCGTTGTTGCCGCTGTCGCGATCGTAGAAGAGAAGAAAAAGTAGAATTGGAATCATGGAATTATTATTGTTTTTTTTTGGGTACTCATATCTATTTAATGGGTGTTGTTTTGTATCTCCTATTAACCTATCCTCCCCGGCCTGCTTGTATCAAATATACGCACTATATCAACTATGATTTGTTGGGTTTGGCCATGATGGCAGAACGGGACCCGCGCTTAGGCCTTGGGGCGCTTAGCAAGGGAGTTTGCCGATTTTTTTTTTGCGTGAGTGCGTGTGTCCCACTCAACTTGCTTACTCCCATGATTGAGCTTCATCATTTCAACCTCAAGAGATGTGTTATGCCAATTACAAAATCCAGAAACTATTGAAACTCATTCAACTTTTACGCCTGTTAATCGACTTCCACGGGGGCTCCAACAGGAGATTATGCTCCTTGTGAAGGAGGATATGATGGTAATCAAAAGACGGTGGAGCTACGACTGAATCTTAGTATCATAGGTTTGAAAGCGTTGCAGGGAGTTTGCGCTGGCTTGAGACGACAATCGTGCTCCCGTCAAGTGTGCTTTTTCTGGATGAAGACTTTGTTGAAGAGTTCGCGATCAGTGCCTATCACCACTTTCAACGCGGCTGACCACTGCGGCGTTCAGTAAGATGATTTCTGGAAACACAAGGGATATTGCAGAAGTTGCGCACGCTATACAGTGATCTCGGAGTGCGCCGTTTCTCCTTTCGCATGTCCCTATCCATGGGTGCTCTCCATGATTTATGCATTATCGAATCACTAACTAGATTAAAGCTTGGCAAATTCTAATAACTCGCTCATTCTCGCACGTCCACAAGCTCGAGTAGATCCGGTGCTTCTAGAAGACTACACGCTGGAAGGATCTTAAAATTAGACAGGGCGTGGCGCAAGAGTTGATTCTTGCTTATCATAGACACTGTATTGCTTATATCCTTTCCCAAATGACCATCTCAATCTGTATGCTTGCCCCACCGGTGCCGACTCCTCGGGCTCCTCAAGAAGGTCGTGTACACCACTCATCTTTCCCACTTCTATACCTTTATCCTTTGCTTGTCCCCCACGATTCCCTCTTGCATTTAAACCCTATCCATCTACCCTCAAGCCATTGCAAAAGTGATGCTAATGGTCCCCTTCTTCACCATCTTCCACTTGCCTGGTCATATCTATCACACTAGGGACGCGAGGTTGTAATCGGGGCTACATATACTTTGTGTGCAGTCCTGCTGTATCTGATCCTGCCTACCGAGCGAATACGTCCACCTACCGCGGAGCACCTATTCTATTTATAACTATGTGTATTAGGTACCTACGCTCCATCAATACCGTTCAAGATGCTCCAAGGGGCAGCAGCGGTAATTCTGATGACATATCCCGAGGGTTTTTTTAAACGAACACCTCGACTTTTTTTATCCCAGCAACAATGACCATCCCAGGCGCAAAGGAAGGCATCTGCGTAGAAATTGGCGCCGAAATTGCGAGGCTCTTGGAGTTAGTCCGTCAATTACGCGTCCTGCCGTAATGAAATCGCGTGTATCAACAGACTCCCACAGGAGCTTCTCCGCGAAATCATGCAACTCGTACAAGAGGACGTCATGATTGGAAACTTAGGATATAGCTGGGTTAGGGTGGCGCAAGTCTGTCAGCATTGGAGGGGTGTAGCCCTTGACTATTCAAAACTTTGGGCGACTCTGGTGATCCCACCAAATACGGTTGAAGGGTTGGAGGAACTATGCAAGCGATCGCGGACCGCACCATTGACACTCAGCATTTCCAGCCATCTCACCCTTCGAAACTTAATAACCGAAAACGAGAAAACACTTTACCTTCCTGGAACCCAGATGTAGGACATCTGGTCAATCCTACGACGCGAACTACACCGCACTCGGAGTCTATTATTTGCTATCGACGGAAGACTTGGAAGGGATCTATTAGAGTGTTTGCTTTTTCCCTGCCAATTGTCTCGAGTTCTTGGCAGTTGCGGGCAGCAAAACGCGGCTTGTATCCCCCCCGAAGCATGTCGTAGCTCTCAAAGTACAGGATTTACAACGACTGCACCTCCGGCATTGCAAATTTAGATGGGACACCCTCCTATTGACGGGGTCGGAGACTCTCAAGGATTTAAAATTCGTCTCTCCTTCTAACAGATTACAATCCGATGAGCTTGACTGCCTCCTTTCTCTCCTACCGCGTCTCCAAACCCTTCGATTGGACCAAGCTCTCCCCGTCTCTGACGATACTTTTGTGGGTTGGGACGACGTCACTATTGGACAAGGTCCAATTCATCATCCATCCTTACGAAAGTTGATTCTTGGTGACGACGCCAACCATATTGCTTCTTTCATCTCTCAGATTCAGCTCCATGATAATTTCACATTCCAATTCCGTGTATCTTCGACTTCCGCATCCTAATTTCTCGACAAAATCGCTTCTCCTGTGCTTATGTCCCCCGCGGCCTCTCGTTACTGGAAGTCTGGATTTAAATTCGCCATGAAGTGCTATACAGTAGAGGACCCCATCCACGCGTCCGAAGTATCGTGCACGCTTGGTTCTGCCCTCACAAATGAAATTTGGTTCCAGGTTGGAACCGTGTTGCTCCCGTTCGACGATTTTTCCGGGTTATTCGAACAATGCTGCAATTTACTCACGCAGTTTTCATTCGAGAACCTTTGCGAGTTCACGATTGGAGGTCGTGTAGAAGTATCGAAGTCGATGTTCGATAAACTGTCTCAAGCCCCTAATTTCCTTACTCTCGTACTGGAGAAAGACAGTTCTGGAGTGCTTGGATTCGTCGGGGAGCTTGTTGATGGGATCCCACAATGTAATCTAAACAAGCAAGAAACGCCTTGTGACCGTAGATTCGCGGAGGATGAAGACGATGACGATGAAAACGATGATATGAATTCTGAGGATGAAGAAACAGATGACGAGGAAAGTGAAGATGATGAAGAAAGTGAAGACGACGAGGAAACTGAGGATGAAGACAGCGAAGATGAAGAAAATGATACTGAAGATGAAGTTAGCAATGAAAACGAGTCAGGGAGTGATAACGGTGGGGTACAAGAAAATTGGGGATTGCGAGACGACGTAAAGCCCTGTCGACAATGCGAGTTTTTCGGTAAAACTTTCTTCCCTGCCCTTCGGAAGCTTGTTTTACGGGACGTCAACTTGGCAACGTGGTGGTCGGTGCATGAAGGGAGACAAAGATGCATGCATCCAGTTGCGGAGCTTATTGTTCGGAGGATACGCTGTTGTCTTGCAATAGAGAGCGTTCTCTTCGAACGATGTCTGAGCGATTGGGTATACTCGGAGAGTATAATTGGGCGACAATTCCGGACTCTGTGTGGCGATTTCGGTCCCTCTATTAGAGTGATGCCTATGGTGCAAGGGAAGCTTTATAGCGATGCCGACACAATGGATGATGCCTCTTCTGTCGAAACCAGCAATGAATAGTATAACGTATTATATTATATATCATCGACCAATCTCAACTAAGGAGCATGTTTAAGCTAATATTTCCGTTAGGTGTGCCATTAGTACCGAAACTAGAATTTCTCTTCGTCAACCTGACTTATATATACAGTGACTAAGCTTGCCTAGCTATTATAGCTTCGTGATGGATGCAAATTTTGTACATGATTAAGCAAACGAACTTTTCACGGGAGATGCCGAACTACAGTTTCATCTACGATGACCATGCTAGCCCCCATCCCCAAAACGACAGAGAATCCATTTGCCAAAATCGACACAGAAATTGCGAGACTACTGGACCTAGTCCGCCAATTACGCGCACGTCGCAATACACTACCCACCATTAATCGTCTTCCGCGAGAACTCCTACGAGAAATCATGCATTATGCAAAGGACAGCGTAATGACAGAGGATAGCCCTAGCTACGAGTGGATGAACGTAGCGCAGGTCTGCCAACATTGGCGGGAGGTGGCCTTGGATTGTTCCACTCTTTGGGCAACGATTTGTATTCCACCAGCAATGAAATGGATGGACGAGTTGTGCCTGCGTTCACGATCAGTCCCTCTTTCATTCGACATCTCTAGCCACGTCTTTGTAGGCTACACGGAGCGACTAGAACGCTACCTTTTCCCTTCAAAATGTACGAAAATCGCCGATCTTCTATTACGCCAACTACACCGAATTCGGGACCTTCGCCTGAACGTTGATGCAGGCGATGAGGAGCTCGTAGTGCCGTTGACTGCTCCTGCTCCAATTCTCGAACGTCTGCAGATAAATGGTTACTCCCGCGCTCTGCATTTGCCAAATGACCTCTTTTCTGCTACTGTACCAAATTTGCAACAACTCGATCTTGAGCTTTGTTCCTTCTCCTGGAGTACACCCTTGCTCGCTGAAACACTTCAATATCTACGGATTGTCTCTCCCAAAACTCGCATACCGATGGATCAAATTATGCATATTTTAACGTCTCTTCCCCGTCTCCACCACCTTGAGTTAGATTCAGCGCTTCCCAATGGGCCTCACATAGAGTGGGAGACATTCACATTCGGATCCGGGCCTATTCAAGTCCCGGTATTGCATACATTGTCCCTCAAAGACGAAGAATGCGACAATGTTGCTGATTTCCTCTCACGGATTCATATCCATGACACACTGCGCTTGCGACTCTGGGCGGGCGGTCCCAATTTCGGCAAATTCCTCAAAAAAGTTGCATTTCCAGCGGGGACATCGAGTCTAGCATCCACACACATGAGCTCCGGATTCGACTTGCGCATGTCTCTTGCCCCGCTTGGGGCGGCGGGCACAGAGGAACTCTCATACGGCTTCTTTAGCGCTGGTCATCTGTGGCTTGAAATCGGTGCTCGCAGCTCTAGTGCTGAATTCCGTTTTGAATCTGGCCAAATCTGTGAAATGATTGCAGATTTGCCATTGGAGCATCTCACAGCGTGTATCGTCACCGGCTCCAGTCCCGTCCTTCAATACCCCCTGTCCCACAAGGTATCTCAGCTTCCGAATCTCAAGACCCTTGTGCTGGAAGGGACAGGAGCTGCGGTGCTGCACTTGGTTTGGACCTTAAACGAACGAATTCCTCAGTGCCAGAATCACAAACAATATGCGATGTGTGGACTCGAACTAGAGCAGGACTGGGAATCTGAGGATGAGGATGATGATATGGACGGAGAGAGTGAAAGTCTTGTGGGCGATGGTGACGATGAGGGTGGTGACCTGGTGGAGGGTGCCTCCGTGTCCAAGAGTGCATCCACGATTGCTAGCTACCGGAGTTTGCTGGAAGACGCAATGCCCTGCCAAGGATGCAATAGTCTGGGCCAGACATTTTTCCCGGCATTGGAGGACCTTATCGTTCGAGAAGTGAATCTATTGAAGTGGTGGATGGCAAGTAAAACAATGTCAAGTATGAACCCTCTAGTGGAGTTCGTGGTTAGGAGGATACGCTGTGGCCTTCTGATCAAGGAAATCAGGTTCGAGCCGGGGGACTGGCAAAGGGATTGGCCTTCGTCAGAACAATCTCTTCAAGACCTATTTGATGATCTCTGTGGTGAATTTAGCCCTACGATCATCGTGAAGCACCCCGTATCGCTGTCGAATGACGAAGAGGATGGAGAAGCCGCAGATCAAGGAGCTTTCTAACTTCGAGGATGGGTTAACTTGTTTCACTAATAAACGATCGCACAAAATTCAACGCATTGTTATTCTTTTAGTTTGTTGTAACTCTCACTCCTGTCCCCAGTCGAGCAATATAATTCTAGTAGCAACACATTAAATGTCTCGTGGCGACGCTCAATTAAGTCCACTCTACCACTGAATACTAGAGAATTCACCAATGTGGCAGCGTCGTGCTGTTGCTGGCGATATAATGACGGAAATCGGATTGAACTCTGCAGTTTTCAATGCTATAGGTAATTTTAAATGCAGATAATCGTCATTGACGTTTTTGGTGCTATTAACTGATGCACGACATACATAGGGTTCAAGGGTCTACCACAAATAATTGTACAGCCCGGGTATATAGGTATCTATATTAGTACAAAATAAATGTAATTAGCATTGCTGCCTTTTTATTCGTGAATATCATCGCTCTCCGAGTCGTGTTCCTCCACAGTCCAAGGCAGAATTCCCAACGCGTCAGCCTCAGCATAAACATTAGTCTCGTTCCACCTAGGAATCAACTTCTGCCCATCAACAGCCAGCCGACCAAGGACATGAGCAGCCGCTTTCGCGTTCTTGAACAACACCGTCGAGTTGTGGTTGTCGTAACCGTCGCAGTTCTGGTGATAGCAGGGGTCTTGTTCAAAACCAGTACCGGTGTGCAAGCCGCCCACTGGGATGCCTCTCGACATGAAGCTGGCGTAGTCGCTACCACCAGTGAAGACCGCAGGGGTGACTGGGACGCGTTCCCTTTTCTCTAGGTAATTGAAGAATAGCTCCTCGATCGCATCGCTGCCAGCTGGGCCAGCAAGACCGTGAGTATCGCCATCACCGTCGAATACACCAAAGTATCCGCGTGAAACCATGTCGAAGTTGAGGTAGGCAAGGATATTCGCAAGCTCGTCGTGGGGGAGAGTGGAGACGTAGTGGCGGGAACCGAGTAGTCCATTCTCTTCGGCACCCCAGAACATGAAGCGAAGCTTGTTGCGTGTGCGGTACTTGGACGCTGCGGTCAAGACCTCCAAGACGAGCGAAGTGCCGGATCCATCATCGTTGATGCCAGCTCCCGCTTGAACAGAATCAAGGTGGGCGCCAATCTGCAAATGAAAAGCGGATTGATGGTGATAAGGTTGGGATCATGTGTGTTACTCGGAGCAAACATGCACGTACTACAACGACCGTATTGGGATCTCCATCTTTAGTCTCGGCAATCACATTCCACGTCTTGCGATCTTCAATCGTCTGTATATGCTTGAAGTACACCTCAAGACTCTCTCCAGCCTCCAAGCGGGCCTTCCAAGCCTCTCCGTTAGACAAGTGAATGAAACCAGAAGGGCGGTATCCGACCGGGTCAGGAGCACCCAAGCCACCTGATGTAGGCGTTGTAGGAAGGTCGTGGTAAATGAGCACGGCGGCGGCGCCAGCCTGTACAGCCGGCCGAACACGACCAGCTAGCGTGGTTTGATCCGGGCACCGGAAACGCTGCACCAACACTATCTTATCCCGCACATCTAACCCATCATACCCAGAGACATCGCAACCAGCAGCACCCGCCGGTCCCAAAGCCAACTCTGCCGTAAGACCTTCAGGCGAGGTACTTGGGGAATAAGCCAACCCATGAACGTGAACCGGTTCCTCTCCAACCACCCTCAACTCTATATCCTCGACAATTGCGAAAAGCGCTTCGAATTCTTGCTCTCGAACGTCGATGTTGCGTAGTCGTCGAGCTCGATTGATGATATAGTCAGCACTAGCTCGGTATCCGGGAAGACCGAATGCACGATTGCCGCCGTTGTTCTTTGCGATCTCGGCCAGGTCCCATAGGTTCTTGCTGAGTGCTCGTTCTTGTATGTGAGAGACTAGAGCGGAGGATGAGATGTCCTTTGTTGCTAGTACAAAGGGGAGGAGGGGAAGTAATAGAGCGAATTTAGGACGCATGCTTGTGTTTGGAAAATGAAGGGCTGTACGACTTGAGGGATATTCTTTATACTCTCCCTCTCTGCTGAAAATCGAGTGGGTATCCCATGACGCCCTTGTGGAGAGCAACACAAGCAATTGGTAATGCTGATAGAATGTCGGTTAGAATTGATAGTAAGTTGATGGGCTGTATCGTTAGTCGAGGTTCTTCCCCATACTACACGCGGACCGTCGGGACACTGCGTGGGTAGCCTATCGGCTAACGAGTTGGCGGAAGAAACAACCTGAAATGGGGTTGGGACAAGACAATCAAGTCAGCGATGCTGCATCCCAAGAACGCGATTCTATGGCACCTTTTCTTGACGATATGGCAAAATGAAGACTCACATTGTCAGTACATTTGAGAAGAACACTGCCTCATGAAAGAAGCACGCTGAGCCATGTGGGTCGTCACTGATATATCGGCAATGGATCGAAATGGTTACCCCATCCATCGAGCAGCTGGCGCGACTCATGATTCTTCAATTAAGAACCCGCCCAGCACTTCTGTGTGTTACCACCAACGCATGGCCCACTAGTAGACTCGGAAGTGCTTGGGCGTCCGCCGCCCCAACCAAGTGGTACTACTTCATTCGAGATAACGCCAACTTTTTTGCGCGCCGGATACCTGATGAAGTTGAGCTGGCAAGGAGCTCAGCACCTCTTCGCAGAATGTGGGTCGGCGAGCCTCAAGCGTCTATTCAGTCCATCGCAACTGCTGATGGCGATTCAATCCCTGTTAGTCCAAGGGATAATTGCCTCATGGGTATCTGGGAATAAGCACTAAATCGTACTTACTCCCGTCAGCGAAATCTATAGAGAGCCTTTGGCCCCACCGTGCGCGGCGACGGACGAGAGCGACCTCCATGGAATACTGGCGTTGAGTTTGTGATCCAGATCAAAGTTTGCTGATCCGCGGCTCGGCGACCCTGTGTTTAAGTAATCCCGGCCCGCCCCGGTGGGTCCGTTTCCCCTTGAGTCATCGAACAGACACACTGGCCCGCCAGCGGTCGTTCCAGCTTCGATTTAGGCTTCGCGCCTCCAACGCGAAATGTGGTTGCCACTCCATGTCCGGGAGGCAATGCAGTCTCGTCGAGGCAAGTGGGTGACTTACGTTGAACAAGCTTAAAGCACTCAAACATCGTTCAAAGGAGAAGACACCGAGTACAAGAGAAGAATAAATATAGTGCACTTTAGTGGGTATGGGATTACATGAAGGTAGTTGTGTAATTTTAAATCTCGTCATGACCACATCCAACATGCCCATCCTCATGGACCTCCTCAGCGACCGAAGCAGCAACACGGGCGCCAGAGGCAGCAGCAGCGGGCTTCCACCTGGGGATCAACTTGGTTCCATCGATAGCCAAGCGACCGAGGATATGTGCGGCAGCACGAGCGTTCTTGGTCAAAACGGTGGCGTTGTGGTTGTCGTAGCCGTCGCAAGCTTGGTGGTAGCATGGGTCCTGCTCGACACCAGTACCGGTGAACAAACCACCAACAGGGATACCCCTATCCTTCCAAGCGACGTAGTCAGTTCCACCAGTGAAGCCAACGGGGGTGGTGGTGACGGATTCCTTGCTCTCGAGGTACTTGACAAAGAGGTCCTCGATGACGTCGCTGCCAGCGGGACCAACATCTCCGAAAGTGCTACCATCACCATCGAAAACGCCAAAGAATCCCCGAGAGACCATGTCAAAGTTGATGTAGGCGAGGACCTTCTTAGCCTGGGCGTCCGGGAGGTTGGCGACGTGGAAGCGAGAGCCGAGAAGACCATTCTCCTCAGCACCCCACCAGTGGAAGCGAATCTTGTTGCGGGAGATGGGGAACTTGACGACTGCCCTGAGGAGCTCGAGGATGAGGGAAGTACCAGAGCCATCGTCGTTGATACCAGGCGCAGCTTGGACGGAATCAAGATGTGCGCCAACCTAATCATCCCATCATCCCATCAGTCCTGATAGTGAGCAATCTGGGGAATCAGATGACTTACAGCAATAACCGTGTTCGGATCGCCAAATTTGGTCTCGGCAATCACATTCCAAGTCTGCCTGGTCTCGATAACTTGGATTTGCTTCCAGAACACAGTAATGTCCTCGCCAGCTTCCAAACGGGCCTTGAGGGCCAAACCGTCGGACTGGTAGATCCAGCCAGTGGGGCGGTAGCCAACGGGATCGGGTGCGCTGAGGGTACCGGCAGTGGGCTTGGTGGCGTCAAAGTTGTAGATGATGACACCAGCAGCACCAGCAGCGACTGCAGGGCGAACACGACCAGCAAAAGTCGTCTGATCGGGGCAGCGGAAACGGTCGATGAGAACAATCTTGTCCTTGACATCGAGGCCCTCGTAGCCTGTGACGCTGCAGCCAGCCGCGCCCTCAGGCCCCAAGACCAAAGGAGCGGTGATGCCCTCGGGAGGGGTGCTGGGAGAGTAGGTCAAGCCGTAAACGTAGAAACCCTCTTCGGCACCAGCCTCTCGGAAATCGATTTCCTCGACGCGCTGGAAGAGAGCGTCGAATTCTTCAAGGCGGTAGTCGATGAGCAGGCGATATTTACGGAGGTTGCTGACAATGAAGTCGACGCTAGCCTTGTAACCGGAGAGACCGAAGGCGCGGTTACCACCGTTTGCCCTAGCGATTTTGTCGAGCTCCCATAGGTTGGCGCTGAGACCCTTCTGGCTGATGTCGGAGACGAGAAGGGAGGAGTAGATGGGGGGGATGGGGAAGGTGGCGAGGGAGAGTGGGAGAAGGCTGAGGACGAAGGTGGTAGTAAGACGCATGATGGGCCTTGGAGAGCTGATAGCAATCGCGAGCCTCCGATTTATAGGACGCTTGGGCCTGTCATAGTTCGGTTGAAGTTTTTACTCTTCTACAGGAGTTCATAAGGTCCATGATATCCGCTCGTCGTCGGTATGATTATGATCAAGCCCTAGCTGTCGCAATCCGGAACCTTGCTAGCGGTACCTCGTAGAACCATGCGGGACCTCTGGGCTTAGCGTGGGGTAATTCCTTGGTCATCCTATCTGTCATAAAGTAGCAGATTAAACGACTCGAAGGTGGTTTGTCCAGTTGCCGAGTCATGTGGAACGGAACAAGTACCCAGTCACCGGCTTGAGGCCATTCTGTGTTGGGCTCCGAGCGCTCAAGAAGTTGGAATGTTGGACAGGGAAGTAGAAGTACAGAGGATGTATCTGCAGTGGGCGGGAGGTGGGCCATGTGGGGCAGCTGATAACACGGACGTATATTCCTTGGCCATACCATGTGCACACGACTTCTTCACCGAAGTAGGGGCGTTGCGAGCTTCGCGAATTAACCCCAGATGGGGGGATAAATTACAGCACGCTGGGCATTCCGTGCGATAAGTGGGTGAGTTGGTGGTGTGGGGGAAAGCTGAACAACGCCAAGCACTTCGGCTCAACAAATTCTCACAAACAACTCAATGCCAAAATGCGTGCAAGGTGCATTCAACGTGACCCACGGATATGCTTATATCGCCTCATTCTGCTCTGTCATAGCGCAAGGGGGCGAGAATCATTTCAACCAAGATCGTTGGGGAAGAGCTGCAAAGATGTAATTCACCGAAGTACGGTGATTACTACCAGATCGAGATTTCGTGTGGAACCCACACTTCCGACCAACGAAGCTCATTCCTGGTGGACTGCACCTTCGCCGCCATTCTAAACGCAAGCACCAGTACTTTCATCGCGCGTCCGTTACTAGGAAGTAAAACCTATGGCTCGCCGACGATAAGATAAGCTAACCCACACATTCACCCGTAAACCTAAATTGGCGATATTCTCGTCATCGGCAGCGCAGCTCGGAAGTGCGGAGTGACGCCCATCACGTTCAGATTGACCACATGAAGTTTTATGAAGAGAAGGAGCGCTGAATATTGTCATGGCTACTGATCGATCCGGGGCGTATTAGCAAGTAGCCTGATTCAAACTCGCAAAATGGACCTGAGGGGTAGTTGTGCTGCGTATGTAGGAGAGGGTTGTGCGCTCAGTCTAGGAGTTTGAGATAATAGTGGTGCACGGACAGTGGCACGAATACCTTCTACCGTGGGAGGATGAGGTAGATAACAACTTCAATGAGCCATGCGGAACAGCGACAAGCGAATGACTCAAGAATCCATATCAACATCTTTGCTCTCCCCGGAGCTATCTTGTTCCCCTTCAGCCGTTTGCTCAACGCCAATAGATCCCGCAGGCCGCCACACATTGCCCGACGTGGCCTTCCACAATCTGACTCGCCCGTCGTTTCCGGCAGAAGAAAGTATCGTTCTAACACCTGTCAATCAATGAATGCGCCAAGAACTGAGCTGTCGGAGAAACGAACCCTGTGATATTCCACTCTACACGACCAACAGCAGATCTGAGTTTTTCGCCGTAGGTAAATGACCGTGTCAGGAGAAATGGTGGGCAAAGTCTTACTTGTGGTGGTCAAAGTCTGCGACCATGCTAGCCGTCCATTTATGGTCGTCCGCCTCTCCAGTTTCATCCAGCTCGACATCATCAGCGGGTTTTATCTTGAATATCCGGACATGGCCATCTCTTCCACCTGCAGCGAGCAGGTGGTATGAACGCCCACATGATGGAGCCCACGCAACGGTAGTCGCTGAAAATGGAACTGGACCAGAATCTGGGTCAGAGGCAGTAGTTGCTGTCGTGTGTTGGGCAGGGGATCCATTTCCGTCACTAAGGGAAGTGTCCAGAGACAATATTGTTGTGGGTCTTCTTGAGGCGGATATGTGTACAATCTGATGAGTTCACCGACACCAGGAAAAAAAAACGTGATGGTTAGTTCAGATTTGGCGATAACGACTTTGTTACCTGCCTTGACAATAGGATTCACGCCACACGCCACCGCAAGTACTTCTCCCCAGTAATGCTCCTTGCACCAGGACAAACACCAACCCCCATCGGCCTCCCTGTTGTTTGGACCAGAGCGCGATGAGCCACCATTACCTGTTTGTTGCTGCTGGAGTGCTTGCGCGACAGCGTGCGGGTGTGGGACGTCCACTGGGACATGTGTTTGCGTGGGAGTGGCAAGTGCGAGAGTGTGCGACCGAGAGTGGGAAGTCGGTGATGATGAAAGAGGTAGGCTGAGAACGTCGACTTCTTCAATAAGTTGCCAATTGGTTACAGAGGGTTGTTCGAGGCACTCGTAGATGCGCAGGAAGTTATCCGACGAGATTGTTGCCTGGCAGGCACGGGTGAGAACAGAAGAGGAAAAGCGTTGAACCTCGTACCAACTTCAAACCCAGCCTATGTGGAGCAAACTCGACGGATCGCACTGTGCCACGAGCATCTAACAAAACCGCACGCTCCACCCATCTCGAAGAACTTGTCGTGGAGTTTGCTGGGCCTGTTCCATTGACTTGCGGGATGTCCGTATGTCCGCCATGCGATACTCGCTCCCAGATCTTGACCGTTCGGTCGAAGGACGACGAAGCGATGATGGTTCCGAACTCTGGATGAGCCCATGACAATTTTGATACTGCAGCATCGTGAGCCTGAAGGTTCACGCGTAAGACGCGTCGTATGCAAGAGCGAAGCGTCACTAACCTTCCAATCGTCCTCCACATTCCATGAGCCGTTGGACTCGTCGAATTGCCATATTTTGATTCTGAACTCAAAGCCACATCAACACCAATTGTTGGTCAATTAAAGCAGTGATCCAACTCCACCTCTGGTCTAGGCTTGATGTAGCCAAACGCTCCCCGTAGAAGTCGTACGCCGCGTCGGTTATCAAGTCGTTGTGAGCAATAGGAATCACTCCAGATTGAAGCATTGCGATAGTTGGTCTGGTCTGGAGGCGTACAAGGGGCAAGGGGAGATGGTGTTCTTTATTTGGTGCTGTTTGGGTTCAAGGTCTCCCTGAACCCAATTTGGTTCCGTCCCTTTCACTCATGCTTTGTTTAAGCGCCCTGTGAAGGGCGCAGAGCCTCTAAAAATTCCTTGGTATTATTGTGGTGGTAGGAGGAGGTCATTCATTAATTTGCGAGGTACTTTCTCTCAGCTGTGCGTACACTGACATGTTATCCTAATTAGAAGCGCGTTGCAGCACCTTCCGGGTGTATACTATGCCGAACCATACCGCTCGTCCACCACCCTAACTGTTACTCCTGTCCTAGCTCCTAATAACGGGAGCTGGATGTCCGGTACAGGCGTTAAAATCGGCTCTCCTCCTTCAGGTATGAATCTCAATTCTACGCGAGTAATCGTATCCGAGCTAGACAAGATGTCGTCCAGCCTATCCCACGGATCATTCCCACTTTGACTGATTTCCCGCCCTTGGCAGTAAGCAACCGTCAGCGTAAAGTGAGCAATATTTGACGTGTTAAGGCTTTCTTCGCACAGGTCAATGAGCGTATTAAACGCACTACCTGGCGAATACTCAACCCGCTTGAAATGGGTTTCCAGATATCGGAGAGACGGGAACTCGTCTAACCCAACGTACTCTCCCCAATGATCGAGGGCAAGGCAAGCTAGTACACTGTAAGCATCACTCCTGACGGGCGTAGAGGTCAACAATGACGCACTATCTTCGACAGCACGATAACAGATGCTCAGCCTTTCAATTGTTTCCTTAGCGATCACCCCCCACATCGGATTCTCCCTACCGAGCCAACAAGCCGGGAGCTCTAACGTTTTAAGGCACCGCGAATTTATAGGGCATCGTGAGTCTGTTAACCACGACGCCATGACGTCGGCTAATTCTTCATCGGTGTTCGGGTACCTCAATGAAAGAGCTTCTAATCGCGCCTGCTTCCCGCTCCGTCGTGCCCGCGATCTGTCGTCTGGGTCGTCTGAACACAGGACATTGTCGAGGCATAGTGCCCGCAGTGAGCTTGGGAACAGGAAGGTAGAAAGGGGGAAGCTGCGGATGCCGACCAAATCAACTGTCATCAAAGTCTCCAACTCCAAGGTCTTCCTAAACGCCTCTTTCATTTCTTCCGACATCAATTCCCAATCCGACACTGCGTTATCTCCATGCTTCCACATGAAGCGCTTTAGGCCCCTGAAACACGACAGGATGATGGGTAAATCGGGATCATCCAACGTCCAGTTCTTGCTGATGTAGGTGTCCATACGCCAAGCAGATGGCGACACTGCCTTGAAGCCGGCACCCGCTCTGGTGTAGGGTGCAACTGGCCACTGGCACACCTCGGCCTCGATGATGACCAAGGTTCTTGTATACGATGCGATGTGAGGTGAGTCTTGGAGGAAATTTCGATAGCGCGTTATCTTCGTGTGAGAGCTGTATGGCGGATGAATGGTGACCATCTTGAATAGGCGTTCGCGACAAATCTCGAGAAGAGTAGGGGAAACTAGGGAAAGAGATCGTAGGGTACCGAAGTCGTGGCGAAAATGGGCTGCTATCGTTCGAAGAAGGTCCTCAGGAAGTTGGTGCATTGGTCTCAGTCAGGATTTAGAAGAAAGTGAGATGGCTGATTGATGATAAACTCCACCAATCGCACCATTTATTCGTGCCCGGAGTGAGTGGTCATCCCCGTGGATTATGAAAAACAGGCCAAAAGTCATAGCCACAGGCGAGGCATAATTACTTCTCGGTACCTGTGTACCTATCCAAGGGACGACAATCTCTGGTTGCCAACGTGTCTATTGGAGGTATGACGGACATAAGGGATGATGACCTGCCTGCTTCCGTTGCAAAGGCTGAAAGAGTTGCGGGCGCCAAGGTTCAGGTGCCTAATCCTGTCATCATTTGGTACCTGGAAGTGCGCTGCCTATCATATCAAACCTTCTCACTCCACAAATCCGGCGACGCTGTGCCTCTCAACCTCTTGCGTCAGTGAGAAGAGCTTTGGAATCACCATTAATGGAGTTCTCTTGGGTGCAGGCCCGTCGGCCGACTTGGGAGCACATGTCCAACCAAGTATGGTCGCGCCCCCAGTACGTGCAGCTCGGACTTGCATCCCCAGAACACGAAAAGATGTCTTACTGTTTAGGCGGAAGAATGCAACCTCTGCGCTTCATGCCGTCGTTGGTCCAGAGTTTGGGTTCAAGATGAG
>KB722761.1:355149-387032 GCA_000349905.1 Volvariella volvacea V23
CTTCTTTAGTTGGGGGCCGCCGGACCTCGGCGATCTCCCACAATAATTATGCTGAGATGGTACTACTCATTTGCTTCGCACGATTGCATCGTGTCCTTGATGGTTATAAACTATATAGCGTGCTTCGAAGCAAGTTACTTCTTCTGTGCTAGAAACCAGGGGGTGATATTATCCAACGCTGCTCGGGTCGAAGGACTTCGGGAGTGACAGATCCACGAAAACGGTTAACTTTTGGTTAAGCTGTGCAGAACCTTACCGCATACCTGAATGGATTATGTCTAGAGTTAATCTAGAGTTAGTGCTTGGTGAGGGAAGTAGTGATCATCTTTTCTTATTCGCTTTGGCAACATTTGATTCAACCAGATCTTCTTCTTCGTGATTATCGATATCGTTGGTCAAGAGGACCGCCCAAGCGCGGTATGATCTCAAATCACTGTCCTTCCGTCTCTGGCAGCGCCGCTGCAGCGCAGGGCTCATATAATCAATCGCCTCAAAATACCCGAATGCCGGAGGGTCAGAAAATCGTATATAGTAAGTAGCTCAAAAACAATAACGATACTCATCATCTTTGAACCCATTTAGCATCGGCCCTTGCGATCGCCGCCGAAACGCGAACCAATGCGTCTTCTAACAGCAGGACTGGTCTAGAATCGAGAATATAGGTTCACAGCTTTGTTCTATGTCCAATTTGACCACAGACGTCAGGCTCCGTTGCTTCGGAGTTCCTCAGTCGTGTAGTTGAGAGAGGGCATGCCGTCAGAAAAAGGTACTCAGTAGGTTGTTACCACCAAGTGGAAGAATCCGAGTGTGAGCTGAATTCTACCCAGCTCTTTTCCCAGGACGCTTGAGCCGCGTGTGCAGTTCCCGCAATTCCAATGCGTCGCTTCTAACGCATACGTTTTCGGTAGTGGGGTGGACAATGTCCTCGTGCCTCAGAGATTACCAATTATGTCTCCTTTCCAATGCGTCTGGCGGTGGCAAATTATTCCCGCCATTGGGCTTGATATGGTGGCACCGAATAATCTGTGGCTGAGTCCAGATAAAGGCATGTGTCCATTCTTTGTCGCATTGGTGCCATGGCCACAATGAGCTTCTCGACAAAGCAAAGGAGGATGGCATGCTCTACGCATGCACCACTTCGGGAAAGTATAAATGTCGATAAAAGCACAGTGGCCAAACGCTCAAGCCTTAAGGACCTCTAATCCCATCCACTTCTACACCTCTCTGGACGCCCCTTTCCTTCCTGCTACTGCATCATGTCTGGTATGCACGGCGATATCATGCTGCGAGCCATATCTCAAGACAATGTCGACGAAGTGCGCGAAGAGATACTAAGGCATATTCTGGAGAGCGAAGTGGACAAGAGTTTGGCTGAATACATGGAACAATGGGTGGCAAGGATATTTCGTGCCGGGCAAGATGCCACTGAGGTGGATCCCAGTTCCATCTCAATAGAGGTCTATCTGCTTCGGGACTTGGTGGAGAGGCTCCAAAGGGATGAGGCAGTTGCCATATTCTTCTGCGATGTGATCGACGACTGGGCAAAGGAATGGTTTAAATGGACCTTTGTAGTGCGTACCCCGTCGTTTGCTTCTGTGGCTTCAGTATCCGTGCCTTATTCTGTGACTTTCCTATGGCTTTCTGCTATAATTAGGGCGTGTTTATGTGGCACGCCATGCATGATGACAAGACTGGAGGACAAGACATAGACAAGCGGATCATCTCGAATACTTCATTCGTAGCAGACCTTTTCTCCCATGGCTTGATTGAACCCAGCACCATGGCAGCTATGATCACTAACCTCTGTGACATGGAGCAGTTCGCTGAATCGGCCATATGCCTCAACATACTACTTCAACGCGGTCGAGTGAAAGACTCGATTCCTTTTCCAAGAGAGCTGTGGGAGTGGTGTTTTCGAGTTTTCGGGGATACAGGCTCGCATGATCCTGCCCACCTCCTGGCCAACGTGAGTTTTACCGCGGTAGGTAGGCTACGCTGATTCATGCTTGTTAACAGGTAAAACCTGATATCATTCGAGAGGTCAATTACCTCTTGGCTCATACCAATTGCGATGCATCAGATATTGATTTATATCAGCTTCCAAACTTGAAGTTGTTTACCTAGGGAAGCAGGTTGCTCACCTTCAACACGAGATGTATTTATTCGTTGTGCATATACACACATTGTAAATAACCTTTGAATGTGAAATGGATGTCATGAATCAACAGTTTAGTATCCTCTAATTTTAATTGGGTCATCCGCATCTGGCCCTAAATTGGCCTGGAAGAGTAGACATCTGTGGGTGCTCAAGTTGGGGCTGAAGAGGTGCGTGGAACTACTTTACGGGATGTAATGGAGAAGTTGATGTTATGCGGGCCATTAATAAGGTGCACGAGAACTGAGGGAGAAGTCTGAAGCTGGAATCTGTAGAACCTCTGGTCAGCAAGGCGAATGTGAAGGTTGATGTGGTCGGGCATTTTAAGGTTAATGAATGCTGATTAGACTTGAAGTAGTCGTTTATAAACTCTTAGGGGTGCTTACTCGGTTCAGAAAAGAGAGACGAGGCCGATCGGCCAGCTCTCAACTCAGATGCCAAACTCCGACTTCGGCTCGACCGGCAGAGCGCAGTCCCGAGAAGGGCGTAAAGGACTCGGTCCTGAAGATTGCTGAAGTAGTCTTTTCCCTACACATACCATTGCTGTGTGGTCTTTATCATCTCTGACGGTCGATGCACCTCAAGAGAGCGCAACCCCAGGGCCGCAGGTCGTGTTTATCCTCAGGAAACTGGGATGGGAATTGCCGATTCTTCGGGCATGGAGCTTGGCCGGGCATTGTGCAGTAAGCGCCATCAGTATATTTCCCACTGGCTTTGATTGCGACAATCTTACCTTCCACCGCTTTCAGCATCTTATCATACGACTGTGGGTGGTTCTCCCAGTTCTCCCATCATTCGTCCTATCTTGAATCATGTCAACATGATGCCTTTGCTTCAACGATCATGTTCTACCATCCCTCGTCTCCAACAAAATGGCCCCCAAATCAAGGTGTCCTCGTTACATACACAGCACCTAAATAGGCCTTTCCGTGCATCTTTTCCTATTTTTCCCTTCCCCTTTCTATTCTGTTGCCAGTGACATGATTGTCAACGATTTTGCTGAGATAGAAACAATCGAGTTTGATTTCATCGTTATCGGTGGTAAGCAATAACAAAGGCTGAATCTGAATCTATGGCTGATATATTAATGCAGGAGGTACAGCAGGGAGTGTCCTTGCGAATAGACTGTCCGAAAATCCTGATTTCCGCGTTCTCGTCATAGAAGCAGGGCCATCGTAAGCTCTTGAATACGTATGAGACTTGCCTCTCCCGTATTAATTACTTCAGACACGAGGATGTTCTTGAAGTTAAAGTCCCTTGGTTGGCTCCGAAATTGTGGAGCTCGCAATATGAGTGGGGCTATAATTCTGTGCCACAGGACGCTTTAGGTGGTCGAGTACTTCGAATTCCTCGGGGCCGTTTACTAGGAGGAACGAGCTCGTTCAGTATGTTGCTCACACGTGCCTGATTCCGACTGATCTCTCATGAATTATGCCCAGATTTCATGATGCACACCCGTGGGCCTAGAGAGGAGTATGACGACTTTGCGCGCATCGCAAAAGATGAAAGGTGGTCGTGGAACAGCCTCCAGCCGTATTTTCGTCGGAACGAAAGATGGGTTCCACCTAATGACGGTCACGATACTACGGGGCAGTATGACCCCTCTCTACATTCTGAAGAGGGAATGGTCGCCACCAGTCTGGCCGGATACCCTACACCGATTGATCAGCTTATTGTAGCTGCATCGCGCGAACTAGGCGGAGCGTATAACTTTACGCTGGACTATTGCTCAGGAAATCCTTTGGGAATGGGTAAGCGCAATGTCCGTAGTGTTCATCAAAATGAAACGATAAATGATATTTTGCAGGTTGGCTGCAAACTACGATAGATGGCCATACCCGCAGCAGCGCTGCTACAGCGTATCTTGCTCTCCCTTATCTCGAACGATCCAACTTGTTCGTTCTTGTCAATGCTCAGGTTGGACGTCTCCTGTCGACCAGAGGCTCATCGCAAGATCTGGATTTCCGGACAGTGCAATTCCGCTCTGTGGGAGAAGGTTAGCGTCCCATTTACTGTCCACACAAGGACTTATCCTAATGCTTTCACAACTAGACGCGCTACGGGAAGTAACGGCCAAAAAGGAGGTGATCCTTTCAGCTGGAGTTATTGGCTCTCCTCAAATCCTCCTCAACTCTGGAATAGGTGATCAGAGTTCCCTGTCTGCCGTTGGCGTCGACCCCCTAGTTCACCTACCAGATGTTGGGCGTAACCTCGTCGATCACTGTGTCGTCGCGAATGCATGGAGCGTCAATAGCACGGATACCTTTGAGACTACTAAGCAGCCTCATGTTTCCTCGAAGCTATTGGAGGAATGGAAAACCAAGAGGACTGGCCCCTTCGTCAACACCCTCATGTCCCACATAGGGTTCTTCCGTCTCCCGGAAGAGCTAACCCCACAGCCAGATCCCGCATCATGCGGACCGACAATCCCTCATTACGAGCTCGCGATCGCTGTGAGTCATCCAACCTGTTCCTGATACCCGAATCCTGACATTTTCCCCACACCTCATTGCACCAACCTTCTCATCTCCCTCGCCCGCGACCAAGAACGGCATAATTATCCCAAACCCCCTTATCCCTCCTGATGGGCACTACCTCACAATCGCCTCCGCAATCATGAAGCCAATCTCACGTGGCTCAGTCACTCTATCCTCCTCCGACCCTTTCTGCCCACCCTTGATCAACCCTGCGATTCTCTCTGATCCAAACAAAATCGACATCAGCATCATGCGGGAAGCCATCAGATCAGCGCAAAGGTTTGCCAGCGCCTCCGTTTGGAAAGATTACATCGTTGCCCCGGTTGGTGGGTTGGAGGATGTGATGACGGATGAAGAGATGGAGGATTATATATTGAAGCGTGCGGGGACGTTTTTTCATCCGACGAGTACGAATAGGATGTCGGCTTGGGAGGAGACGGAGGTTGGGGTGGTTAATCCCGATTTGACGGTGAAGAAAGTGAAGAACGTTCGTGTCGTTGACGCATCGGTCTTTGTGAGTTCTCTTTCGTTTCGGATGCCCTCTTTCGATCAGTTGTCTTTACTACCATTTGAAATTTCCCACCCCATCTATCACATAGCATAATAAATCACGATTTTACTGACCTGGATGTTATGCTACCAGCCATACGTTCCTAGTGCACATCCTCAAGTTGCTGTTTACGTTTATGCAGAGAGGGCGGCCGATATTATAAAGGAATGTCATGCAAGTTTAGTACAACCTGTCCACAATAATATTGCAACGGAGGATCCGTGTATCTAGGCCCTCATTAGCGAGATTTAGGATTGCAGATATCCATGTCATTTTCTTGTATGCTTACATAGTATACGTCTGTGCTGTGCTCATTAGAAATTGGCTCCCATTCAGAGTCTATCGCTTAGTACAATTGCAAGCACGGAAACAGCAACAAACTAATGGTCACCAGTCATCTTGTGGCAATGCTACGCAAATACTGGAGACCTTCAAATGGCCTATCTTTATCATTAGATACAGTCATACAAGCGGCAACACAAGACGTACAGCTTTTGTACGAGTCGATTCACCGTAAGGACGTTGGAAGCAGTTCACATGATCTCGGCAATGCCCATCTCCTAGTAGGGGCATAGCTGCCACCAAATGATCAGAGGATCTACACATGAGAAAGGACCTGTACTCGAGGAGTTCAGTGGGGACTAGTAGACCATTCCATAGCAGCAGACATGCCCAAGATCCAGTGTTAACATTTAATTCAGAGCTTGGAAGAGAACAACATATTCATCACCTGCATTTTCTGGAGCACCCAGTTCAGTCTTGTGCTTATTGAATTATTCAATGACCTTCTTGAGCTGTGTCCTAATAGGAACTTGGAATTGAAGCTTAGGAGATCAGCTCTGAACCACTTGTCAGTGGAGATGGATATAAGCTCTAACAAAGCTTCTAGAATGGTAACAGTCAAGAGTTAAATTGCTGTCAGGTCTGAGAAAGGAAGATTTGTGAGTTTTGGGATGTTGGCTGGAATTTCAAGTTCATTCTTGAGCTCATCATCATCATTGAGGTCAATGATCTCAGTTTTCACTGAGATAGTCAACATTCAACAAGAGAGATAAGTTGTAAGCTAGCAGCAAAAATCCAAAAATGCCCAAATATGAGATGATATTTGATTGCTGACAGTATTATGCACATCAAACAAGATATTCATGAAAAATATATGTCTACATGAGGATTTGAAACCTAGGAGATGAAAGCCTAACATGCATGACTGTCTGTGTACTGATGTGTTCATGTTGGGATTTTGATTTAGCCTCCTTAGCCACCTCAGCTCATGTCGGGATTTTCAATACAGCCTAACCAGACCAAGAGACCAAAATGTCAGAATTTCGAACCAGCCTCCCAGCCAAAATCCCCCAAAATGTCGGGATTTTGGACCTAGCCTCACCCGATATTTTCAGGGGTCCTCTCAGAGGAATGTGTTATCTCGCTCAGGTAGCTGGAGAAGTGATGGTCAAACTTGAGGGGATGCTCTTCTCAATTGACCCCTGGTGAGCTGCCCCTCTGCAGCGGCTGTGGGTTCAAACCCAGATTTACCCCTATCGCAACTGACACCAGTTGGTATTATTGTCCCACAATTCCCTTCGTAAGGCAGCACTCCGGGGCGCTTGCTCTGCCCCTTTTCCCAACTTCAACTCTTTTATAAAGTGAGTTCCTGTTCTCCTTTGCTGCTCATCTTCTCCTTTGTGTTACCTTCCCTCAGCGTTTAGCACCACGTCACCACTCGTGTTGCTATGGCCGCTACCAATGACCCCGACTCTCTTCACGTTAACTTATTAGGCCATACTGTCCCTGACGATCCGGCTGCTCCGTACCTTCCTTCGCCTGTCGAGGCCCGGTACTTCTACTACGGCATACCTTCTAAGCCCCGTTTGGTCGCTCGCTCCAGCACCGACGTCTGGGTTGAGCCGATGGGCCCCGAAGCATACCTTGTTCCCAAGGAGGCCAGTCCTCTCGGCTTCCACCCTCTCCAAGAGATCTGGGAGACCACGGTCGGTCCCGCCATGGTTGCCTATTTGGACACCAAGGGGGTGAAGTGGACGAGTCTGGACCCCATTCGCATGGGGTACGCTGGTGACTCTTCCCCTCCCGCCATTGTATGGATGGGAGTTCTCCCTGGCTCCCTCACTGCCGAGATTGGCCTCGAGGTCGCGACTTACTGCAAGGGCATCCTTTCCGCTCACGATATCGACGACGTCCATGTCGAAATCCGCGAGTCGGAGGTCTTCCGCTCTGCCAAGATGTACAAGCCAGTCCCCACCTCCAACGCCACCGTCCGGGTCCTAGAGCCTTTCTCCACTGCCCTCGGTCCCCCCATCTCCACCGAAGATACCTCATCCATTGGGGGAACTGGGGGATTCTTCATCTTTGACCCTCGCTACCCCGGCATGATTTACCTCGTGACAGCTAGACACGTCGTCATCCGCCCTGATAAGGACAACAACGAGCTCTACCAGCACAGCAACTCCAGTCAGCCCCGTAAGGAGGTCTTGCTCTTTAGCGACCCCGCTATTGAGAAGCACATCAAGGCCATCGAGTCCGAGATTGGCGGCAAGGAAATCATCATCAAGCAGCTCGAGAGGCGGTTGGAGGTTGCTGAGCAGATGGGAAAGGAGGACGCTGAGGCAGAGCGGGATGAGATCCAGCCCCAGTTGAACAAGGCGAGGAAGGCAATTGGAGACCTCAAGACGTTCCTCACGAACGTCTCGAGAGACTGGAGGGAGCGGAAGAACCGTGTCCTCGGCCACGTCGTTCTGTCTCCCCCCATCGGTCTCGACGTTGGGGAGGAAGGGTTTACGGAAGACTGGGCGGTGATTGAGATCGACAAGTCCAAACTCGACTCGACCAACTTCGGAAACGCCATCGACCTCGGCACCGACATCATCTCCACAAGTTCTACGGCACCATCCCGGACGAGGAGATGTGGAAGCCTAACCCGAAGACCTGCGACCACGATAATGACCCAGTCATTATGGTGATTAAGCGCGGCCACGCCTCCGGCCTCACTGTCGGACGCCTCAACACCATCCGTTCCTTCACCAGGTACTGCTTCGAGGGCGAGCTTGGTAAGATGTCGAAGGAGGTTGCCGTCTTGCTTCGCAACTCCAAGTCTGGAGCCTTCTCCCAGCCTGGCGACTCTGGCTCGGGTGTCATCGATGGCAAGGGCAGGCTTGCCGGCATGCTCACGGGCGGCGCTGGAGTCATCGATGCGTCCGACTGCACCTATGTTACCTCCATCAACTTCCTCCGCAAGCGCATGTTGCTGCACGACCTCAAGGCCAACTTCTTCCCCTCCCTCAATGCTTAAACGTCATCCGCTCTTCAGATCGCGAACTTTAGATCCTGAAGCCGACTCGTTTCTTCCTCTCGTCAAGTTGTCTTATGACTTCTTTTTATCCTTATCCCTTTCCCCGTCCTCCCACGCATTACTTCTACGACTTTGTTTTTTTTACTCTTCATTCTCCTTTATCTATGGACTCGTCATCAGTTAGACTAGGTATTGGATGCTTCCTTTGTACGGTACGCGGTCTTGTGCTGGGCATAATGTAGCTTCTTCCACACTGCGGTAGTAACCCCCTGTCTCCTTCTCTTACTTGATCGCTTATAATGTACATCTGTACGATATGCTGTTGCGAAATGACATTGCACCTTTGCGTGTTTGTACTTGCGTTCAATGGACTGAAGTGCCTCATAGGTAGGTACCTTCTAGGTCAACTTCTCGAAAATTTCCTCTCGTTTCAACTTCTTTCCTCTTGACGCGGACACTATCATTGTGTATTACCAGCCATCCACGCTCCGGTGGCTATTCATCCAATCCAAAATTGAATGCAAATTTTCAGCCAAAAACAACACCCTCATTATACAGCCGTCTATCATCACTATCACAAGGGCCAACCAGTTTCAAACCACTGGACACTAGTACCAGAACCATCCATTCACATTCTTCAAACTCGAATCCAAGTCATCATAGCCTTAAGATCAACTGCTTGATACCCGACATCCACAATGCAATATCATCCGTCCCTTGCGACCCACGTGTCAAAAGGTCAACGTGAATGGCCAATGCAAGCTGTCGGTCGTGTGCTTCCATAGCTAGAAAAAATCCATACTTCGTCAGGTATTTGTTCATTGCAAGGAGAAAAACCTGGGGCACGAACCTCTAGCAAGACCAAGCAATTGCTCCACAACAGTCTGCGAAAGCGTCTCGCAGTTCAACGCATCGAACAGTGGATTGATCCTTCGTTCCAAGTCATCCACTAATCGTTTTTGCTGGGGCTACGATGATGTAATTAGTGCCAAACCAACAAACGGGACAGAGGGAAGATGGAGGAGGTAACAGGAAAATGGGATGAACAAAAAACTCACAGGCGTGGTCTGCTTCACCCTATTCAAATGCTCGGAGATAATCACAAAAATCGGCCTTGCACTCTCAGGAATATGACTTCTATCTCCAGGTGCTATATCACATCACAACGTCCCGCATCAGCATTGATCTCCAAAAAGAAAGCAAACGAGTAGGATCACTTACGATACTTCGGCGGCGGGGGACCAGATCTCGCAGGTGGTCCACTTGGAGGAGGGCCACCCGCACTTGGACCAGCGCCTGAAGGACCCGGAGGTGGTGGACCAGTACCTTGACGAGGGGGTCCGGGTGGTGGCAATCCGGGACCACCAGGCCCGGGAGGACCAGACAACGAAACAGGTGGCGGTGGCGGTGGGATTCCAACCACTCCAGCTTGAGGCGAGGTCATCGGAGCACCGACTCGTTGAGCACCTGGTGGTGGAGCGTAAGGCGGGGGTGGGGGCGGGTGATGAGGCTGCTGCTGGTGTTGCTGCTGTGGTGGCGGTGCATAAGGACCTGGGGGTGGCGGTGGAAGCCCTGGCTGGTGCTGTTGTTGTGGAGGCGGCGCGTAGGGACCCGGTGGGCCTGGTGGCGGGGGAGGAGCTTGTCCGTGTCCAGGCGGTGGTGGCGTCGCTCTGGCATAAGGTCCCGATACAGGTGGCCTATATCCACCCGGTCCTGGTGGAGGCGGAGTCTGACCTTGTCCAGGTGCACCTCTAGGTGGAGGAGGAGCATACGGTCCTTGCGCTTGGATACTCTGCAAAGGTGACACCATTCTTCCAGGGGGCGGTGGTGGAACACCCTGCTGACCCGTTACAGAAGGTGGTCTATTGAACGCTGGGGGGGCAGGTGCATATCCTTGCTGCGGTGAGATTCTCTGTCCTTGAGGTGGAGGCGGAGGGGGAGCCTGTCTGTTGACGCTTCCGGGTCGGGGCGGTGGCGGCAATGGTTGTCCTTGAGGTCCCTGCGGTCCTCCCGGGCTGGTTTGATAGCCTGACCCAGGCAAAGGTGTCGTCACCGTGTTGGGGAAAGGCGACATGATAGCAGCCGGTTTGCCTAAATTCAACGGAGCAGGTGAATTCCGTGAAACGACTGGAGCGTCATTCCACCCACCAACGTCCCTCTTGGGTGGTGGAGGCGGCGGGGTAGAGGATGCTGTACCATTGCCCACACGACCACCAGGTGGAGGTGGTGGTGGGACCATTGAAGTGACGGGCTGTGGTTGAGTTCGCATGTGCGGTGGTAGAGTCAAGTTGGTAGGTGTAGCGTATGGTTGCGTAGGCTGATACGTGGAGGTAGTCGCATACGCAGGTTGAGGTGGCGGTGCATATGGGTTGGGTGGTTGAGCCGTTGTTGTTGCAGCTGGCTGTGTGGTTTGCGCCAGTGCATAGGGATTGTATACATTTGGCTGTTGAACGCCGGCAGCAGCTTGGGTAGGATATGCGTATCCACCATATGTAGATGGGACTGCTGGCTTGGCCGGAACGCTCGGGGCAGCTTTAGCAACTCCTGTTTGTGGTTGTGCCTTGCCAGTAGCAGTCAGCAACCTCTCCCTGGCCGCCTTAAGGTCGCTTCCTTCATAGTCCGTAGGTGTCAGCGCCAGGAAGAATGCAGCCTCCTTGAGCAACCCCTGCGACGCTAACAAGTCCGCATACTCCGCATATCGATCATACAACGCCGCCAACTTGAACCTCTTCCCTTCTTCACTACTTCCGCCAGCAGCGGAGAGATCCTTATCCTCATACTTCGTCGCATCCCTAAACACCGTGACCTTCTCAATGAAGCTCTGCAACGCGTTTGCATGTGCAGAATAATACGACTCGTTCTCGTGCTTCTCATCAACCGCATATCTCTCTTCCTCCTCCACCAACTCTGTGCTCCAAATCCCCACCAATCTTTCTAACTTGGCAGCAGCGAGGTACGCCAAGGTCGCGTTCCTCCTATACTCATTAGCTTTCTCAATCTTCTCCTCCCTCTCCATATCAACAAAGTCCTCCTCCACGTCCCCAGCCCCATCTTGCTCTGGCTCCTGTTCGACCTCAACCTCAATCTCCGCAGCAGCAGCCTCATCCTCCTCCAAACTCTCCCGAACACCAACCCACTGTTCCTCCAACCTCACTCCCAACTGCTCCACAAGCGCCCCAAACTCCTCTCTCCCCTTTGCAAACGTGCACACCACAACAAACACCTCCTTCCACTCCTTCAAATCCGCATTCTGCACCACATCCCCCAGCCCTTCGCCCTCGCCCACGACAACAGACTGCAAGAGCCTCAAATACGGCACCTCCCCGCTCTTCTTTGCAAAATACACCTTTTGCGTTCTCTCCAGCAGCTCTGGCCCGCCCTTGAGCCCCAACAGGATCGCGTCCGCAAACCGCTCCGTCGCCAGACACAGCTGCACCGCGCTCTCAAAGTCGCCCAAGATCAGCGACTTGGTGATCAGCTTGTCGACCGACGACTCGTCCTCGGGATATAACCTAAACGTCGCGCTCCTCCCAAACGTCTCGGACGCAACAGATGAGGGCCGCGACCCGATGGTGGCAGCCACGGACGAGTCGACGCCGTACCCCGTGTGTGGGACAACCCCGACCCTGACGCTCTCTGATCCTGCATCTTGTCCTTCCTCACCGCGCCCGAGGGAGCTGAAGAAATCGCCTGCTTCGACTTGTTGGCCGCCCGGAGCGATATCGTCGCCAAACAGACTGGGGGCAGTGGTCGTGGACTCGCTGTCCGCAGGTGGGATGGCGCTGGTGGCGTCAGAGGCAGAAGCAGAGGTGACGCTCGCGCTGAACTCGGAGGGTTCAGTTTCGCCTCCGGCGAGTAGCGCCGAGTCTTCGTCTTCGACTAGAGAGTGCGATTGGGTCCCTGTGGTTGTTGGTTCGGCAAAGGAGACAACAGGCTCGCGTAATCCTCGACCGTCTTCCGACGTGGCAGTAGCATCGTCAAGAAAGGCAGATGCCTTGAGCGTTTCGAGTGCTTCAGCCACCCTCGCTGCGATTTCGGCTTTTGAGAACCCAAGCAAGGTGACCAACTCTTCCCTCGAATCCGCCTTGAACAGGCTCAGCAGTGCTTTCCAGCTCTCTCCGCCCGCAGCACCATCCGCCTGGACCTCAGCTTGAGTCTCTGTCTCGGCTTGAACCTCTTTGCCTCTCTCTTCCGCAAACGCCCTTAATTCTCCATCATCAACAGCCTTCTTCAACCTCCTAACTCTCTCAACAACCTCATCCTCAGTAACAACATTCCTCAAATGCACAACCGAGCTCTGGTTCTTGCCTTGTGAGGATGCGAGGTTCTGGACAGTCACAAGTCTGCCTCCGAATCCAAACGAACAAGAGATAGGCCTGCGGAGCCACTTTGGCGGTTGCTTTAGCGAAAGAGAGGAAGTCGCATCTCGACTTTGGTTTGCTTGCGAGTAGGAGGTGTTGGGGAGGTCAAAGATATCCGAGCCATCGGGGCGAGGCGCGATAGAAGGTTGAGCACTGGTGCTCGTACTGGCAGATTGCTGATTGGTGTATTGAGTGGAGTGGATTCCGATGGTACCATCAAAGAAAGCGGTAGCGAGTAAGTCAGGGTTACGAGGACACCAGTCAACCTGGAAAGCCCAGTTGTCCGCTGAAGGAATCTGTCATACGTCACATCAATACCGTAAAACTCTAAACCGAGTATTAAGACCCTTGTACACACCTCGCCAATAATTTCTGATGTTTGAGGGTTCCAGCAGAGAGCACGGTTATCTTTTCCGCAGGATAACAACAAGTCGGCGTCTTGTTTGCACCACGAGAGCGACAGAACGCCTTTTTCGTGTCCGGTCAAGATCTACACCAAGAGAAGAAAGGAACGTATTTAGCAAAAATACGGTCACGAGATCATAGAAAGCGAGAAAACTCCATACCTTCTCCGGGGCGCGCGCGTTACGAAGATCCCAAACCATGATAACGGGTGATGAATCGTCTTCAGAAGCGGTGACCACCCGAGTTGCCTATAACACAAAAAAAGAAAGAAAGGAGAGGCACGATCAGATACCTCATCCACGATAAACTCGAAACACCTACATTATCCGGATGCCAAGCAATATCACTCATTCCTCTCCTCCCTCCAACCGCTAAGCTAGCATTTCCAGCACCCACCTGACCAGATAATGTGCCTGCACCACCGCCATAAGCCAAAGCCACAACTTCACGCTTCCCTCTCAAATCCCAAACAACGGTGTACCCTGTACTGCTTGCACCGGCGAGAACATATTGTACTTGTTGGTTCCAGGCGACGGATGTTATTTCGTCTAGCTTGTTGCTCCGTGCGCCGGGGGTTGGGGTGTAAGGTTTGCTGGGGTCTTTGAGGTCCCAAATGTATACCTGAATAGGAGCGACGGGCGTCAAGATATGCAGGTGATGAAAGTTGCTGTTGACCGCACCTCGCCGCTGACACCACCAGAGGCCAAAAGGTTGGCTTGAATCGGATTAAAGTCGAGGCCCCGTACAGGCCCTGTATGAATAGTATTTCTGAGTATCAATGACTCTGAGGTGCTGATAACACGACAGAGGGAGCGAATATGAGTGCGCCGCGTTGAGTTGAACGACAAAAGAGACGCGTACCCTGCACCTGCAAGAATCTGAGCGGGATCCCATAAGACAAGTTCTCCGTTCTCCATTCCTGCAGCGATAACACCTCGTGAACGACTTCCATCTCCAGCTCCCCATGCGAGTCGATTGAACCTATCCACACCAATCAGTCAGTCACCCCCACTACATACGCACGCAGCAAGACCAGGTGGAAAGAAAGAACGCCGAACGCACCTAGCGGTATCGGTGACGAACCCCTTCGGTCCGTTCTGCGTAATCCCGCCCAACTCGAATTCATCCTTATCCAAGAAATCCGGAGCCCAAATCTCGAGTTGACTTTCATTGCTAAATGACTCGTCCAGAGCCCCCGCAACCGTGCCCGTAGCAAGCAGCGGCAGGGATGCTGTAGGTGACCATGCGAATGTTGATGTGCGATGGATTTGCTTGAGTTTCATGAGGCGGGTTCTGGCAGACTCTGATGCAGTTGTCCAGGTGCGACGAGGAGATGTACTAGGATGAGGAGAAGGACGTAGGGGATCGTAAAATAAAGTGGGAGGAGGACGTGGAGATCTTTTTCTGAGCAAGTCGTGATTTCGTCCGGCGTTGTGACACGTCGGTGCTTGTTTGGCCGGCCCTAAATGCACACGTGACTGCGCCGCTTAGCGCTCTTGCGCGGTGCGCGCTTGAGATCGCGGCGGTCGCCTCAACACAGCTAGGTCGCCCAGGCCAGCGGTAATTCTCGCTGCCCCCTGGAGGATGACTAAACTCGACTTATCGCCTCCACCAGCAGAATGAATTGAGGGTGCGTGCTTCTCCTCCCACGAGTGTTCATATATGACCATATCCAAGGCACAAATAGACGCCATTAGCGAGCCGTGTGTATTACTCGCCAAGTTTGACTGTTTTGAGCTCACAAAACAGTCAAAAGCTTACTAAGTCCAGTATGACGACATTGGATTCTCGCATAGCTCATGATGGTGACATCCACAAGACCCCGTGTTATAAAAGGGGCACTTTGGGGAAGCAGTCACTCATCCCCACACGACAAAAGTCAAGTAGCGAAAGATGCCCGAACAGATCACACTCTATTCTGCAAAGGTCCGTCTTCACCCTCTTATGCTTGATGATGCTGACATGACCCACGACCATCCCAAGATTAGATCTGCCCCTTTGCCCATCGAGTACGTATCCATTTAATTGATCCATCTGCACGCCGCTTATTTCTTCCTCTCCATCGCAGGTTGAACTCGCCTTGAAGGAATCCAAACTTCCATACACCCGTTTTGAGGTCGACCTCCAAAACAAACCAGAATGGTACGCCCCTAAAGTCAATCCAGCAAGCAAGGTGTGTCCCCTTCTTCCTCCTCGTCCCTATCCTCGATCTAATATCATTCCTACTACAAGGTCCCTGCGATAGCCTACGGCGGCCCCCAAGTCCCACCAAATGAACCTTCCCTTGACTCCCAAAAACTAACCGAATCCCTCGTCCTCGTCGAATTCGTCGCAGACCTCTCCAACTCCCTCCGCCCAGCCGACCCCGTCCTCTCCGCCAAAGCGCGCTTCTTCATCGACGCCGTCGCCACCAAGCTCGTCCCCGCCCATTCGGGCCTCTTAATCCGCGGCGAGGACCCAAAGGCCCTGTATGACGCTCTCGAGGCTATCCAGGCGTTGTTGCCTGAACGGGGATATGCTATAGGAGAGGAGTGGTCGACTGCGGATGCTGCTGTTACGCCGTTCCTTGCGCGGCTTTGGGTGGCGCTTAAGAATGATTTGGGAGCGTACAAGGAGGGTGTAGGGAAGGAGGTTTTCAATGTGCTGAGCACGGACCCGAAGTTTGAGAGGATTAGGGAGTATTTCAAGGCTGTAACGGAGAGGGAGAGCTTCAAGGCTACTTTTGACGAGGTACGTAACCCCTTATTCCTCAGTCGAGGTCTGTCTGAAACGTAGACGCTTGTAGAACTATATTGTTGAGTACTACAGCAGGAGATTTGCGCCCCTTCGGGCACAAGTCCAGGCAGCCAAGGCATAATGATAGGTCGATTGGAATGTTGTCACTATGGTGCAGAGAATTTATGTATGTATAGTATTTGCGAATTGGTCAATGGTCCCCACAGAGGCGCCTTCCATCACTAAACTATTAACTAAACCCGAGGAAAAGGGTCGAAGGAAGATTATCTATGAATCTCCACAAACCACCATAAACATACCGAGAGCCCTTGCCATCACGTTCATTTGGGTCCTTGTTTGCGCAAGCCTGTTGGGCTTTGGCACGATTATGCTGGGCCATGCCATTTTGAAGGTGTATGTGCTGTCCCTGCTTTGACATAGAAGCGAAAGACCATATTCTTTCCGGCCCCTACATTGCAACAATTAATGCGACTAAACCAATGTCAACCACTGCTGGAACAGCACGGAGCCTGCGGTCCTTTAACCTTAGGTAAACTGGTAGGCTTAGTGGCCCTCAGGCTCACAGAGATGTTAGTGAAGCACATGATCTGATTCTAACTTACAATGACCGGGATGTGATATATGCAGCCCTCAAGCTTTTGTAATATAATCAATGCTGCAAGCCATTCAGTTCTCTTGATGATTTTACCTAACAGCGGTTGTAGACTAGAGGGGGAGTTATGGTATTTGTGTGCGTGGAATAAACAATAGGCACTTGATTCGAATCACGAGCTGTGAGTTGAATTTTACCTGCAGTTGAGCCTGTGCTGAGGAAGGACCATGTCAGTATCGTGCTGCGTTTCACATCGGGTAAAATTCCGCAGCTTCTCAGAGGATTGCCTACCGAATACCGCTTCCATAGTCTCAATCAGGGTCTTGTGCTTTCCTGGCTGCTAGAAGTCGGTGCATTCCTTTTTAGCTTGCATCTTATCCCTCTCCCCTTCGGTGCAACTTCGGTATCAAAATGACTACGCCGTGGAGAACTTAATGGAGGGTAGCTAGAGAGTGCCGTCTGTATTTAGGACACCATAAATACGCCATGGTCCTATGGTATTACTATTACAGCGGTAAGAATACTTTGATCTATTCGAGCTTGCTTATGACTTGGTTGCTAAACGATTCTTTTGAATTTTCGTATGATGGCAAGGGTTCCTGTACAGTTGCGACGCGGGAAATAAGAAAAATCATGTACGACCATGCATAAGTCGAAATTCCTCTATTATCGTTAGACGATATCGTCATTAGTCCAGAATGGCAAATCGCGAAGAACATCACCTCACTCTGACTGTGGGCAGGCGTAAATTGCTCATGTCATCAGAACCGCGCTTATGCTCCAGTGAGTTGATGAGCATCCCATATCAACGAGATTCAGCTACCACCACCCACCACATTGACACCACTAACACGGCAATGAGCCTGAGTCATTGCACAATACAGTGAAACGTACTCGATGCCTGAGCAATATCCAATTGAAGTTGATTCAACCTCCGTGTGTCGGTGTTTTGATCGTCATTCCATTTGTCATCCGAGCTGCCTTAACTTACTCTGATTCCCTTTTAGCCTTTACACCTTTTCATCGCCTACATCGGGAATTAGCTAGACTCTCGAGCTCTCTAACGTTCGCCTCAGGGATGTATGGCTTGCTTACCGTCACCGTTTGTCCAAGTTGGTACTCTCTTTGAAGGGCGTCAGATAGCTTGTCACCAGCCATATTCAGATTCTCGTCTGAGAATATTGCTGACCGAAATGGGCGCCTATATTTGCGACCCACGAGTGGACGACAAGGTGCATTCACGTCAGAATATGGCATCTTGACCGGGAATGCTAGCTCAAACCCAGGTCTATAAAACCCAGGATGGGTGGTTGCAGTTCCTACCACACCCTCAAAGTCGCCGAGTAGCTAAGCATAGCAAAAGCAATGCCTGAGCAGATCACACTCTACTCTTTAAAGGTACGTCTGGCACATTATTCCTGCGCTTCAGTGGTCTTACGACTATGGCATCGCCCGTCATCCTAGCCCCACCCCTTCGCCCATCGGGTACATACATGTTCCTTCATTTCGTGAGCAACCTTGCCCGTTCAAATGACTTCTTCGCAGGTCGAGCTAGCCTTGCTGGAGTCCAAATTCCCGTACACCCGCTTCGAAGTCGATTTGGATAATAGGCCCGACTGGTACACCCAAATCCACCCAACGGCAGAGGTGTGCTTTCCATCCATCTCCATCCAATATTAATCCTCTTAAATAACCCACTTCCCCTTTCATGCACTCCCCAGGTCCCAGCATTGACCTATGGAGGCCCTCAAGTCCCCGCCTCCCAACCTTCCTCCGAGTCCCACAAGCTAATCGACTCCTTCGTCCTGCTCGAATTCATCGCCGACATCTCCCCGCCCGGCACACTCCACCCCACGGATCCCGTCCTCGCAGCCAAGACTCGCTTCTTCATCGACGCGGTGGCCACAAAGCTCACCCGGCTTATATATCCGTCATCGCCCGCGGGGAGGACCCGAAGGTCCTTCTTGACGAACTCGAGGCGATCCAGGCTTTACTGCCCAAGTCTGAACCTGGACGCGAACAGTACGCTATTGTGGACCAGTGGACGATTGCTGATGCAGCTTTTGTGACGATCGTCGCTCGGGCGTTTTTGGTTCTTGAACACGATTTAGGGGGTTATGAAGAAGGATTGGGGAGGGGGGGCTTACAAAGTTTTGAGTACTGACGAAAAGTTTGAGAGGATTAGGGAGTATATGAGAATCAGTAGGGAGAGGGAGAGTTTTAGGGCTAGTTTTGATGAAGTGAGTATATCGTCAGATTCCCCTTCATTTTGTTGATGGTCTATAATTAATCTAGGCCTATATTCTCGAAGTGTCTTCGAAGAGATTGGGAGGATTCAGGGCGAAAATTCAGGCTGGTGCTAAGGCGTGTAACGGTGGTGCTCGCGGGAGGAAGTCAACTTATTATGTACACATGTCAGTTGAACGCAGCTAGTGTCAATGCTTACCATGGTTTCATATCGTTCCGTTGTAAGCGAGGGATCCGAGATGCACGAACTGTGACTCAGTACGACAATTGACACGACTTAGAGTACAATGCGTATACGGTGGTATCAAAGCTTATATATACCCCGCGCTACACAAGCTTATAGCCTCCGAACGTTTCATACCCCCACTTCTACCGCCAGCATGCCTCCATCCAGGACAGAAGTCAAAAGCGTCGCACAAGAAGTGGTTGAAACAGTTCGCTCGTTAGGATACGAATGCTGTCTCTTTGGTAGTGCAGCTGCGATGTGCTATGGCATGAATAACCGTGTGCCGGAGGTAGGTGTCTCTTTCAATGCTTTTTCAACCATAGAAATGCAATTAACCACATCACGGAGATATAGGACGTCGACCTAATCGTGCTCACGACGACCGAACCGGAAAGAATCAAAACCCAGATTGTGTCCACAAATCCATCGAAATACTATCTCGTCAACTCTGCAAATCCCCAGAACACCTATCGGATACTGTGGTCCAAGCTCTCCTCCGACGCTGAGATTTCTTCCATCTCTTCAACCGCCACTGAAAGATCATGCAAAGTAGATATCCTCGTCCCCGGTCTCCTCAGCATTCCACAAATCCCATCAGCTCAGATCACATACACTCCTGCTCACCCTACACTCCCCGTCATACCCCTCCTAGCCCTGATCTTGCTCAAGCTAAGGGGTTGGGACGACCACAAAGGCGACTACAGACAAAGAATGATTGACAAGATCGCTGTTGACGAAGGGGACATTGAGGAGCTGCTGAGAATCGCCGTTCGACGTGGTGGAGGTGGAAAACCGATATCAGTACCGGGAGAGCGATGGTTACCCAGATGGTTCGTGAGAGAAGCAACAAACAGGGTTGAATATTTCGTTGAGGAGAAACCAGAGACAAAAGATCACTGGATGAGGTTGGGATTTACTTTTTCTTCAGATTAGTCCCCGTCGAACTCCAAGTGGCTGAGCTTGAGGGTCTGGCGCGGGCGGGAGGACATGCTGGTGTGGGCGGTGCAGGCGTCGAGCTGTGGCGTGAATTGATAGCCGAGAAAGCTGTCGAGTTGCCGAGCGACGCCTTTAACCAGTCTACGCGCCCAAAGACTACGCGTCGCTCGTTCATTCCTTCCACTTCTACCCTCAAGTTGTACTTCATCGGCTTCATCACACTGTATCCTACATTTGTGTATTGAATACTAATACTACGCTATATCACCGCCGCTCGATGACAATAACATTCGCCGAAGCGCAACGCGCTGCTCAAGCCGCAATATCCGTCTTCGCCAAGTTCGGTCTCCAGTGCTGTATATTAGGTAGTACAGCGTGTCGGGCCTATGGCGCATCCAGGGAACCAAACGTATGTGCCCTGTACCGATAGCTGAGCTCTCGAATGTCGAACGCGCACAATACACCCACAGGACATAGACATCGTGGTTTTAACAACCCAATATACCCAACCGCAGCTCAAGCAAATCCTCACAACCTCAGACCCAAAGAACCGCTTCTACCTCCTCCGCTCCAAAGACCCATTCGCCACCTATCATGTCGTGTGGTTTCGGCTAGGCGTGGACGATCCAGGTCCCAACCTAGAGAATCTGAGCAAGAAGTGCAAGGTGGATGTACTCCTACCCGGGATTATGAACATCCCCAACGTAAAGTTGGAGGACGTCGTCTTTAGAGATGCCAAGCCAAGCGAGGGAAACGCGCCTTCACTGCCAGCGGCGCTCTTACCACCAGGGGCGAAGACGAGAACAGCATGGAACGGCACTCGACCAAATAGGTCACTGCTATCTCAACCACTCGCACCCCCACCACCACCGCCTCCACAACCACAACCACCCTTGCCGCTAATGCCCTTCTACACCCTTCTTCTACTCAAACTACAAGGCTGGTCCGACCACCTCTCTTCTTCCAAGTCCCACTTCCAAGCTAAAGTTCCCACCGACATATCAGACATCAAGCAACTCCTTCTCATCGCGCAAACGGTGATGTCGAAGGAGGACTTGGAGAGAGCGAGAAAGGACACGGACGAGAGTGTGTTGGGAGATTTGTCGAAAGGGAGGGTGAGAGCGTGGGTTAGAGAGTTCCCGGATACGAGGGAAGCTTGGAGGGGGTTGGGATTTGAGTTTTAGAGTGTGGTGCCATTTGCTCCATCTTTGGGTTACACGGCCTGTGGATATCCCTGTGCCTCGTGGTTTGGTTCGTGACGAGTCCCAACGTGTACGCTTCGCTTTGTATCTGTATCTCTTCTCGCTCTCTCTTTCTCCCTCGCATGCTTTGTGTATTTTGCCTGTGTACTCTGTCCCGATTCTGTCATCTACTCGCTTTGTGACATAGATTTATACACTGATGTTTCATATACCTTCCCTAGTTTTGTATCCAACCGAAATTGCGAATATACAGCGCTAGCGCTGTATATTACCCGAACACAACTTCGTACTCAAGCGTTGCCTTTCATTTCACACCCTGCTGTCGGCTCTATTTTACCGACAGTGTACATGTTCACAAAGACTCGCCGCCTCGTCATCAACACTCTCGGTAAGCTATCTACCCACTCTCGGATGCATATAACCGCTGAGCGCTGAACCCAAGGAACAAACCTTTGCGCAGTGAAACTGAATGTACCGGCACCAGTCAGCAGATTTACGCATATACTTACCGAACTACCGGGAGATATCCAACTCTCTATATCACAAAATTAGACTCACAACGCCTATGCTAATAATTCGGGACTTGGCAATTCGGGCATGGATGATCCTGAGGCCTGATGCCTGGGAGATGAATGCTACCATCTCAAACGGATAGAACTGGAGCTGCCACGCTCGTAATCCTTTCTCGTACGTTGTTTGGATTACTTCCCCTGCTGGTGCAACTGGATGTCAATTGAGCGATCGGGGTATGATACTACAATACAAGGGGAACGGCTAAGTATTCACTGATTCAGGTACCACCGGTAGTACGCCCAGAAGGTGAATCCTATCGGTAAAGTAAATCTTTTGTTTACACTCCGAGGGCCCAACGGTTTTCGGAAGGCAGAAATTTCCGACGGCCGGAAACAGTGCCCAGGAATACCGCTCTTTATGCCCGACATGGCATTAGGAGAACTCGTATTTGTCGGAGACGCGGACGTTTGTTAACAGGATCGGCGGACAAGATACTGAGCATCGATCAAAAACGATGGAATGGTAAAGGGCCGAGCGTGAACGCTGACATGGGGCCTCTGTCGATTGAGCATTTGCGGTGGGGACGTGAATTCCGGCCCAGATACATAAGCGCTCTAAGGCGACCTCCCTTCAGTGCTGACATACTTGATCCAGCGACAGCCCTCCCATGCCTTAGATAAGCTCTCTTGCATCACAAGATTTATCATGTTCAGAGGGATGTCGCGTGGGATGAAGGGGAGTCTATATCGACGAGCGCGTAGCTGGCGCGCACTTTCTTCTGATCTCGTAATTTCGACATCCGTAGCTTGAGGGGCCCTCGCGCGGTCCTGGACAACGAGAGGACGCATATTCGGTGAGTAGGCAGTTCTCAAGCAGTGAACACAAAAGCGATGGACGTATTTTGAGCGCCAGAGGATGCTGACGCTGAGCTACTATTTTTTTACTGAATATAAAAAAAATATTACAAGCGATGATGTACAAGACGATGCTGTATCCACCAAAACCCATCTAAAATTAATCATGTTCGCAACCACAGATACGAGCATACCTTGGTATAAACCGTTGATTCTACAAACACGTTGTGGGGTATTATTATGCATACAGGTGATATGACGACTGACTTCACAAACCGCTCACTAGAATTGATAGCCATCAGTCGAACACGAAACGATCCAACATCGCCCAGTCATGGATCGGTTGGATAAGTTTGAGATTCCCAACACCCTCGATGCCCCAGTAATGTCCCCCTATATTAGTCGGGTAATGCGTAATCTCATATTCGGTTTTATCTCGATATTTCGTGACATGAGGGCCTCTTTATTAACCGATTGAGGAATAGGCTTCTTGAGGGATAGTTACACCTGCAGTTGCTGATAGCAGCTGCGGAGCTCATGAATGGCTCTACGGAGAGCTGTAAAGGTCACACCCGTTCTCCACACGCGCCCATCCTCGTGAGTATTTGAAACACCGAGCCCCATCATGTCCGTCAATCGTTGTACAATGACCTCGTCTACCATAACTGCGCCGAGTATTACAAGCCAAGGTCCACCCGCTGCAACTAGGATGGATGGACAAGGACAAATTTGATACGTCCTGCCTGTATTAGGGACCCATCCATTACCACAGGACCATGATGTCAGGAACGTCCGGGGTCACTTACCTCTGGTTGTATCCGATATTGGCAGAATGACAGGCCAGCCTGAGTCGAAGGATCACAACCACCTTTGCCCATTTCTCGTTTGATTTCCAGGAGCGCAGGGACCTGATCATTGCTAAGCATGTGAACCCCATCGGCGCTTGACCCATCCTAGTTGACAACCTCATGTAAATCAACCCCGAGCACTTTTTTCAAAGCCTCTCGCAACTGAGGAGCTAGGCCACGTGTCTCTTCACTTTGAACGACCGTCGCACTTTTCATAAAGTCGTACGTCCACTGAAGCATCTCAACCGACACTTGCAATTGAGGATCGTGCAATTGGTTAATAAACTTTCGAAGACAGAATGGTAGATCTGGACTGGAGGGAAGATGGTCGGCTGGGTTGTTGCGTATCGCCCGTCAAAAATGGCTGTGGAAATCTTATCCTGATTCGTCCTACATTCATTTGACTTGGCGCATTCCGATGGTTCTTTGCCAGCATAAGTGATGATGTCCCGATATCCCGTAGAACAGTATTAGTGACGGACAGATCGATGTGATGTGGGGGGGACATGACCATGGATCATTTCCGAGACCTGATCATGTGCGTCGTCGTTAACTTCTATGAGCAGATGGAAGGTATTGGTTCCTGTGTTCGACAGAAGAGTATGGACAACAACATCTCGCTTTAATTGGTTGCCCATCTTGCGAAGGGTGAGCGCTTTGATCCAATTTTCATCCACATCTGATGTCTTGACAGCGTTTTTCAGCTGGAAAATATCAGCATGAGAATGAATCGGTCAGATGATGGAAAAGATACCCTCCAATACTTGATCACCACGTCACTAGGTAGACCACCGTAGTGGTTGGTCAAAATTGCTGAGATGGATTCCTCAATGTCTCCGAGAGATTTGTTGTGCATGTTCTCTTCTATTTTGAGCGTGGATATCTCGTTTCTCGATAGAGCTTGGTACACCGAAAGGAATACAAGACGAGATCAAAGATCCAATCGTCCCGATAAGAATGAAATGAATGCGGTCTTCATCCTCCTCTATCTGTCGAATGAACAAGTGGAAAGATCTATTCGATCGAACAGGTTGCTTGCCAACTAGTGCCCAGTCGGGCGTGTCGTCATAAACCCGACTCTTTGGCTATATGAAAAGGAATTAGAGTTTTGGCACTATCTCTTCCACGGTAACTTGACTCACAGCGTAAAACTGGACATTCGACAGTTTCATTGTCATCTTCTTTGCAGCAGTAATCGCCTGCTCAAATCAGGCAAAAGTGCCTCCAAGGTACGCTTTTCGGATGCGCGAGGTATTTGAATATGCGCTATTGTGGGCTCTTCCTTACCGTTGTTGTCCAAGAACACAGACTGTACAATTCGATATCGGGGTTCTGCCTTGACAACTAGGATAGCACATTCAAGCTTCAGCTTATCTGGCGATTGAGAATCAGAGGGCTTCTCAAAAAAGGCTGCATCTGTAAGTTCGACAAAAGGCGGAAGATCAATAGCTTGAACACCATTCTTCAGCTGATTCAAAGTATATAAGAATATAAGAAGAACAATTTATCCAGGCTGCGTACCTTCCAAACTCAAGACTTCTTGGATCTGCATCAAGCATCCACATCTCCATTATAGCCTCAGCAAAGATGCTCCGGAGGCTTGCGAGACTCTTCACCCACTGCCTCCCTGGAATGTTAACATCAGTAGTGGCCTTCTCCGGATTTGCTTTCTGGCTGAAAAAGTAGCAGTTGACAGCGTGTTCAGCGTGTTCTGGGGAACTTGAGGAAGACCATCGCGCTGTGATAATGATTTGAGGGCATGCCGTCACGATGTCCTATCACAACAGGCAAATCAGGCTGGTTTTCTCAGAACCAGGCCAAACAATCAGGAAAACACATTAAATGTTAAATGTTTTGTCAACTGAATTGAAAAACGGGTCATAATTCATGGTTTGCACCTGCTTCTGACCTGGTTCCTCTCCAAATATTCTTTTCTGCCTGCTGTGTATGCAACTTGTCACACACATCACGGTGCACCACACAACGGGCGCACAGTAGTGATCGGAAGTGTTTGGCGCCATTTCACTAACACTTTCTCCTGGGTACAAAAGAAGATTACAAGCGTGCAATATTAAAAAAACGATGTCGTATCTATCAATGCTCATCTAAAATTCATCGTGTTCACATCCATGAGTAGCATGGTTCTCCTCCGCAAACGTCGCAAGACGAGCGTCCGACACCGCCGCCGAAGGGCTCCATCTCGGGATCAGCTTATGTCCATCCACAGCCAGACGAGCCAAAACGTGCGCGCCCGCCTTGGCGTTCTTGAACAACACCGTCGCGTTGTGGTTCTCGTACCCGTCGCACGGCTGGTGGTAGCACGGGTCCTGCTCGAATCCGGTCCCAGTGAACAGACCGCCGACGGCCAGACCGCGGTTCAGGAACGGCACGTAGTCCGTCCCTCCCGACAGAGCAATGGGCGTGGTCTCGACCCGCTCCCTGCGTACCAGGTAGTCCATGAAGAGGTCCTCGATGACCTCGCTTCCAGCGGGGGCGACGAGACCATGCGTGCTGCCGTCGCCATCAAAGACGCCAAAGAACCCACGCGAGACCATGTCAAAGTTGAGATATGCGAGGATCTTGCCAAAGTCGGGGTCGGCGAGGTCGGCCACGTAGTGTCGCGACCCGCGGAGACCGTTCTCTTCTGCGCCCCACCATGCGAAGCGGAGCTTGTTGCGCGTTCTGTACTTGTTGGCTGCGGTGGCGAGTTCGAGGACGACGGAGGTACCTGAGCCGTCGTCGTTGATGCCTGCGCCTGCTTGCACCGAGTCCAGATGAGCGCCAGCCTAAGAAGATGAATCAGATAGATTAGCGACCATTTAGCGAGCAATTTTGGATGTCAAAACTTACCATCACGACCGTGTTGGGATCCCCAGTCTTGGTCTCGGCAAACACATTCCACGTCGTTCGGTTCTCGATCGTCTGGAGGTGCTTGAAGAACACCTCAATCTTCTCCCCCGCCTCCAACCGCGCCTTCCACGCCTCTCCATCAGCCTGGCGGATGAAGCCCGACGGACGAAGCCCAACGGGGTCCGGCCCACCCAAGTTGCCAGACGTCGGCGTCGTAGGCAGGTCATGGTAGATGATCACAGCAGCCGCACCAGCCGCCACAGCCGGGCGCACACGCCCAACCAGGGTGGACTGATCCGGGCACCGGAAGCGCTGCACGAGCACCACCTTGTCCCTCACATCCAGCCCCCCGTACCCCGCCACATCGCACCCCGCCGCGCCCTCGGGCCCCAGCACGAGCTCGGCGGTGAGACCCTCGGCGGACGTGCTGGGCGAGTACGTCAGCCCGTGCACGTACACGTCCGACTCTGACCCGGCCTCCCTGAGGTCGATCTCGTCCACGATGGCGAAGAGGGTCTCGAATTCCTGTTCGCGCACTTCGAGGTTTTTCAGCGTGCGGAGGCGTCTGACGATGAAGTCTACGCTGGCGCGGTAGCCGGGGAGACCAAAGGCGCGGTTACCGCCGTTGTTTTTTGCGATCTCGGCGAGGTTCCATAGGTTTTTGGTGAGTGCGTTGGAGTGGATGTCGGATACGAGCGCGGAGGGGGAGATTTCCCTGGTGGCGGTGGCAAGGGGGAGGAGAGGGAGGAGGGCGAGAGATGGGTTCAGTTTCATTTTTTGGGGGGAGGTAGGGGGTGTGTCAACGAAGATCGGATGTTGGACGAGCACTTCTTTATAGGCTTGTGGACTACCCCACGAACCCAGTAGAATCATCTTGTACCAGCATGATAGTGTGGGGTAATAACGGCGAACACGGAAACCTCAATCAGAACATAGTCGGACTTTCAGCTCGACGCCATGCGGAACGGTGAGGTCGCATGCACCGAACAAGCCCAGCTCTACCAAGTTGAGTAACCCAAAGTTATGAGATGAGCTTGGGAGGCCCATTCAGTGGACGGAACTCGACATACCAAGCACTTCTTTCAGATGATGCTAACATGTAGAGATATGAGCACCAGATAGACACACCTAGCGACAAGGCTTTAAGAAGTGGGTGAGCCATGTGGTCGCCATTCGCTTGTGGATACATCCAGGTTCGTGGGTTTGCTGGCCACTGCGCGCGGTCGGGCAATCGACGTGTGGGAGGTGTGACCATTAGGCACTGGAGTGCTAGCGATATCGCTCGTCAACGACCCCAGTAAAAAGTTCGGTGTCGTCGTGATATCTCCGGTGTAGACATGCGCAAGTGAACTCTTGGTCAAGGCAAGCGCTGGACCAAACAGGTGGTTGTAAACGGAGGTCTTGTGGATGGCCTTTGCTCATGATAAAGTCGCGGTTTCGGTGAATTGTGCTGGCGGTTGAAGGTGGTTCGGGAAGAGTCACCACGGTGGCTGTGCAACCGCACTCTTGTCGCATCGTCGTCCATTTCTATGGCACTCTATTTATTACTCTACAAACTTTTGGAACTTAAGTGTACAACCACTAGCATTAAGAGTGTCTAATACGCTAGAAGTGCGAATCGTAAGGACAGGCGGTATAGTCGCACATCTAAAACCCTATCCCAATACTATATACTACAAAAACGAACTGAACTTTGGGACCCTCCCGATCCAATGCCTCCACTCCGCCTCCCACTCCACAATCAACCTCTCACAGGCCGTGCACCGCAAGCCCAACAGCTCCCTACTACCCCTCCAAATCTCCTCCATCTGTCTAGGGACCAACATCTCCGGCTTGCCCTGGATCCTGGCGGCGACGGTGCCCCACAGTTCGGCCCAGACCTCGCACGGGTTGGCCATGAGCCTCGTGGTGGGTATGATGACCGCGGGCTGAGCAGGGGCGGGTGTCGGGTGTGCTGAATTGGCGGGGTTGGCGGGATTGGCGGAATGAGGATGGGACGTGGAAGTGGCTGCAGAGGCGCGAGAGGCCGATGGCGAGCCCTCCCAGTGGCGGAGGATGGGATCGCGGAAGCCGTAGACCTTGGTCAAGGCCTCCATCCATGCTCTGTGGTACTTCATCCAAGCCATGAGGTGATTCGGCTGTGATAGGATAGGGAAGAGTGTGTCCAGGGGCGTGCCCACTGTGTATTGGGCGGATTCGTCAAGGAGGGAGGTAAGGCGGTGCTTGAGAGAGAAGGAAAAGACTTGAAGAGAGTGGTTCGGGATCGCAAGCCTAAGTTAATGTTTGGAAGAGTCAGTATATGGGTATATGAAGAACTCGCGAAGGTTCGGACTGGGTCGAGGGGAGCAAGACGACACCCACCTGAGGTATAACCTACAGATTTCCGTGGCAGCGTAGACCTTGTACTTTTCGGCCGCATCGGCCAGTTCAATGAGGGTATCGAAATCCAGCTGCGACAAATCCGGTTGGGGCTGGTTATACATGTACTGCAAAAGCAGGTCTAAAATCAAGCTTGACTCTGGAAGGGTGATCTGTGGCGAGGGCGGCGTCGGCTTTTCCTGCGTCGGCGGTACATCGTTCGCGGCATCGACTTTGGCATTGACCTCGCTCGCAACAAAGGCTGGTAGGGGGAGGGTTGGTATCGGTGTGCTGGAGTTTGAGTTCCGGTCCACGGTGGGTGGCGTATCCGTGCCAGCTAAAGCTGGAACAGAGAGCACGGGGCTGCTTTTCTCTATGGGGGAAGGAGGATATGTGATACTGACGAAATTACTAATTAGGATATTAGAGTGCAATTCCACATTTTGCTTGTGGACTTTGAAAAGCTCCCCAGACGAGGACTGGAGGACGAGGTCGGAGTCGTCGGCGTTAACTGCCACGAAGAAGGGTTATTAGGCGCGCTCGCTTGTGAATTCGACACCTACTGACATCGTTGCGAAATCATGTAACTCATGGCGGGTGGTCAAACGAGGGATGGGGATGGCAGAAAAAAATAAGCGCTGGCAAAGAATCGGTTTCTAATGTCTCCAGAACGAGGGGAATGGTGCCAAGGAACGCGTCCAACAGCATTTATACCCAGGTTCGCCCATCAAAATCAACCGTGAAAAAAAAAATTATGCCGAGCAGGAGGGGGCGATCTTCATTCAGCTTGCCGATAGTTGCCGTGGGGAAACGTGATGCCCCACGTGGCACATAATAACGCTGTCATGGTGGCTGTGCTGCGAACAAGGCACAGGCGTCTTCGCGGCCTCCTTTGTCGTTGCGTTTAAATTCTCGCTCGCGACCCCAAAAGAGCCGCATTCACGCAAGCCAGACGAGGAGCAAGAATGGAAGACGAGACACGAGAAATTTTTGACAGAAAGGCGGACGACCACTCCACCTCGATCTGATCCGGCTCAGATTATTCACCATCCCGGGCGGCCCTATGGACAACTGCCGTCCCGCGTCCTCGTTCCAATCCATTCATCCTGCTCCTGAATTTCACCCACCCGACGCCCACCCCGGTCGACTGCCCTGCAGAATACACCCCTGACAGCACACAAATCCCCTCTAGACACGGCATCTGTGTTTTCCCCACACTCAACGTCACGCTGCCTCTAAATCTGAACACGACCAACGACATCTAGACATCAGAGCCCACTTTCATCGATTTCGCAATCCATTTTGTTTGTAAAATGTCTTCCACGTCCAGCCCCCAACCAGATGCTCCAACTTCTGCTCCCGAAACCACCGTTTCGCCGCGATGTGAGTAGCCCCCACACAAAGACAACCTTCCCCAGCTTGACCACTTCCACACCACCAGTCGCCGCCGACGATGCAGACATCATCCTCCAATCTATCGACAACGTCCAGTTCAGATTGCACCGCATAAACCTCAGAATGCACTCGGATATCTTTGCCGACGCAGAAGCCATCTCCACAAGCGATCAGCTATCCGCGTCCGCCAATTCATCTCAACCCCCCGAAGTGGTGCATCTCTCGGAGCACTCGTCCGTTCTGGAGTTGCTGTTCCAGTACATGTATCGCCAACCCCCACCAGATCTGTCGCCCAGCACCGAAGGCGGTCCGGGGGTTGCTTTCGAGGTGTTGGCTGGTCTGGCAGAGGCAGCGGAGAAGTACAGAGTGTACTATGCCATTGATGGATGTAAGCGAGCGATGAGGTGAGATACCCAGCTTTCTCTTCCTGAAACACCCAATCTCGTTGCGCTATCAGGCCGTGGCTGATGTAGATCCTCACCAGGGAAGCGATCTCTGAGCATCCATTCGAAGTCATGAAATGGGCCATCAAGCACAAACACACCAGGATCATCGACCAATCCGCCGAAGCCGCGCTCGCCCTCCACAACGCCAACCCCAAAACGATCCTCGAGCCCGGTCTCTACCTCGCATGGGTACGTCCGTCCCTTCCCTGCCTCACCCCCATTCCCCGCCACAAGGCTCACTCAATCTTCCATCCATTCCAACCCCACCACTGACGGATCTAGACCGAATACATCCTCTCCTGGCACACCCTCCTCAGCCGCGAAGCAACGCGCTACCGCCCAACCGCCTCACACTGGAACAACGCCACGCGCGAGACCGACATCGCCTGCGAGCCGTGGACGCACTCCTACGCGCTCATCATGCACCGCTTCGGCGGCAAACCCGAGATGCTGTTCCGCCTCCAAAGCGTCTTTGCAGAGAGCGAGGACTATCTGAGAGTCAGGTGCCCAGAGTGTGCGGATACGGTCGGGCTGTGGAAGAGGGAGGTTGGGAGGGAGGTCGAGAAGGCCAAGAAGTTTAGTGAGTTCGTTTGAGAGGCGCGCGTATCTACTGAATATATGCATACTTGTCGCGTACGATCGTTTTGTATGTTGTAATCGTTACGGGTTCATCGAGTCTGGTGCCGTCTCGGGAGGATTTTGTATCTCGCGACGATGGGAGATGGACAGAAAAAACGAGTGGACACACCCGGAATTGAACCGGGCACCGCCCGCAAGCAGACAAAGTGCTAAGCGGGCGTGATAACCAACTACACCATGTGCCCTTGCTGCGGCCTTTGATATCTCTAATCTCGAGCGTCTATATCATATCAAGGCATGATATGGCCAAGGCCTAAGCGCATACGATGTACATGAGCACACGGAAAGCCGAGGTAGTGTCGAGAACTCGTATGAATGATATCCGCGCTACCTGCCGAGTATGAAATGTTCAGTCGGAAAGCTATTCACAAGCATTAATGGGGTAGTGGTAACTTGGGTCGTTGCCATGTCGTAGCACAAGCTCGACCCGCCGGGGGTTCGATTCCCCCTTAATGCATGGTTTTTTATGTGCTTATAAAAGAAAGAAAATTTTACCGCAGAGTGCGATAATCGACAAAACGAAGGTATATCAAAATTCAGCAATTCAGTTGGTGCGGGATCATATCCTCGTACGTACGCAGAGGAATCCTAATAAATACTAACTAACAAGCCAGCCGGCAGTAACACGACATGCACCAAGAGTGTGACGAATTTGAATAGATAAATACTCGGACGAACGGGTGGGACGCAAGATGATAGCGCGATGGATGGATGATAACATTCACGACAAGAGGGGACGAGCGGGGTAGTGTATGTACAAGGAGAGATGGGACCGCGGGAATGTAGGCG
>KB722761.1:387132-402040 GCA_000349905.1 Volvariella volvacea V23
TGAATGACGACGAAGGACGAGGGTAGTCTGATTAACCTGTATGATCGAGAGATGCAGGGAGGAAAGGGCGGAGTAAAAACGACGATAGCAATGATCGGACGATGGCGGCGATGGTGAGAGGGACAGCAAGAGCAAACACAGCAGACGAAAATGGGAAAACGGAACGGGACAAGAAGAAAGGCGAGGGGGGAGGCGGCGCGGCTAGATAGGCACACGGGCAGAAGTGTGCATGTGGGTCATCGGGTGGGTTTGGGACTGGAAGGGGATCGCGAGGCACCACCGTTGAGACCTGACCCCGACGCCTGTCGCCTCGCAGCGTACCCCGGCCCCCCGACGCCGCTCGCGCCAAGGTACGGGTTGCCGCTCCACTTCCTCGTCGGCCGACTCGTGTACTTTGCATGGTAGCTGTCCCATCCGTCGTCGTCGTAATCATAATCGTCGTTCTCGTCCTCGTCGTCCCGCCGGCCGGCCAATACGGTGCTATTTCCATGTCCGCCTCGGCGGACTGTAGTAGCACCCTCGTCGGCGGTCGTTGTTCTATTTCTGCTTTCGCGGTGCCGGGGAGGGGGGACGAAGATAATTTTAGTCGCGATTGTGCTCTTGTGGAAGTCGGGATCTGAGGACGGATCGAGCATCGCTCGGAGGTTGAGAAGCATGTGAGAGCCCTGTTGGTCGCGACGAAGGGAGTGGGTGTGTTCACGTGAGTGCGATTCGGAAGAGGATATTGGATTCGGAGATCGGCGTACCAGGATGCATCCCGCTGTAGATGAGGGGCTGTATTGAGGGATAAATGTGGGGCAAGTACTTTGTAGAGACAAAGATACTAACGTTACAAGCAGACTTGAGAGGAAAGGTGGGCCAAATCTGAAGACGAATAGATTGGCCAGGAGCAGGGCTGGAGCGAGAGTGCAATGATCAGGAGATAGTAGTTGTAAAATCGCATATTCAACCCACCAAATACGCTACACGCACGAAAAGTTGCCCAGGCGTTAATCACAAAACCATGAGGTCATGTCACTACTCACACAGCAAAATATATCGTAGAGTCCCTTGCCTAAGTCACCATTCTCAGATTCAAAGACATTGCCAGAAAGAAATCAGAAGACATACCAATAGAGACAAAATACGTGGAGCTGAGGAACCCTCTTTCCACCAAACATATGCTCTCGAAATTACCATTATAAAAAGAACGCCTGAAAAACTCAGGAGTTAGCGTGTTGACATTGGGACTCCAAAAATTATCTCACTTTCCACACCGACAGAGGTAATCCTGCAAGACATGGAAAGAGCTTCAGTTATTTATCTGGTGTGTACGTTCGACAAACTCACCAGTATCCTCCTATTATAGCAGGTACAGCTCTCGCATAGCATCCAGGAAGTACATCCAGTTCATTATTAACTAATTCGTTCATAAGTACTGTGCACCACGAAAAACAGAAAGCACACACTTATAACATCCTCTCCGACATAATCGTGAATCGTCAAGCCAGTCAAAACAATTATACCGCCTGCGCAGATAGATCGGGCAAAAGTGATCAGCGGATGTGAGCACATTATGTCAGTGCCATAGAAGCTTCTGCGAGACAAGGCCCAAAGAAGCGGCTAACGGACCGGGAAGGATCAAACTTACTCAGGTAGAAGAACAGAACGACAGCAATGGCGAGCTGGATAGGCATAAATGTCAGTCACGTTACCAGAGAAGGTGGCGGAGTCGGGAGCAGAAATCAGAATAGAAGAACGTGCGACGCCTCATTCCGCCTCGTGCACAGTCTCCGTACTCGACGGGGCATGGATGGCGCCAGACGGAGAGGACTTGCCTTATTTCTGCGATCTATCCGAACATATGGGATTTGTCCGCAAAATTAGATTGTGAAGTGTGCGGAAATGGGCGAGACGACATGTGAAATGGACGCGTCAGGAGAAAATTAAAGGGAGGGTGCACTGTATAGATACGCACACAGCGCCCATACACGTATGACCAAAATACCTGTCACAGCGTAAATTACGATCAACAGGGCTTGATAGCACTTTTCTATAGACGCACCCTGGACTACAGCACTGCAGACTGTAATGGTGCTGTAAAGCATTCATATCAGTTTTCAATGGTTCCTGGTGAGAACCCCAAGGCACCCACACGACTAGCCAACGAAGGAAGAAAACACAACTGGTTTAACCAATAAGAGTAAGCGATTCGGAACGATAGGGCGGAACACATCACTGACAACTGGGAGTGTGAAAACCCAAGACATGTTAGTTGTCATGCTAAGAGATTCCCAACCGACTTTGCTTACAGAGGGTGAAAGGTGTCGCAGTGAAGCGGCTATGGAGCGCAAAGTAGCTCGGTATCAGTAAGGATGTCGGAAGCAAATCTACTGCGAATTGCTAACCAATGCAATTGAAGCTAATTTAGGGTCATTAGCAAGATTCCACAGATGACGGACGGAAGGTACATGAATAACCGCACATAGCGGAACCCGGAAGTTGCAAAAATAGAGAACACATACATCAGCATACTCTCCACGACATATCTGTTTAGGAAAAACAGAATCTTGGCCAATGAGAGTTTCGCACTGCGGTTGCAAGTGGAATCAATGACCGCGGTGCTGGAACTGCGATGTACACGTACGGCCACATACGGATAATCTAACCAATTCGAATGGATACTAGCCTCAGTAGTGTGCTATACTGAAGCAACGGCAGAGACGTACCTCCTGATCAAGGGTAATGAGGTGATTATACAACAGGCATGTCAGGCATGCAGCTATGTACAGTTGTATCAGCCTGGAGACGAACTGCGTTCAATGGACAGCTGATTCAGGAGCCTCCCCGAGGATCCCATAGACTGATCCGCAGGAAAGCAACGACATCAATCCAGACAGGCTCGTTGAGGCCTGGGCAACCACTGGAGATGGAAATCTTGGCCGCGGATCCAGCATTCGACATATCCTAGCCAATACACTCGTAGGGCTATCCGCTCCAATGCACACCCCTAGACCGCCGAACCTTGCCTCTCACGCCATATAGGGGGGTTGAGATGCAGAGCACACTCACCTCCGGTCAACTTGACGGCACTTGCCTGATTAGCCATCACCAGCGGATCCATCACTGTCCTCCTCCACTAGCTTGACTGCCCGAAGCAGCAGACTAAACCGCCGGCGATTTCGTTCTTCAGTTTTCGAACACCCCAACTTGGCTCTACCAACTTCTTCCTGCTGGCCCAGACGAGACTGGGGGCGTGCTGGCTGCTACGAAGGATGGCACACGAGGGGGGAGGGAAAAAGGAAGAGGACGAAGAGCGGGAAGGTGCTTTTATGACGTGTGATTGCCTTCTTGATTGATGTCAAGGCACGATCCCAAGGAGACCGGACAGCGAAGTAGGCCCGTTCAATGACGGGCTCTGGCTGAGGGAACGGAGGAGGGTATACACAGCAGCTAGGAATGCGGGGAAGAAAAAACCAAGGAGGGAGGAGGAGGGAGGGGATTGCCGGACGGACGAGCGAGAAGGACGATAAGACAAGACCAATAAAGAAAAGTAGGGAAGCAGCAACCACATGAGCACGCGGGAGATAAACCGAGCCCCCCAGAAATCTCATTCAATATCTGGGTACAATCCATATGTCACCTTGGACGGATAAGCAACATATGGGGATCAATCTAGATATTGTGATCCTGTTTATTTTTATGTACTTTTCAATTGCACCGTCTCGGTGACCCTGCAGCGTTCCCTGGTCCACTCGCGTGGTGGCCCATCTTTTTCGTCCACGACCCGCTGGTGATTGCTCGAGCCTGTTGAGCGTCAATTACGGCCGTGATACAGCAACTCTACTCGCCTGGCGGTTGTTATCGAAGCTGGCTGGCGATAGCCGATTCGGAGAATGTCCGAGGGGGGCCAAGGCAAACCCCGCCAAATTGAGTGTTCGTAACGACTGCCACGACGCACCACGCCAGCTTCTATCTCGTATTTCTTTGATGACAGCCAAGTTTGTATTGCAAGCCCGCACTGATTGAATAGGGCTACGCGTTTGTCAGAGCAACAGTGATTGACTTCTGGTCGGTCTACCACGCTGTCAAAAGTCGCGCGCTGGCACTTACACCCGCCTTTGGCTCCTCGGCATCTCCTTGTACCCCAATTCAACTCTATTCCGGGCGCATTGCTTCTTCGGGAGCTACTGGTTCGGCAGTGCATTTTGGACGTCTGAACGCAGAAAAGGCACGCTTCCTGTGACAGGTAGCTAGGGTCTAAAGGGCACCTGATGTCTGGAGACCGAATACTGCTCAAGTACATCTGCGTTTATGCTTTCTGTATAGTTTCCTCTGTACATGCCCCAATCCCGATTTTTAGCTTCTGGAAGTGCTGCCTACCTGATTGGTACTCCTTCTCTCTGCCATTTGTCTAGTTGAGCGATTCTTTAGCAGCCAAAAACGCATGACAGAAATCGATGCTTATCTTTTCCCTTTATAGGTTGGGACCTTACATAGCCACAGGGCTTGCACCAGCAGCTCAAGCGTCGTACGACTCTTTTGTATTGCCGTTCAATACAAAAGACTTTGTTATAATGCCATTTCTCCCTTGGGACGCCTTTATACCTTGGTCAAACCTCATCCCAGTCCCAATGCTGACGAAACAATTGCAGATACTGTAATGATCATCACAAGCTTCACAACCTCGAAGTGGAGAAAGTAAGCTACCTTTCGGCCTTACCGGCGTTAGAGACTCGTCCCTCAAAGCTGCAAGAACCTGTGTCTAGGTATCAGCTTCAAGATAGTGTCTCAGATTATAGTTAACACTTTGCTGGTATCGCACATGCTATGTTATTAACACCGGACGGACTATTGCACAGCAGAGCAGGTAAGTGGGGTCCTGCCTATAGCAGACTTCAGCGGAGAGTGTTGGTGTATTAAAGGTACATCAACAAGAAGGGATGCTATTTTTTATCTTTTTATTGGAGTCAACCTGGTGAGTGTCGCCTTCCCTCATACAGATACCGTTCTTCGACGGACAACCTAGGATTAATGCATCTCCTTACAGTCGATTGAAGTTGTCATCGGCACCAATAATTTCAATTCTCGCTTAATGTCACGACCCAATTCATTCCAGCATCTTCTACGAGATGACGATCATTGTCAGTCATCACGGGAGTACTTCAGTGGCGCAAGCGTTAAAATTTCACATGGCGGCACCATAATCGCAGGAAGTAGTATCCAGGTTTTTGTATCAGGTAGGGTTGGTGACACCCACTAAAGCGCTTCAAAGCAATTAACATGCATCCTCTAGCCGAGGACGCGTTCCTCGCATTGGTCGCAGATGATGCAATACACACCGGTAATGTACGTGCAGATCCATTAAAATGTCACAAAGACACCCGGATGGCCATACTCTCCGACCTCGTTTCGTGGATCGTGGACAAGAAACGGCTCAAAGGCATTCTTTGGTTGAGAGGTCCAGCTGGTATTGGCAAGTCCACAATCGCAAAGTCTATGGCAGATAGGTTAGACAAAAGAGACTCTGTTGCAAAGGTGGCCAGGTCATTCTTTTTCTTTAGAGGTGGGGTGGGAAGGGATAGCCTCAATCAACTCTGGCATATCTGTCAGCAACGAGGGTGCTTGGCCCCAAAGATAATACACAGGAGACAACAAATAAGAAACAAAAGAGAAAAAACACCAGCTACTCAGCACACATCTTTACACATTATCAGATGGGCCTACTACAAGGGGTCACCCACATGGTGGTGCCCAGGTATCACTGGTGGCATGGTTGCGAAAAACTCTCACTACCAACCAGCAAAGAAGACAAGAGGGATAAACTAATCCTAATGACATGTACTCACCTCTTAGTAGCCTGTAAGTTCAGGTTGTGCTGGAGTCTCTGAGACAAAGCTAGCTCAGCAGAGTAGACAAGGTCAAAACTAAGGAAAACCCCCAGAGCCAACCAAGCCCACTTATATATTCACCAGAGTCCATATGTACATGTTTACACTGTTCCAGACTATTTTACAGGTATCTATCTATGACCTCATGATGACATCACCAGTGTCCAGTATCACTAAGATCCCATTGGGTAGAGATAAGCTGTGAGCTGGGATGATGACTTCAAGACTAATGACACCATCAAGAATACCTTGATGCCTGAGACCTCCAAAGGTGGCTCAAAAGGTAATGCATCATGTGGCCAAGATGTAATCTAATCTAATCTGGATTAAGTAAGCAAGTCACATGGTCTCTGGTGCTTAAGAAAAGAAAAGAAAAAGAAAAAGAAATTAAATATTAAATAATTGGTGAATAAATAGGGAATAAGGATATGATTCCTGACAATATCAATTGAGGGCATGCATCAAGGATGTGGGAGTAGAGATAGATAAGGTGATAAAGGAGAACCTGAAGGTGTTTCAAACAACTCTGTACGTGCAATGGAAGAAGCTCATCCTCAATCTGGTACTTACTGTCTTCGAAGCCAGTCCCGGTTCCATACCACACGCTGTCTTTATCATCAATGGCTTAGATGAGTGTGGATCTGAAGTAGACCAAAGGGTGGTGCTAGAGCTTATCAAATCGTGTGGACCGGATTTTCCCCTTGCATTCCTAGTCGCAAGTCGCCCAGAACCTCACATTGTTAATTCATTCAATATGCCTAGGCTCTCAGCTTTCTGTCGAGCTCCAATGGACCTCGCTGAATGGAGGGACGACGAAGAGATGCGGGTTTTCATTAGGTCTAGATTCTCAACGATTTTCGTCAAGCATCGCGACATCCTCCAATTCTACTCGTCTGATGGAGTCTGGACGTCTGATCACAACATCAACCTTATAACGTTTCGTGCGACGGGCAATACATTTATCCTACCACCCTCTTGAACTATATCGACGAAGACGGTGTCAACTCACACGACCGCCTGCAGGCATGCTTAGAGCAGGTACCAGAAGCTTTATCCCCATTGGATGCATTATACACCCAGATCATGCAGGATTCACATAGCCCCAATGACCGTGAGATGCAAGATATCTTGCTTCTCACTTGTGGAGGGTCTTCACCACTTGTTGTGGGCGACGGAACGCTGAATACGTTGGCAATAGTCACTAACCTTGGGATTGTGGAATGTCAGTTGAGGTTGAGAAAGCTGCACTCGGTTCTCGCAGTCCCGTGCCACCCTCAGGCTAGCGGCAGTAGCCCGAGACAAAGGATAGCAGTTCATCACAGATCCTTTTCAGACTTCCTTTTCGACGCCCAACGAAGCGGTGACTACTTTGTCGATCAAAAGAAATGTGCTATTGGGATAATCCGTAGGTGCGTATTAAGGCTGGAGAAGATCCCTCTGTATTATCCTCACATCTTCGCTCAGTACTGGTGGGGTTGCATCGCACCTCTATCTCGGGAGGATATACCTCACAGACTGTTCATGCGAATGAAGAGACTTGATTTTGAGGCGATGCTGGAAGATGTGTGGGACATGCCCTATGTTGGCCTGCAGTACCAGAAATTTGTCGGCGCATGCCTGCGATGGGTTGGTGATCCTATTCTTTAACCGAATCAATACCTTTACTGAACGCAACACGTAGAAGGCTCCCTCTTTGATCAACAAGTTTCCTCAAAAAGCCATGGAATACGCATTCGGCGCTCAATGGCTGAGGCTCCACTTCTTGTGTACGCAACTCACTTGCGACGAGTGTCCTCGGTCCAACAGAGAATCACGACTTTCCCACTAACACGACAGACAGTGTCCCTTAACGTGGAAAGGTTTACTGACTCTCGCGATCGGATGTGACCTGGGTGTGGGCATATCCAAGGCTGTTTACGATGGCCACAACCTCAATGCAGAAGAACTTGTATGTGGGTCCTTAATGGCGCTTACAGAACAAGGGCTATTACCGCGCTTGTAGGTTGCTTAATCATACAGCGAATCCTTAATCACATATCCAGTACCTAAGTCGCAGGTCGATTTTCACTATCTCAGGACCTGGGGTCAAGCCCGGCTCTCTCTACCACTTCTCAATTCATGAATCCTCGTATCTGGTACAGGCCCAGACCATAACTAATTACACAAGGTACAAAAAATGCTATTGATTGTAAAGCGATTCAAACTTCAAATGTCACTATCGTGCACTCAATTGGGAGTGTGTGTTGTGCTGATTCGAGGTTGGTTATCAATGTCTTCACTGTAGCTCTACCTCACCCAGCTAAGACTCTAGTAATAGCCCTTCTCCTCGATATTTCGGTTATATTTCTGAAGGCAACTGGAATCGCTATTCCCCAGCGATGTAGCGTGAGTCCTTAGTGTTGAAGCTCCAAAACGGGGCTAGGTCAAAATTTCTATGTGCTATTCGTCTCTGGTTGTTCTATTACAAGTTGTGGGAAACTGTAAGCTTCGAGCTAATGAGATACCAGTGCATGGTACTACGATGGTAGGCGTGCTAGCTAGAGCAAATATACATATGAAAAGCCGGGCACTAGAATACTAAACCTTGAGTCGTACGCAGTTAGTCATCCAACGAGGTGGTTGGCATTATTACCCCGCAGGCTGACGGTCGATGCATCTGCCCTACTACCTCTTTAAGTTCACCGATAAGGATGGCGTCAATTTCCACGAGCACCTGCAACTGTGTCTCGCACACACCCAAAATGCCGTCTACATTGAACACGCTATACCACAACATCTTGAAATCGTCGCACAAACCCGGCAATTGGGAGGTGCAGGATGTTCTACTTTTTATCGCCGTGAAGCCCATTTAATGCATTCGAATAATCGCTCTATTTGCAAAGATCTTGGACCTTGACTCCGCCTAATGCGGCTTAAAGCTGAAAAAGCTTCATTTGGTCCTTACCGTACCCACTGGTATCAGTCAAACGAGCCATAAGACAGTACTGCATCACTATCACATCACGACTTACCCCATGCTGTTCGCCGTTTTTTTTTCTTGACCGTCGAAGCGATTCCAAATCCCACTAAATGAGGTCATAGATAAGTGCCTGTCGAGATTGAAAACTCGCACGACCAATAACGCGAGGCTTCTTGCACGCTGCTGCGGCTGCTCGGCGCGCTTATCACAGGCTGATTATGACATGCTTGAAAGCCTTCGAGCGCGGATGGAAAAGTTTCGCGGCCTTGCTGGAAGATATCTCCTGGGGCATGAATGGAATGGAGCAAGCAGCTCCTTCCTCGGATATAGAGTGTTCGTTAATGCATATCAACGCCGGGTTCGTATCCTGCGTCTTCGTCATATGTTGCTTGACAATGACTTGAAAATGACGACTTGTTAGTCGACAAGTCTCATCCCTCTAATAGACAACGCAATAACGAACCACTTGCTCAAGCCTATAGGAAGGGCGTCATAATTATTCCCCGCAAAACAGCAGAGCATGGCCCCATGGTACACCCGGAGGACATTCATTACCCTCCTGAAGGGCAATGAAAGTTCTTGGTCTTGTATTTCGCGCGCTATGCTGGAGTTACGCTTCAAAGGTCACATTTAGGAATGAAATTATGAACGCCGACGGGTTCGCCTTGGCCACCATGTACTGGGACTCCTGGAATTATTGCAAACGCTCTGCACAGTCCATTCTTCAGGTCCTCCAACTCGCTCATGACACTTCCACAAGTCAAGTGACGACTCTCATTTTTAAGCCTGGTGGTCTCTAGTCTCGCGAGTGCCATACTATATTGCTTCCCATTAATGCTGAAGGATTTGCGCAGTAATCCATTGTAGAGCAAGGGCGTTGAATTCGGTAGGGTGTTGTCGCGCTATGCTGAGCTCAAAACTTTCCGCTTGCAGATCATTTTCATGCACTCAACGGGCGCAATATCCTTTCCTACCCAAATATTAGTTCCGGCATCGTTTAACGTTATGATACCCACCACGTCGGATTTCAGAAACGGGCTCACATGCTAAATGCGCACAACCTCACAGCCCTGGGAGAGGCAAGGGAATGATGCTCGGGTGCAAGATCCATCAAATGCGGTTAAACATCCAGAAGAGAAAACTTCGACTGCAGCTTAGAGATAGCAACTCCCACCAAAGGCCACCAAGACTACGCCTAGTTGTCCAATACTCTCTCTGGCCCTGAAAATTTACTATGACCGCGATGGGAGCGAATAGTTTACGCATTATTAGGATATCTGAAAAACGTGGGTTGAAAACGTGTCGTAGGTTGGATCCCTGTCTTGAGTATTAATTGATGTGGAAAAGGCGTAATTACAATTTAGTCTAGAACAAGAAAGCGCGTCGCAAGGGACTAGAAATGGGGTAGGAAGACGACGGTTGTGTGATATACTGACGAACTTTGCATCACACGCATGACATCCAAAAGCTCCAAAAGCACGCCAGTTAACCTTTCTTTGTCTTCCTACTCTCCACAAACAGCACCCTCTGTTTCACTGCGTTCCATTCCGCGTCAAGACAACCGAGTTCGAAGGACCAAGCGCATGCACGGAAGACACAAAAGTCAGAGCCAAATCTAGGCAGGGCAGAACGACACGAAGCGCACCTTTGGGATCGTACTTGACCGCAGATAGCTTGGGTCCTGTCCGTAGCCGTTGGGTGGTATAAAAGTACCCGGTTTGGGCCGTCGAAATCAAACGGACAATGAGGGTCCTGTTTACGGATGGATTTGCATCACGACAACAAGCGCCGTCAAACGTAGCGGGGGTAACAACATGAGCATAATGGCGAAGCACTAGCGACCGCGAGCAGCGCACCTTGCCTTGGCTTTAGCGGCCATGACTTGACGCAACGGTGGAGGAAGAGAAAAGGGTGCAAATAATGACAAATATGAACCCGGCGTCCTTGCCAAAGTCAGGTTCAACCGCTTTAACCCTCGCCCAAGTAAAAGATGATAATATTATAGCCAAAATTGCTGTAGTAATACAGGATGAATTGACAGATGTGTATGATTTATAGTAAAGGATGAAAGGGTCGTAAGCCAAACTTCAAAGCAAGACTCCAGGCTGCAGGACGGCGCGTTTATGATGCGATGATTGTGACGAGTTGCACAAGGAAACACTGGAGCAATAAGACCGGATAAAGAGTCCGTAACTAAGGACTCCATTAATCGTTCGGTCAATCTCAGTGGGTGCCAGGAATTATGTCGAGGATGGATCATGTAGAACCGCCAGGAGAAATCGATCATCTGGTGACGAGAACGACCATCATGAGGAATTAGTAAGTAGGGATTCAGGGTGAAAAGGTGACATACCAGGTGAAATCATCAGTTCATGTCTCTTCGTTCTTATTCGCATAAACCTCACGTCGTCCTGAAGCAAGGTCACATCCAAAGGCCACATCCAAATACCGAGGTATAACAGAGGGTCCACGCGTTTGTTCCAGGTCATACGACACAACCAAGGAGAAGTAAAGCGGAGAAGCATGAAAACCTTGGTTGACTTTATGGGAAGGAACATCCTACTCACCGCTTCACTATTGTCTGGGTTCACTTCCTCCAACCCTGTTTGAACACTCTCAACAATCCTCCCAATCACACTCGCATACTTCTTCCCCTGCTCTCCTTCAAAGATGACCCCTGAATGTCTTATGATGCTGACCGGATGACCTCTGGATAGCAATAGATATCCCAGCACGGATCGATGTGACGATAGCATTGATAGAGTCTGTTCCAGCTCGGGCGACATTGAAACGGTTGATGTCGTCGTTGTGGAGGACGTGCCAGATGAGGCGGATCCGTGGGCCCCAACTGTGCTTTGAGATGGTAGACCGCGTTGGGTTGAAAACGAGGAACGAGATGTCGCGGCGGTTGTCAGTGTCGTTCTATGGGCCTAGGCGTTTGAGTAAGTTAGCATCAGGGATTGCTGTGGCAGCATAAAGGGCACATACCATGGCGAGGGTTGTCTATGGTTGGTCGTCGTGCGGCGCGATGGTGAGCCCTATGTTTGTTTGTCCTTGTTGTACAAAAGCCCCAAAGCGGCGCTTAGGACTTGGGGTACCCAGCCAACAAGCAGGATAGAAATTTGATTACAATCTTTGGAAGTGCCAGGAAGCTATGGTATCCCATACACCCTCATCGCCTATTCCTGCTCTGAGCAACTCCACCTGGTTGAAGAGGGCCGGCTGCAGCACTCCTCTTCATCTCTTCCTCGTCCAACCCCGCTTCCGCCAATATCTTTTCTACTTCTTTCAAGATTGGCTTGTATTCGGCTACGTGTCAGGTCCCGGTGTCAATAAAATTTCGATTTGCAGTTCAAGAGCAACGAGTCAAAACTCACCGTAACGCTCTTCGGCCAAGGCAAAGCCGTCCCTTCGGAGTTGCTTGCCCCGGGTTTCAGCCGACCCACTAGCGTGAGCCTTCTGCGCCCAATACTCCCCTACGAAACTCATGAGCATCGGCCATAGATAGAAGCAGCAGGGCGTGGGATCCGCTAAACGCAGCACGTACTTGAACGAGCATAGAACATCGCCAAGGTCTCTCCAGGCAGCGGTGTGCTCATGACATCCTCCGCAGACCGCGTGGTGTCCTTTGAAACTCCCATGAAAACTGTGGCTTTGGCGCGAAGGTCGTCCTGAAGGCGTGTGGCCAATCAAATTCATCAGACCTATCGCTCCAGATTTTGGGAACCAATGGCACCGATATACATACCGTCTGCTCTTCTTCCTCAGGTTGTACCTCGCCCTCGCCCTCATCTTCCTCCGGGATCTGGTTCGGCACGCTTGGCGCAAGGTCGTCCTTTGTCTTCTTCTTCCCACTTTTCTTTTTTCTCTTTGATGACCCAGCTTCGCTCTCATCGTCCACCAGAGTGGATTCCGTCACGACACTGATGGCCTCACCATCGTCGCCTTCTTCATCAATGTCTTCATCACCTTCGCTATCCTCGTCCTCTTCGTCGTCATCATCATCATCATCGCCTTCTTCCTCATCGCTACTGCTCTCATCATCACCGTCATCAATAATAATCCCACTTTCCTTGAGACAAACAAACTTGTCCATCTTGTCCAACTGGATGGAGTAAAAATCGTCCAACGTATACTCTCGCGAACCCCGTTCGAATATCCCACCGTATCTAAGAACTCGGTGCCATTATCGCCCTGAATAGGTATGGTGCTGCGAAGACTCACATGTACAATGTGTTCTTCAACACCGCCAGCATGGTATTGTACCGAGGCAGCGGGACGAACGGCGCATCTGGATCTGGCTGCGCGGTCGAGCTTGGCGCTGACACGGTCTGAGCTTTCGAACTCGCTGCAGGCATCTGGGGCGGTCCATCATTTTGCGAGTCGTAGCCATCCTGACGTGGGCAATATCAGTTGGTGGGAAGCCCCCAAAGGTCGAGTGAACAGAAGAATACCTCCTCGTCTTCGTCTTCGTCCCCGTCTCTGTCATCATATCGCGGTGTGGGTGCAGGCGCCTTGGCCTTCTTCTTCGCGCCTCCCTTTTGTTTGGGTTTCTTCAGCACCATAGAAACCCACTTGCCTTTTCCTGGCAACTGATACCCGTACCTATTCAATATACAATACCATATTTAGAGCGACAGCACGCGATGTCAGCACTCGTAAGGCGTAATGACAAAATAGCGGCATACATGTCATTGTGGAACACACTCTCTAGCGTCTCCTCGCCCGTATCTTCATCTGTCACGCCACCAAAAAGAATGCCCGTGTTCCTAGCAGGCCACAGGGTCATCGTGCATCCGGACCGGAGGGATGGTGTGTATGTCCCTTTCTTGCGCCTTTCCCATTTCACCGACAATGGCTCGAACGACTTGCTGGGCGCTTGGCCCTCCAGAGGCGTGTTAATTGTCATCCTGTCCATCGATATGGCAATGGCGAAGATCATCAGTAAGGGTACCAGAACATGTAAATTGTGTGAACTGAGACGAGCCGAGGTGAGAAGCGAGAGTGGCGAGGTCGCGACTCACTTGAGCAGCCATGTGTCATCGAGCATAACGCCGACGGCTCGCTTGCCCTTTGCGTACTCTTTACAATAGCCTCCTGAAGGATATAAGTGAGGCAGCCGGTAATTGTGATCAGCGTACGAGATTGATTGGAACTGGAAATCAGCCCACCATGAAGTACAATGCCGTCTGGGGTTGGGAGGAACGAGAATCCACTCCGTGGACTGGTGATTACCGCGGAGGGCGTGAAACAGATTGATGAGCCCCTAAGACTGATACTTCAAAAGGCAAACGTACGAAGGTTTCTGGTCGGTCTCTTTGAACTCTATCTGACGCCATTTGTACTCCTGAGTGTCGAATACCCAAAGGTCATTGAGATAACGGGCTGTAACGCGAATGGACAAAATAAGGAGTGTGAATGGGAATGGGAATGAATTGAAGAACGAACTGGTGATTCCAGGATCATAGAACCCGCCAAATAGCACGATATACTGTTTCCAGATAGCCATGCTGTCCCACGGTCTGGGTCAATCCGATGATTGAAGATGGAATCAAAGAACCACCTACCGATGACCAGACCTTGCAGAAGGTTTGATTTTGGTTTCAATTCTATCCCATGAATGTGTCGAGATATCAAAACACCAAAAGTCCCGATAATGATGGAACGTGGTCTGATGCAGAGAGGAGAACTCCCCGCCTGGATCCATCAAGGATGCGCGACCGTGTAAGAGCAGTCGTGTGTGTTATTAGTCACAACACCAATAGAAGTTTGATCAGGGCGCAATACGCATATGTGGAGAACGCTACCGTGAGCACTTGAGGTGCTGTGGGGAAAGAGTTGCAAGGGACACACCGAATAGAAACATCTTCCCACCGCCAGCAGCAGTTGCGACTACAGCATGGGCAGACCGGGGGCCGGGGCACGTAGGCGAAACGAACTTGCGCCATTCGTCCTGTTGCAAGAACAAACGTTGATGAGACATCCATTGGTCCCCACCCCGCCATACCAACCTTGTCTGGCGTATAACGAAACACGTCATTATAGAAATACTACGGTCCACATTTCCCCCGAGTCAGAA
>KB722761.1:402140-444692 GCA_000349905.1 Volvariella volvacea V23
CAGATCACGGAGCGAGTCGATGACGTGCCGCTCACCGCTTTGCCATCATCACTGAAGAATTCCCCTCCGATACACCACAGATGATTACCATTCGGGCATGCCGTCAGAGTTGCATTAGCGCGGCGACTCGGAGGTCCCTCAACCAGTTCTTCAGTGACTTTATGGGCATCTTCCCACTCCTTTCTCATCTACTAATGCCACGGTATCACTATCAGCTCCTACAGACACCCTGGGTCCCACGGGATAGAGTAAAGCACCTTTTCGAGGATGGCCTCCAGATCTTGATCGTCGTCAGATTCATCGACATCCTTTGATTTCGAGGTTTTCTTCTTGGTCTTGCGCTCGACCTTGAGCGCTGCTTTGGCTTTCTTCGCGGCCTTTGCGGATGCCTTTGACGCGTTCCCTCCTTTCTTTTTACCCATGAACAACCTCAAGGCAATATGCTGATGTGGGAGTTATGATGGCAAGGGCCAATGCAATTATTACGTAAGCAGTGCCACATTTGGTTGTGCTAAGACTTACGTTTAACAGCGAGGTCGGTTGAATGATTTCTTAGTGGCTTCTTGGGTCGGGTTTGCCGCATGTCTGTGGCACGAGCACCGTCCAGACAGGGGAATGGGTGCCGAACCATTCCTGAATTTTATGGCCGTGTTTCACCCGCTCGTACAAGTACGTACACGGGCTGCTCGCCTGCCATCGCAATTCACCGGACTAAATGGGTCCAACGTCGCTCGCAGAAAACATAGGTCGAGAGAGGAATGGCGGGCCCCAAATACCACCAGAACCAGCCCCTGACGCCAACGTGCGGACAGTTTTAGATATGCTCTACGGAAAGGAGAGCGCTGAATTGCTAGGTTACTGTTCGAACTTTAATCCATCAAGGGGCGGGATCTGTAAGTTGGCTGCTCCTGAATTTGAGCCCACACAGGTTCAGGTATCGGGAGGGCTTCGGGAGACTGCCTGAATCATTTAATCCCCTCATGTGCAACCCAGCTCCTTTCCTGCGAACACGCCCGTCGACTCCAAGCACCAGCGACCTGCACCCGCTCCCCAGCTGCTTTCCACCGACGCGGTAGACCGTGCAAGTTCGCCAGCGCGAGGTTTAAGATCAGAACACCGGAAATCACCGAGAGATTAGGATATTTGTGACGACACCACAGAGTGCCACAGCCCACAACAATCCTGACTTTGCGTTCTCACCCTCACCACAAAGGGCAACAACGGGTACGTCTGCTCCATCACCATCTCTACTGCTGCTGTAGCTGAATCCCAGCAGGCGGCAGCCCAAGCCACTCCACCATGTCTATCACTCTAAGCAGGCTTAGCTTCTCCAAACTCCCAGAAGAGATCTGGATAAGAATCTTCGAGTTCATGACTCGACCTTCAGAGCTATTTAACGTGATAACAACTTGCTGGAAGTTCTATGCACTGGGTATTCGCTCCCTTTATCGCTCTATTGACTGGAAGTCCCCCTACGATTACACAAACAATCTGCCTTTCTGGCACGGGGAAGGCGCGCGGATGTGGATGGTTCCTTCAACTCTGGTTCTGGGAATATCCTGCATTCAAACCCTGGGCTTTGCCTCCTATGATCCGAGCGTTGTACAAGTCGGGCTGTCGACGCAGTATCGTCCTACCGTAAGTACATTACGTGCCGATATGCCTACAGACAGCGCTCTTTCGCCCTCTCGAACGAGGCACGTTGCGAGTGCTAGTCTATATGCGTCCTTGGTCGACACCGTTCTCCTATTCTCAAACGTGAAAGAACTCATCTTTCATGACTGCAACCTACCCTCCTTTGTCTATAAGCTTATCGATGGGCTACACCAACTCCGCCACCTCACACTCCATAACTGCGTTTTGCCCCCTTCAACTTCCAATATCGAGATTGATTTCGAGAATCTACCCTTGAAGTCTCTCACGCTTATTGGAATCATTGGCAACTCCGAACTTCAGCTGAGCTCCAATTACGTCCACGTCCTCAGGCTATGTGGATGTAAAAACCTCCAAATGATGCGGGTTGACTGGACGGCGATGTCCTCTGCGTATTTGGCACAGTGGCGTATGGATTCCGGCTACCTCCCCCCAGTGGCCTTGAAATCACTCGCGCTGCATGTTCCTCCCCTGTCTCTAACGCAGCAGGACCACGACATCTCCCATCACTCCCTCGCCGAGCCCCTGTTCGCATTCCTTAAGCGCTGTATTGGGGTCGAAGAGTTGCTCCTCGACGGTCTCTACCCATCTTTCACGCTCCCTACCCCCTTCCTTCCCAATCTCAAAAGGTTCTACGGACCCATCACGCACGGCGTCCTCAGCATGCTCAGCGGAAGACCCATTGAGCACTTGACAATTGGCAGTGAACCCAAGCTTGGCCATCTGTTAGATTTCTTGCCACGGATCGCAGAATATGCTCCGGGTCTTTTGTCTCTGACGATTTCGCTCAAGAACTGGGATGATGAGATTATATTCGCAGTCGTGCACCACTTTCCCAATTTGGCGGTATTGCAGATCAGATATCGACACGAGCACCCATCTCATGTGAGTTTTTTCTCTCGCTTTTGTCGCCCACGTACTGAATCCAATTAACCTGAAACAGCAAACCCTTCTTAGCCTTGGGGCCATCCACCTCTGCAAGATGCGTAATCTCCAAAGGCTCGTGGTCATGAAAGTTCAGTTAGAAGATGCCCAGGAACTCTATAGACCATCGACCACGGGGGTGGGGCCTCAGCGTATGTTTGGCCAAGGCGCATTGTCTCAGATACAGCACCCTCACGCACCGTCACAAACCGCTAGTACATCCACGACGGATTGGACACCGACTTCTAGCCTACCACCATCACCCTCGTCGTCTTCCTTACCTTCACCATCATCACCTTCAAATTCGATCCCAATCACAGAATCTCCATACGCTCATCGCGGGCACCGCCAGGTCCGGGATATCTTCCGCTCGTTCACCGATCCCGTTCTATCTCTCGATCAAGAATTCAAAGACTTCATGCTCTCCTGGAACAAGCACTGTCGCAAATTGATCGAAGTGCAATTTGTACCTGGCGTGGTGTGGAGAAGGTGTGGAGAAGGTGACGAGTGGTGTAAGCGGATGGTGGATAAACAATGGGAATACGAGTTTGCGAAAACGATTTTGGATTTGCCGCTTTAATTCCTCCCCATCTGACAGCTTCGCCCTCATCCTTGAGTCTTGGGCGCACAAGAACCGGTCCGCGGTTGTTTCACGTCAGTTGGGTGAATGAACCTTTGATCCCTGACGGTCTCGGCCTCTTGGTGACGTTCTCCTAAAATTTTGGATGCTCTGGTTTTCTTATTGTTCTACTATGTCTCTCGCTCAACATGTATCCTTACTGCCTCTGTTTCCCTACCGCTGCAATGACACATAACTTACCACATGCCCAACCATCCAACGTTGGTCCAGCAACGGACAAACTATTTCACCCACTATGGACAGAGAACCTGAGCGCAACGCACACCTTTCCGCATCCCATTATCTCCATATATGTTAAATTTGTTCGAGAACTACGTCAGGCATCCCGACCCTTTCTGATATCAAAACCTCGACTTGCCAGGAAACCGCCTTCTCCCAAGTCAAAGTCAATCAGCCTCCACTTGTGGGTCTTCGACACAGCCAAGTCACGTCCACAAGCGTTGACACCGACTTGACGGGACAATGGTGGGTGTATGCCAAGACACACACCAACTTATTTTCAGCTGCCACGGCTGTCGGAGATGGCGGCCCTGAGCGGTTAGACAACATCATAGCGATCCTGGCAATCTATACGGATTTGGCAGGTACAGGGTCCCGGGTGCGGGTAGCCTACATTCCCGAGCGTTCATTGGCTTCTAGCGGTGTGCAACGTCCATGAGGTCGGAGCTGTGTGGCCTGCGGTTCGGTCTGCGTGTTATCAGGAACGGTTCTGACTCGAGGGTGTGCAGGTTAGTGGTGCTAATGCTAATGCTAACAACAGCTCTAGCCTTATTGTTGCTCGTGATCGTACTCGTGGATCCGTAGAGTGTGTGACGGGCGCGCTGGTGGGTGTGCTAGGGGTATCCCAAGCCCGCGCAGCAGAACTGCATTCCAAGATCACGACGCTGTGAAGGTGAAGGTAAGGTGGTTATCACATCGCGTCTTGCACGGGGGTGCAGTCGATTGAAGCAGTCGGCTATGTCTTCTGCAAGGGACCGGATGGCCACCCACTGGGAGTCCGCTGGCCCACGGGAGGTGTATTTCTGCAATCTAGACAGCACGTTAAATGCAGAGGTCGAGAGATCGATCGTTGCTATGCCTTGAAACGCTCCACTGAGTGCCGTCGAGTGCGTGCTCACCGCCCAAGGGGACGGCGGACCGCTGTGCTTTTTTTTGTTCTTTGGCCTGCTTCGTTGATGCAAAATTTCAGAGTCGCAGATACATCCTGTTTGCTGTGCTCCCCAGCCGCAGTCGACTGTGCAAATATGTATGGTTGCTAAGAACTGCCCGTTGGGGGGCATTGTAGGACCCGGGTAGCAGTGTCCCTCTAAACCGCTAGTGGAGCATTGTACGCAACCAATGCTGCGATTGAGTCATATGTCGATGCTTCAGTGAGTCGAATTCACGTCCCAAGTAAGGAGGGGACCGATTGCACACTGCACCTTGAGTATGACGTCTTTTTACTGCTGCGTAGGTCATACTTTGCCGCGTATACCTGATTTAGAGGAGCGTGAATCCGCCGGCAACCCATTACCTCGTTCCGCACTCCTCTAGGCGGGCTTGGGCCTGAGAGTAGCTCCAACACGCAGTCACAATGTTCACAAGCTCACCATTCATCACCTAGTTCAGCGAGTTTTTTGGGGTATCAGCGCCAGTGATGCTATCCGTGTTAGTATTAATCTCCGTTGCTTTCACCAGCCCAGACTAAGGCCCAGGCATTGGAGGCCAACACACGTTCCTTGATGAGGCTTAGCCTTCAAAACAAATCTACATGACGAGCTCAAGAGAGGTGGGTAAAGCGGATCAAAATGTGCAAACAGAAGCGGTACCAATTCCTTACGCCTTCGAGTGCGTGCATCAGATGAAGTACAAATTTGTGTACCGTCATTTTATAAATGGGCTAATTGATATGAGGTGAGAAAGAACCTCGGTTTTATCCCCGCCAATGCATTGTATTGAGATGAGTGATAATGCTGGGAATAATGGTTAATGAAGCCAGGAACTGCACAGTGTCAACTCCGTATGAGGCGTTGATAGAGGAAGAGCTTTTGGAGAAAAACCGGGATAATTCGTAAGTGAGAGACAGGTTGGATTAAAATGTCACATCGTACTCCAGAGTTCTGCACGAAATTGATCTTGCGCATCACGGTTGCAACTATATCCCTTGCAGGACGTCGCTTGTTGTAGCCTTAATGGACTGGCTCGCTTGGGCAATAGCTGACAATTACAACATCGCCACGCCGCCCGTTTAACTCGTTGAGTGATCCAAAACGCATCATGAGTTGGCGATGAAAATAGTGACGTGATGTATCAAAAGCAGTCTTTCGGCATCCAGTGTTGTAGCTTACATGCTCAACTTGAAGGTGAGCGTTTGCCGCAGATCGAGAGCTCTGGACACAAGGTTGCGAATTGCACAGAGAAGGTTTCTCTTCGCTAAACCGCTCGCCTTACAGCTGAGGTCCAACCGCAGAATAGAATGTGGGTTCTGCTATCAACATAGATCAGCCATGGGATTCCTGTCGTCGCGTCTGCAGTCTTCGAATTCCCATCAGTGATGGAGTCAATTATGGTAATGCCGAATTGTTTTATGAGCTCCGACACAAAAAATCAAGTCCAGACTCCCTAATTCAAGCGACCTCAAATTTAAAATTACCTTTTGGCTCTATTTCAAACCCTCCATCTGCGACCAAGAGACTGGCCGTGCCCTTGTGATCTTACAATAGCATTTGTGGCCTTTACACAGCCATGGCGTAGTACCCCACTACAGTACAGTATCAGAATCCTGTTGCGGCATGTACCATGGGCTGCGGCACGGTTTGCCTCATTCCCGTAAGTGTCGCTGCTTTACTATGAATAGGTATCGGTCGTGTCTGCAGATCCTCCCGATGTCGTAGCGATGTGCAGTTGCTGTGTCCCGTTACCGTGTGCAAGAGGCCACTTAGCACCATTCCAAGGCACACACACTCGGGTTCGCCCTTTTAAAGAAGAAAGCGGAGGGGGGTACAGCCACCCGTGTGTCCCGAGTCCTGCGTCTAATTGAACTTGGGTCTTGAACCTGTACCATATGGAGGATACAACGCGTTTCGTTTTTTCGTTTTCCTAACTGTTCGGAGTGCCATCCGGTATTTTGCTGTCCGCCTGATCACTGATTATTCCGTTGGCGGTTTGTTGATACCTATCCAAAGTGGGTGTCGTACCTCTCGGTGTTAATACACGAACCATGGAATGCAAACTGGTGCGAGTCGTGTTTCTGCGAGACTGATGCAAATCGCTAATCACAGATCCTTCTTTGTTGAGCATGGTATCCCCAAATAGAACAGCACTGATCCAACTAAGCGATCTAGATGGAGCACACACTTGTATTCTCCAGCCTTAGCACAGCTCTCAGATTCAGTTGCACACAAATCTTCTTATAAAAGGTGGTCAGCATCGGCTACTGGTCCTCACTCAGCTTCTCTTTCTTCCTTTCTACTACTTCTACTACTTTACACTACTAGCGTTTTCTAACTCACTCATAATGAAGTCTTCCTTCAACTCCAACAAACCCTTGCCCAACTTGGCCCAGGGCATTGTTCTCATTGCTCAGGGCGTCGCCTTAATTGCTACCACCATCTCGACCATTTTGGTCGCATACCTACAAGATATCTATGCCCTCTTCCACGCCCTCTTGGTCCGCCGCTATACAGACAAGGACGGGAATGCTATTCCTCAAGGTCCAGTTGGCCTTCCAGTAGTCGGTAAGTCTCTGCATCCACAAGTATCTATTACGGCTAACCAGGCTCCATTCAGGCTCTTTCTTCTCACTCGCTTCTTATCCTGAACTCGCCCTCGACAAATGGGCCAAGGAATTCGGCCCTCTCTATTCCATGTGGCTCGGAAACCAACTCTTCGTAGTCGTTTCCGACCCCCAGGTCGTCAAAGATCTGTTCGTCACCAATGGAGCAATCTTCTCTTCAAGGAAAGAGAACTTTATCAAGTCCCAAACCATCTTCTCCCGCAGGGGTATCACCGCTATGTCGTACTCTGACAAATGGTACTGTATTATTAATTTTGGTGTCCAAGATATTTGCTAACAACCTTTAACCTTACACAGGAGGAAACACCGCAGGATTGCTGCAAACTATCTCAGCCCCAAGTCCATTGAAGCCCACGCCGAAGTGATTGATCGTGAAGCCACAGAGCTCGTCCGTGACCTCTTCGTTCAGTCCAAGGGCGGAAAGACACCTATCAACCCCCAACCCCACATCGGTCGAAGCGCTCTGAACAACATGCTTGCTATCGTCTTTGGCACACGCACAGACACTATCAACCATCCACTAGTCGCCAAGTCGCTCAAGATTTCTCGTGAATTCATGTAAGTAAACTTACGAAGAAACCAATTAATAGTGAAACATCGGCTAACGAACAATGAAGGAACTGCACTGGTCCCGTCGCCAACCTCACTGATTTCATCCCTCTCCTCCAAGTCGTTCCCAATACCATGACCACCCGCGCCAAGAACTTGCACCAAATGCTTTTGGACACGTACGGTGGTATGATGGATGCCATTGAGGAACAAATGAAGCGTGGCGAAGATGTTTCCGATTGCTTGGTCAAGGACATCGTCACCAACAAGGAAAAGGAAAACCTCGATTGGTTGGATATGACCATGATCTGCTCTGCCTTCATGATAGGTGGTATCGAAACTGTAAGGAAGCCCATTCTTTATAGACGGAGTCTAACTCACCGGAACTTTTAGACCTCCTCAATCCCTCAATGGTTCTCTGCCTTGATCCCCGCTTACCCTGAGATTCAGGCGAAGGCACACGAGGAACTTGACCGGGTTATTGGTCGTGACCGCCTTCCCACTTTGGAGGACGAGAAGGATCTCCCTTATATCCACGCCATTATTAAGGTAATTAAATGCATGCTTCTTCACGGCAATCGAATCATCTAAACACGCATACAGGAAATCGAGCGTTCCCGCAACCCCTTCTGGCTTGGCACCCCCCACCAAAGTTTGGAAGATTTCACATACCGCGGCCAATTCATTCCGAAGGACACTGTTCTCATCATGAATACCGTAAGTCGAAACAGCCTAATCTTGTCGAACGACCTAACGTTGCCTTCAGTACACCATGCACCACAATCCTGAACGGTACCCAGACCCCCACACCTTCAACGTGAGTCAGCTTTTTCATTTCCCTCAGACTCAGTACTAACCATAAAATGCAGCCCGAACGCTACATCGATGACCAATTGAGCTCCGCTGAATCAGTCAACCTCGCCAACCCCATGGAACGTGACCACTGGACATTCGGTGCTGGGTAAGCATAGCACAATTTGTCCGTGCCAGTACAATTTCTCATTTCCTGCCTCTTCCAGTCGTCGCGTCTGCCCCGGAACCCGATATGCAGAGGCTGAGATTTTCCTCGCCCTCTCCCGCATGCTCTGGGCCTTCCGTATGGAGGAGATCCCAGGAGAGCCCATCGATCTGACAGAATATGATGGTGCTTCTGGTCGATCACCTGTTCCCTTCCGCATCAACCTCATCCCTCGTCACGACCGCGTCGCCGAGGTTCTTGGTGTTTCTCTATAATTGCCTCCAACGTTCGACATTTGCGTTGCCAATTAGTCGTGTCCACTCGTTTAAAGCTGCTCTCCCTAGACAATTCGTTCTTCAGCTATCGTTTCTCATCTCGTATTTAAAATTTCTCCACCTCCTATCGCCTATGTACTCTTACATATCGCACCATAACTCAACTGCTATCCTCCCACTTTCTTTTCTTATGCAACGGACTTGTAGATACCGTTTCTTGGGATTCTTAGGACTCATTATGGGCAGCGCCCAACACAGATGTACAGCACGCCTGATACACCTCAATCAAAACATCCGTTTAACCCTCCCAACAGCGTGCCTATCATCTTTTGTTGGATTGACATCTCCTGTTCCGAGCCGCGCGGGAGGCCATTGATGCACAAAAGTTTTTCAATTGCTCCATTCAGCGTTTTTAGCTCGCTGATCAGGATCTTCATTCTCTCATTCCAGTTTAGGGAATGTTTCTCGCTTGCGCCATTTCTCGCATCAAAGGCATAAGCCGCTAGCGAGTCTGTCCTCCTCTAACCGTCCGGGTTATCACTGGGTCATTTCTCTTATGCTGCTGTAAATCACTCACTAAAGGACATAAGATATCAGGCCATCAGATCAATCAACCCAAGCGGCAGCACATCAATACCAGGAACTATCCATGACAATCTCAACAGCAGGCTCCAGACCCGAGACCCCAGGGCTCTGTTGTCCAGACAGACAACAGACGTGTGGCAGGACATCGGTAATACCGTGCTTTAGCAGACCCACTGAAAATGTCCGAAGAGGTTTTGAATAGGTGCAATATCAACGCATCATGCATCATGCATCATGTCTCTATGGTCAATGAGTGATGCTTGCGAATAAGACTTTAAAATGACAGAATCACAAAGGGTCTGAGTGAATTGGTGCTATGTTCCAGGTCCAGACAATGAGTACATTGTGCGCATCAAATGTAGCAACTCCCCTACATCACGCGGACAACCAGCGGACGGGTTTAAGGTCGCTGTACGTCGCACAAATCCGTACGTCGCGGTTAATGAGGCGAGGTTCATACGAATCGAGAGTGACATTTTCACTGATGAGTTTCAATGGTCAGTAGACGATATCTCGTTCCCAACGGGATTGACGGTCCCGTCGCTCTCATTTGGGGGTGCAGAATGTCCGTGCAACCCTACACTAAACTGGGCGGTCCCTAGTTTGACAGATTGACATATGCGCACCCGCCGGGGTTTCGGTACGTGCGAACATCACTCAAGGATATAGCGCATGACGTACGGCATAACTCCCATCAGTACTCAGAGGGCGCGTGGAAGGGTTTGCGTAAGGGCAGCGAACTGCATGACAAACGAAGTCGAGGTAGATACAAGTGGACAGATCTCTTGTGATTAATGAAGGAATCGAACCACTTGAGCGAAGCATGACTGACGACTCGGTGGATACATGGTTCATTGATGCGACTCTCGATGGCTCGGAGTTCATAAGACATGCGTGGCATATTTTTGTGAGGATAGCATACAACGACACCTGAATAAGACCCCGATCCAATGAAGAAACAAGGCAAAAGCTTATGCGGACTTGTGCAATGCCTTCCTCACAGCATCCCGTCTCTGCTTCTTCAAGAGCATCACTTCAAAGCGACCGAAATCGTTCAGTGATCGTCTCTTCTCGAGTGCAGCGCGCTTTTGTGCCCACGCCGACTTGGCCCACTTCTCATCGATGCCATCCTTCTCTAGTCGTTTCTTGATAACGCCCGAACCAGCAGCGCGGGGTAAGTTTGAGACGGTCAATGGCGTCAAAGAGAGGTGCTTGTAAGGGAAGGATTGGCGTGGAACGCCTGTTGTTGGTCCATCGATGATGGCCTAGAACCTCCATGAGTTGGTTACATTGCAAACAGGTCGCAACTGTACATACGCGGTTGTGGTCAATGATCTCTGCAATGACAGCGGTCTTTCCGGCGGAAGGTCCTGAGTTAAGGAGGACAACTATACTGACAGTCAAAAACTGCATCATTGATGCGATGGAGATGTAGCATACCTCGTCCAACCTCGACAAAACGCTTGAAATTTGAGTCCTACACAAAGGGCGGCTTTGTCAAATCACGAATCTCTGAGCATTTGAGCTGCCTGCGCAAGGACGACAGATGCTCCCAATCCCTGCCAATTCAAGGTCACATCCGCCACTTCATCCAAAATCAGACCTCCCCATCCATCCGTCCAACCCGTTTTTTCGCAGTTTTCTCCACAGCAGCACTCTCTCCTGTCGTCCTGCAGCATTCCAGCAAGAAAATAGGGCTCACGGTCATTGTGTCTTGCTAGGAATCGGGCGTGTCTTGATGGCGGCGATGTGTGGATGTGGCTGCCTCTACGTTTCTGAGCTTGGTTGTGTTGTGTTCGGGAGTTGCCGAGCGCCCCGCCCTCCCCACATGCCTGAGCCTAACAGGCGGTACAATCTTCCACAGGAAATACGACTACAGGACGCGGTTCTCTTTGAAGGAAATTCCATTCTTAAGCTAACAAATTTGGTGCTCATTTCCCTCAGCAATTTTATGACCACCAACTGTCTTCATGAAGCTACTAAGGACCCAACCGCTTTCGGCCTTCTCGCTCTATGTGCGCCTCAATTTCGACTTCCTTCATCGCTGCTTCACCCCATGCAGGAAGTCCACCCTTCTCAAAAGCCTGCCTCAATCGCTCCTCCGACTCCTCTCGCTTCCATGCTCCAATCTCTGCTGGATGAATTACCGACGCGCTTATGCGCTCCTCTTCAGTCTCTGAAGGCCGATGAATGACTGAAGTCAGCCCAGGGAATGTGCTCCAAAGAGCTTGTCTCATTCGCTCTCCGAATTCATGTGCCTGGTGTTCACAACGCAGCTAAATGTAAGCTCATGTTTTGCGGTGTACGGCCTTACGTACAGTTTCGATTCCCATCACAGTTTTCACCGTTACGACAGTGATGAACGCGCTCACTCCCACAATACACGTCGCGATTCCGAAGGCCTTAGCGCCAAGCATTGCCGTGCTGTAGCTCATTTTTGACATGGCTCCAAACATTTCACCTATTCCAGGTAGTGACAGGTCTGCATCGGAGGATTCCTTGACTGTCCCGGATTGCGATACAGTTGGTGCAGGTGCAGGTTTAGGTGCCTGTGTGGGAGCATATCGAGCTGTTGTGGGTGAGCCCGTACGACGCGGGGGTGCTTGGGTATTCTTCAGTGCGTGTTCTAGCATACTTCGCTGCCGTCTACGGAGGAAGAACAGTGGGAGACCTAGCGCAACTGCCGAACCACCAATCTATTGAACAAAGTCTAAGAGCTTGTTCAGGAGTACAGAGTACAGGACTCTACCAATGCAAAAGCCGTCCATTTGGGAAGACTCTTCTTTTCTCGTGGTGGTGGGATGTCTGCGTTGGCTTGCGGTTGTGGTTCAGTCATTGTGGCAGGGAGAAGCGGCCGGGCCGGACCGGCTACTTGCCATAAAGGGTCCACGGCCGGGTTACGATTCCTGTCGGCACGCTTGCCCCAACATCAGGACTTGGAACCAATCATTTTGTAGTGCAGAGTGTGCACTCGATAGATGTTCTAGGAAGCGAATAACACAAATTATTGGTATCTTCCTATTGTGGACGCCTACTTCTCAGACTGAAAGACAGATTTTTTACAGGGCGGTATTGTGCTGGTAATTCATGGGAGGTTCGCTCTTCATGATGCTACTATACACGATTAGCCTCCCCGGTCCGCTCCCAACCCTATACCTATGATGACAGTCGCGGCTCTCGTCGAATCATCTAATCAGTTATTATTTGCATTCACGGATTTACGGAAGTGAAACAAGGTGGACGCGAGTCGGACGGAGCCGAACCTGCTTACTTAGACCATTCAATTTCGCTATAACGGCAGGAGATAAAGGCCCAATTGCAATAGCCTTTCCTACTGGCTCGTATCGCTCCACTTCTGCAATGTTCAAATATCACAAGACTGCTCGAATACTAATGCATTCGTCATCACTTTATTGCACACGTCGGTCGGACATAAATAGTTGCGCTATTGTGACTTTACACCCCTTCCACGATTGCCCATACGCGCACGCACTACTCGGCTCTAGATACCGAGCCAGCTTCTAGATATGAAGCTCGTCCACAATCCAATGTGCATGAGTACCACTCGCCAGGGCAAACTTCACGTTCGATTCCCCGACAACTGGCCTGGTTGGAACATACCAGAATGTACACTCTCCTCAAGCTGGGATCCCTCCGCTCTAGGCTACGTACCTAAACCTCCATCTACATCACCGTCACCCAAAATCCCTCCTCCACACCACACTCCAAACTCCCTCCGGGTGGCAAACTCGATAGCGGTCAAAGTAGAGGACGACCCATCCTGCGACTATGGCTCCGACTCACCAGTCTTCCGGGCCCGAGTCGTCAAATCTTCCCTGTCGCATTTGCACCGTTCAGATTCATCGGAGGACTCGGATGCGGCGAACAGTTCACGGTTCACTCAGGCCATCGACCCACCGTCCGATACATACCTCGCCCTCAAATTCGCGCTTCGCGAGGACTTAATCGACGATCTAATTCAGGAAGCGAATGCATATGCCGGTCCGTTGAAGCCTTTGCAGGGTGCTGTGGTTCCGAGATGCTACGGGCTATTTCTTGGGACGTATGATGACGAGGAAGGAGTTGAAGGCGGACAGAGTATCGGGTGTCTCGCTTTGGAGTACTTTGGAGAAAATATAAGAGTGCAGTTTCGGGGTCTTCCTCTTGACTCTCGGTGCGTGGACTCTACGCTCCGCCGTTCTACATGTACTCAAACCTTGGGCGGATCTCATCCCGGTTTCTATTACCAGACTCCGCCTCCTCCAGGCAGTGTCTTGCATCCACGGATGTGGTTTGCTCCATGGCGATTTTGCTGAACGCAACGTTCTGGAGCGCGACGACGATTTTCGGATAATAGACTTCGAGCAAGTCCAAAGCCATGTCTGCCCTGGGCTTAGTGAGAGGTATAACGAAAGCAAGTTGGATGAGATCCCATACCCTGAGGATATCCTGTGTCCGTACTTGCAAGAGCTCTGTTTCGAGGACCTGCAAATTTGGAGAGAGGGCTATTAAATAAGCATGTTATCATTCACTGTATTCTGGGAGATCCTAACAATTCTCACAATAGGGTCGAAATCGTACCATTTTCCAGCTCGTAGAATGGTGAAATGGCCAGAAGCGTTTCTAAAGGGAATAGTCGAGTACGAATACTTGTATTTGCCTACTTTTGGCTTCTGTTTTCAGACAGCTCATCATGTGCTAACACAATCTAAAATGTCGCACTACCAGTGGTACTCTCCCAATCCAATTTCGCGGGCTGGTTTTGATCTGCATCGCATAAGTACGTAAACCCTACTCCTCGCAATTGCTGACGTTGACGATACAAGTCCTCTCAAAACCTTGGATGCGACTTTAACCACGTCCTGAACTACCTTTGTGATTAGATCGACTTCACTGTGCCACTTGGCCCTAACCTTGTAGGGTGGTCACGGACGTGAATACATTATACAGTGCGAGGAAGCGTGCACCTCGGGCTGATCTATCTATGTTGCTTCCCCCCAGTCCCCTTGTCACCAATCTCTGTGGGTGCGCATTGTCCGCGTCACCTCGTACACGCTGGACACTAGAATGGTGTGGATGTCAGTGTCTGCGTCCAACGAGGACATAGAGGCCCTCCTGTGGTAACTGGTGCGTTACGAAGCCTGAAGAGGGATAGGATTCTAGGAAGTTGCAATGAGCCAAGGAGCGCCCTGGATGACACTGGAGGAACAGAACATTCCCTGTCACGTTGTTACGTGTCACAACTCGTCCTTATCCTCAACCACACTTCATGTCCATCGAGGATTCGTACTAGCCACCTCCCCACAACACCATACTGAATTCGTCGTGTTCGTACCGGTGGTAGTATGCACACTGCTCTAAGCCGTCGATGATGATGACTGTCCTCATTGATGCTTTAGCGTAGTCTGGTACCGAGGCTCCACCCTCAGGCTGTGGTTCCATTCTACGCCGTCATCACGACAAGTCTGCAATGCTTGCGCTAACACTGGATCGCTAACAGGATTAAGATTAGGACGGATCTATTCTAAACATCGATGTTAATGTGTCAATATTGAGTGTTGGCGTCGGTGAGCTCTCTTATCTTATTTTCCGCGTGAACCCTGTTCCTCGGCTCAATGCAGGACGTTTATGCATTCAGCCTTAAAGTACCGATACTGTCCCCCGGGTATTCTTATGTCAGAAGATTCTCCGATTCAACGCCAAAGCCTCATGACGCAGCAGCCTTGCGTCTAGATCAAGGCATCTAACAAGATGTAGAGGGAGGGAGTTTGCATTCGTAAGCATTAACGTGCCCATCCCTGTCATCCTGTTGCTAGAGCGATATTTCTCCAGACGCCGTGCGCCGATAGCTGGAATACGTTGTGGAGATTGACACGACGTGTCGCATCTTGGAGTCTTCTAGTGAGTGCTATTTTGGCACAATTCCTGACAACTCATAGGAATGAGCTCCATCGAGGTCTCTTTTGGTCTTATCAAGACTACCCATGACTTTAATGTACATGGAGTAGGACTGGGCTAATCATCGTCGGGTAATGTTATCATTATGTTGAGGTCAAAGTGATAGTGAGCAATAAATTTCGAGACCACCATTCGATCTCGTCAATCTCTATTCTCTTTGTGTAGGGCATGGGATGAATACGCTGGTGCTGCGTTCATTTTATTCAATTTACCGTCTCACTCAGTGTTCCGAGCGGCGTGCCATTCTCATACGTGTGATGTACCCTCATCCACTACTCTTACGATGTGCACAAGGAATCGCCGTGGTAGTACTCTGGTAGTATCCATCGATGGGCGATGGTACCACACGCGTATGTTCTCTATACTATCTGTCTCCGCCCAACTTAGCCATGGTTCGATTACTAGGTCAAGTCATACCCCGTTCCCTGCTGGATGAATTAGTTTGGTCCTAAATTTGCTTAGCATGGGCTGAATCGGTAGAACCTGTTTGTTGCGCAGGGAGGGGTGATTGGAGGTTCCAGATTGCATCCATTGCAGTACTCTTCTTGTCCTGTTCTGCATTGCCCTTGAATCCGTAGAACGATGCAATGACCCATTTCTCATAACATGGCGCAAATTAGAGTGTCTATTGCTCCTGGCGTCTTTTCCACGACACGTGTGGGAGAATACAACTGTCAACACGTTACATGCACAGCACGCACGAGGCAAACTGTCTTCTAATGCGGCGATAGAGCTCTTCCTTTGACTACCACCACCTAGGTCGTTCTTTGCGCCGTCCTCACTGTCGTCCTTGCTATCATTCTCACAAACTCAAGACTCACAAACTCAATTGCACATCCACAGATCTTCAATGCGTGCTGTAGGGATAAAGTCCTTCTTGAACGGGTCCCACACCCCCAAGAATGGAGCGCCTACCTCGGACACTGATCGTCTTCGTACAAGGCTGGCTCATCATATGCTTGTCATTGCTAGTGCACCTATAGGTATTATCATTCGACCTTTGAATTCAGGTCCTGTATCCAAGTCCGACCTGGAGAAGGGTTTGGATATCGCCTGCAAAATTGTTGGGCTTGTAGCCACGGGTGCCGGGGTGATTCCTGTTCCAGGAGTCAAGGAGCTTGTTGAGGCCTTGCATAAAATACTCCAGAATGCTCAGGTAAGTTATTGTGAAATGTTAAATATAATTGATGGTTTATTGACTTCTGCAGGATGTTCAATCTACCAGGTCTGAATATGAAGACCTAGTTCAAAGGGCATGCTCTTTGGTTTATGAGATATTCAATGAAGTAAAGGATAATTATAATCATCTTACTCTTACAGCACAGCATGCTCTTCAAAGACTGTTAAGGTAAAGTATAAGTGCTTATTTTTAATGCTAGAACTTAATACTATACCATAAACATAGTGCTTTCAAAGAAATTCAGGCCAAAAGTAGCAGGCAGATTAAAGCTAATAGTATTTCTATTACCTTTACACCTGCACACCATGCAGCTATTATTTAAGAAATGAAAACTATTATGGAGGATGCATTTAATGCATATAATGTATGGTGCTTTTGATTACTAACTACTATATAATAGCTGACCTAATACAGACTATTATGCTGGCTCAAGCAGTTTTCAATGCTAATATGACAAAATACTTTGCTTTAGGCATCCAACAACACCAGTTTTTGCTGAATTTATTGCAACCAGTTGATTTTGCAGATAAACATCATGACTCCTACATGAAAGATACCAGAGTTTCTATTTTAAAGAAGGTTAATACTTGGGTATTTGATTCTAACAGCCCTAATGTGCTTTGGCTGCTTGGTGCACCAGGGGTTGGCAAGTCTGCAATTGCCGAGACCATTAGGTCTAAACTAGTTAATAATACAAATGTCTATATGGCATTTTTTGCATTTATGAGAACAGATGCCATTACAAGCAACCCCATGTCTTTGTGGAGAACTATAGCTTTTCAACTGGCTCAGTCTTACCCAGAATATGCATCACAATTTGTTGATTATAAGCAATTGCCAAGTTTTGCTGATCAATTTGATCAACTAATTAAGCAACCCTTGGAAAGGTGTTTAAATGCTACTCAAACACAGAAATTGGTAGTAGTCATTATTGATGCACTAAATGAAGGAGTCTCTATACATGATAGAGCCAAAAGTCAAATCTTGATTAAAGGAATTCAACAATGGTCAGAACTACCAAAGAATTGCAAACTCTTTGTAACATCTAGATGTGAAGGAAGTATTCAAGTAGCCATACATGATGTCCATTATACTGTTGATCTCAAGTCTGGTAAAAATTGTGATGAAGAAGCACAAGCTAACATAAAACAATATTTTACCACTGAATTTGCTAGTGTTAGAGGAAGATACAACTATCTTGATTCAGACTGGCCAAATCAGACTACTATTGAAGTCTTAACTGCAAAAGCAAGTGGATTGTTTATTTGGGCAACCACAGCAATACAGTTTATAAGTAAAGGGAATCCTGAAACTAATCTCAGTTTAATACAAAAAGAAGGGCCAACCTTAAGTCAACTTTATACAACATTGCTAAGCCAGAGCATTGAAGATTCAACAATTGAGGCATATAACACAATTGCAGGCATGATTTTGTTATCACAAGAGAGAATACACCAATCAATATTACAGCAATTTGCATTATTTTTGAAATATCAAAGAAATACAGTAGAGTATATATGTGATGCTCTTAAGCCAGTTTTGACTATAGGTGGAGGTTGTATATATATTAGTCATGAAAGCTTTGCTGATTTTATTAGTAATTCTGAACAAGCAAGCAAATTTACAATTGATATCTTACTGCAACAGAAAAAATTTACTCTTGCTTGCCTAGATATTATGATCAATCAGCTTCATTTTGACATATATAGCTTTCCAAGCTCATTTATGAATAACAGTGAAATACAATGAAATTAAAAAATAAAGTATCAAAAGAGCTAAGATATGCCTGTTTATATTGGTCACATTATCTAATAAGCTCCAAATCAGACAATAACAGTAATTGCCTATATCTGCAACAATTAATACAAAAATTTCTTTGTGAGTTAGTGCCTTTTTGGTTAGAAGTAATAAGTATGGAAAATCAAGTAGCAATAGCTATACTATCTATGGCAAATTGTTATATTTGGTGTAAGGTAAGAAAATTCAGACTATTTGTGGATAGTAAAACCTTAATAATAAATAAATATAGGATATTGACTCAGAGCTTGCAAATATGTGCTTGGAATGGCAACAATGCATTCACATGTGCAGTGAAGTAATATCAACCAACTTGTCTCATATCTATCTTTCTTGCATGATTTACATTCCAGAACATAGTAGCATTTATAAGCACTACACAAATTATTGTAAAAGGCCATGGCTTAAAAAAAGTGCTAATTATAACTTCCCAAAACAAATAATCCAGTTGCAACTAAGGAGTGAATGTAATCAAGTTGTTTGGTCTCCTCACAAAGCAGAAATTGCAGCATGCAGTAATACCGAACTTTCAGTTTGGAATCCTTATACTATGCAATTAAAGATAGAAATTAAAGAGCCTTTTACTTGTTTAGCATATTCACCAAATGGACAATATATTGTATCTGGATCAAGTAATGGAAATGTTAAAATATGGAATAGTGAAACAGGTCAGCTAATAAGTAAACCAATGAAGGGTCATAGTGGTGAGATAACCTCAGTTATATACTCACCAAATGGAAGGCATATTATCTCTGAGTCAAAAGATGGTACTATTAGAATTTGGGATAGTAAAACAAGTCAACCATTTGGTGAGCCACTGCAAAAGCATACAGGCCCAATAACTTCAGTTGCATATTCACCAGATGGTGAGTATATCATATCTGGTTCATGTGATGAATCTATTCAAGTTTGGAATAGTGAAACAGGTGAACCTATTGATATGCTGCAGTTACAAGGTCACACTCATTGGGTGAAATCAATTACATATTCACCAGATGGTAAATATATCATATCTGGTTCCTATGATCAAACTATCAAAATTTGGAATAGCCAGACAGGCCAGCTAATTGATGAGCTAGTTCAAGGTCATACAGGCTCTATAACTTCAGTAACATACTCACCAAATGGAAAATACATTGCATCTGGTTCTTATGATAATACTATTAGAGTTTGGAATACTGAAATAGGCCAATTTGCTGGTGAGCCACTACATGGTCATACAGAAGGAATAACATCAGTTTGTTATTCACCAGATGGAAAATATATATTATCTGGTTCTGATGATAGGACTGTTAAGGTTTGGAATGGTGAAGTAGATCACTTGGAATTTAAACCAATACAGATATATCTTGGCCAAGTTAAATCAGTTGCTTATTCATCAGATGGAAATCATATTGTATCTGGCTCAACAGATAATATTATTAGAATATAGAATAGCAAAACAGGACAGCTTATTGGTGAACCATTGCAAGGTCATACAGATTTGATAACCTCAGTTGCTTATTCACCTGGTGGACAATATATTATATCTGGTTCCTATGATACTACTATTAGGATTTGGAATGGTGAAACAGAAGAACCCATTGGTGAACCATTTGAAGACTATTCTTGGATTATTTCAGTTGCTTATTCACCAGATAGAAAATATATTGTGTCTTGTTCAGAAAATAAAGCTGTTATTTGGAATAGTGAAACAAAAAAACTTGTTTGTAAACTATCTGAAATTCATAAAGATTTGATAACCTCAGTTGCATATTCTCCAGATGGAGAAATTCTTGTATTAGGATTTGGAGATAATACAATTAGGACTTGGAATAGCATAACTGGCCAACCAGCAAGTGAACTATTGGAAAAACATACAGATTGGGTATCTTCAGTTGCATATTCACCATCAGGTGAATACATTGCATCTGGCTTATATGATAGCACCATTAGAATTTGGAATAGTAAAACTTATGAACTGATTGATATGTCATTTCAAGGCCATACAGATAGAATCACTTCTATTGCATATTCACCAGATGGTGAGTATATTGCATCTGGTTCTGAAGATAAAACTATCAGAATTTGGAACAGTAAAACAGGCCAACTAGCTGCTGGACCGTTGCAAGGGCACACAAACCACATAACCTCAGTTGCTTATTCACCAGATGGAAGATATATTGTGTCTGGCTCAGATGACAAAACCATCAGAATTTGGGACTCTAATCTATTCGATATGTCTACAACTCAACAACCAGGTTCTCTTACCAATGATACATTGGTTTCAATTACTTGTAAAGACTCTTGGGCTATAGACTCAAATCAAAAAACAAAATTATTTTGGCTGCCACCCCCTATTGACTGTAGTATATATTCTCCTTCATTGGTACAAACAATTTCTTCTCATGCTATTGTCTCAATATTTGATGTTATTCCTGATACATATGGCACAAATTGGAAAAAATTCTTGTAATATGCTAATAGTTCTTTATTTTGTTCTGCAGCCTTCATAGCTTGACATGTATTCATGTATGCTTTTAATTATATATGTTAGGCTTTTTTTGTTGTTTTTGCACTCTTAATTATGTCAGCTGGCAAAACTCATGCTTGTAAGACTAAGTACATACAGTAGCAGACAAAAGTGCTGTTATTCCACAACGTTCTTTTTCCGGTACATGCAAACATGTTAGATAGCCTTGAGTAGTCTAAGTAAGGTAGTATAGAGAATCTATGGTATGTTTGTACATAGGGTGAAACACGAAATAATGACAACTACAAAGATCCTGAAGTGGTGTCGCCAGCATGATCACTTCCACCTGTCGAAGTCCCCTCTCCATTCCCATGGCCAGATCCACCTGTGCTGGCAGTCCCACAACTCTGTTCGATCTCCTCGTCCACTTTGTTTAGCCTCCTTAACGTTGCTTGTAACACCCTCTGTCTCCTGTCCTCCTGATCGTCCACAGAAACTCCTGAGAAGGGTATTGACGATGAAGATGACCCGCCTCCACCGAGGGTGTACCCACCGCCTGAGCTGCTACTGAATGTATCGATTTCTTCGGTATCCAATGGTTCGTAGTAGTCACTACGAGCAAGCGAGCCTCCTAGACGGTGGCTGCCTTCCGCTGACGATCGCTCGAATTCCGCGACTTCTCGGTTGAGTTGCGAGTTGAGCTGCTTGAACTATGCAACACGATGAATCGGCGTCTGTGCCAGTCGCACTCTAGGGGTAGGGGAATGGACTCACGTTCTCATCGTGATCACCCCAAACGTTGTGCGTCAACTCATGACACAATACTCTCCTCACATCGGAGTATAACCTAAATCCGTCGTATTTATCTGTCCTCAATCTCAACTTGATCTCCTGGCCTGCATTCACGTTCAACCCCAACAGGTTCGGATGTTCGTGCGGCGCTAACTCGGTTAATAGGCCCACACTAAATTTGTGTTTCGCCATGACGTGTTGGATAGCTGGGTCGTCCGCTAATCTGTTCAGGAGGGAGGTAGCGGATGAGGGGTTAGGCAGGTGTGCAAGGGGTCGCATGTTGTGGAAACGGTATTGAAGCGATGGTGTCGAGGTGGATGCGAAGCCAGTTGAACGAACCTGTGAGACAAATTTCAACGTTAATAGAGCGAATAAGTGATGAAAGAATCTACGCACTTTAGCTTGAGGCTTGGAGGCTCTTTCCCTCATAATCCTCTCCCTCTTTCGCCTCTCGTCCTCGATGGCATGTAAACTCTCAATCTCCCCGATGGTGGATCCCAGTAGTTGAACTTTGATTCCATCTTTCAACCCAACGTCCCTAACAGTCACCTCGTCTGGTCCATCGACCTTGCCTGGCTTCTTGCCCTTATATAACAGCTTCTGTAGGGACGGTGGGATGGACGTAAGCTGGTGTATCTGGTTCTGAAATTCAGAGAGTGGGCTTGAAGGTGAGACAAGGACTTTGTGAGTCGTGCCACGATGAGAGATGTGAATTGTTATTGGAGAATCTGAGGGTGGGCTCGCAGGGGCCATTCCTTGTTGTTGGTTTGCGTGGGTGTCCCAGGGAATAGATATAGAGTACGGTGCTCTTCAGCTCAAAGGCTCGAGAACAAAGGGATACTGTGGATTGTGAGTGCGAATAAGAGAGAAAGAGATTGAACTTGCGTAAGCCATCCTCGACGATGGATCTAAAGTCGATGAGTAAGCTGTGGGGTTGCTCAACTCGGCCTCGGGGATTGCCTTGACATTTCCCACTCTCCTGTACAATTTCATAACTCTCGAAAAGACATTCACGGTATAGTGACATATTCGATACCTTTAGGGGCTGGCGAAGCAAGCATAACCAGACTTGCACCTCTCCATCAAGTACTGAGGCGGAATGCCGCTGGAACTCTAACTACAGCTACAGGTAGACCAGAACGATGCACAGATTTAACCTCTATCTTCATAGTGACTTTCCTCGTCCCCACATCCGAGTATGTATTATTACAGCACGCTGCCTGAATCGATACCATAGCTGCAAGTCTTCCTCGAAGTCGGTTTATAATCCATCGTATTACCCCACTCCGTAAACCGACAAGGAAAGCCCAAGACTCGCCGAGATTGCGCTATCGAGCCAGAGATTTTTGGGCCCCAATTTCACAGAGGGTGGGTGACATTGCACGAAATGAGCGCCTGCTCCCTCAGTTCGTTCCCCCTATTCACTGAAATCTATGAATGTAATGGGATACAATTATACATCATAGGTAATGTTGGGCTCACTATTGCAAAGGCAGAATCCTAATCACCATCCGACTTGGCAATCGGTAGTCGACCAGCTTTAGTTACCGTCGAATAGGTCCGAGAACCATTAGGCCCTCCGGGTGATGGGGTCGAGGGTTTCATAGTCCCGGTAAGAATGAAATGCATGTAATTTTCATCCTCGAACTCTCGAAGGAACTGGATGGGACATAGAAGCGGCGGCATGGCCACCTTCTCGACAGATCTCCAGTCAGATATATTGGTACGAATCTTGATTCGACCCTTTGGCTAGTACATTAAGGGGCCAACTCATTTAGTTTAATAGTCATTTTCTTAAACGGCCTGACCCACCGTATAGAACCTAAGATTCGACACCTTCCCGGAAATTCCTTTGGCATCGAGGATTCCCCGCCCAATACATGTTGCTTGATTCATTGTAGTGGTCGATGTGCGATGTATTCGAAGATAGAAGAAAATAGGTTCTTCCTGGAGGTCATCGTCTAGGAAAACGCAATGTAGCTTCCAATATAGGAGCTCCGCTGTGCGACCCATGTAACATCTTCGAGTTCAAAGTTCTCTGGTGTTTTGAGATCGGACAGCTTCTTGTAAAGTGCTCTATCCATGAGATCTGCAGGAGTCTGAAGATGATCGGCGACATCGACTTCACAATCTTCCACCTGTTTTCATCGCATTTAAAATCTCTGGAAAATAATCACTACGGGTTACTCACCTTCCAGAGTTCGAGAGTCGCTGGATCTACATAACGCCCCCACTTGTTCTCTATAAACTGCGCAAAAACATCCCTAAGCTCTGTGAGCTTCCTCCTCCAGTACTTTCCTGGGATATTAACACCAAAGGCGCTTTTCCATGGATTGCCGACATGATCGAAGGAATAGCAGTAAATGACGTGGTCAGGAGGCTCCAAGGGTTGACTTTGCAGGGAAGGTAGTCGCACTATGTTCATGTTTGAGTCACTGATTCCCTGCTAGTGCCTGTTGGACGATGGGAACAAGTAATTGACTGCGCACTGAGCCTGAGGCCTGAGCGGCTACATCACTAATTGTGCATCCGCTGTGTCTGCGCAAACTGCGACACAAGCTACCCTACAAATGCACTTCCACGCAGCCACAAAGGCCCAGGTTTGTCTCGACGTGCGGCGGTAAATCAAACCTTCTATATGGCGGTCTGCAGAGCTGCTATTTTGTCTTTTACGATACTTGCTAAGGGATTGAGCCTTTAGACAATAGTCGGTTAATCACATCTAGCGAGTTCTTGGACTGGAGGTTAGGAGGCCTCAGAATTTTACTTGTAATTTAAAATCGCTAGTTATAGATATGTTTAACATCCCCAACACCCTCTGTACCCCTAGAATATTCCCAACTCAATTGTGCGATGGGAGAGAGTAATTGATTGCCCCGGTGACAATAAAGTGGATGCAACTTTCATCTCCAAGCTCCGTAACGAATTCAAGGAGACGCAAAATTGGTGGCACAGATACTTTCTCAACCGACCTCCAGTCGGATACGTTTCCACGAATCTGGACTCGATGCTTTGGCTATACAAAGAGGTTAAGTATATTGTGATCAGCTACCGTAGGGTACCTAGCTCACCGTGTAGAATTTCACATTCAGCAACGCCATCTGAACCCCTCTGGCAGTGGCAACCCCCAGCTCGAAATTCGGCATGTGCTCCTTCAAGGTATTTACTTCCGACGCGCGATGCACTTGAAGACGCACAAAAATGGGCTCTTCCTTCATTTCGTCATCCAGGAAAACAAACTGCACCGTTCGGTACAGGGGCTCCGCGGTGAAAACCAGCGTCGCGTTATCGAGCTCCAGGTCCTCTGCTGTCTTGAGATCAGAGAGCTTCGCGTACAAAGCCTTATTCCCCAGCTCTCCAGGCATCCGGAGATCTGCTACGTCAACGCTATCATTCAACGCCTACCCCTATGGTATTTGAAAACACTACGCAAACAGTCGCACTGGCTACGCACCTTCCAAAACTCGAGAGTCAACGGATCCACATTAACCTTCCATTTTTCCAATATAACCTGCGCGAACATGTCCCTGAGGGTCGTGAGCCTCCTTCTCCAGTGCTTTGACGGAATGTTGACTTCAAAGGAGATTTTCCTCGGATTGGCATTTCGATTGAAGAAGTAGCAATAAATGAAGTGGGAGCTGGGTTGCTGAGTCAGGGCCTGATTCCTCGGAGGAGGCGATTGAGCTAAGGTGTATTCGGGATCCTGAGACTGGGACATGATGGGTGATAAGGAAACAGAGCTTGCGAGCCGCCCTTCACTTGTCTACACGCTGCAGCCACGATGTTGCTTATTGGAGACTCGCAGTGCCTGCGGCAAACATATTGATGGGGGCACCCATGTTTACGGAGGCTAGACATTGTCCCCATGCGTTGTAATAAATTGGTCCTTTAATGTTTGTTGGCCTATTGTGCGTCTTGTCGAGCTCAAAAGGGCCTCAGGAGGACCACGTCCCTATGATAAGTATACCTTGAGATGCAGAACCTTTTATTGATTGTACCGGACTCTGCTCTGCACACCTAGAAAGTTGAATTACTCGGAGAATCCAATCATTGGAGTCTGTATATTAATATTATAGTACAACAAGTAAAATGATGTTCTTCAATACGCGATGAGGGTATATCGATGAAAGTGAGTTGTAACTTGAATCGCACTGTCCTCCCAAGATGAATGTTGAATGAATGACCAATAAGAAAGAAAAAAATTAGTAGTACAACACGGGTACTAATGCATGGAAAATTAAATATGGTATAATCAAAGCAATAAAGTAACAAGTGGGCATGCAAGCATCGACTCGGGTGCTATATAATTAAGGAGCGAGGTGTAAAAGGAAGGTGAGGCGAGGTGAAGTTCTGGACCTCGATTTGTGGCAAAGTCAGCCAGATCGTGGGTCACAATAACAGATAGCGGATATATGAATATGAAAGTAAGGGAGCATGTGAGAGGGTGGATATAGATGATAGCGCTGTAGAGAACATGAAGCATAGCTTGAATGCAGTAGAGCATGAGACATGAGACGAGGAAAAGTGAAAACACAAAAAGCACGCAAAAAGATGCAAAGCAGAAAGCAAGAAGAAAACACTATGTACTGGGAAAGAAAACAAAAAAAAGGAAAACAAGAAAGTCATCCACCACCCAGTGGCAACACGGTATTTTGCAGCTGCACCCACAAAAACCACAATCCACGAACCATCCATCACATGCATCATAGCCCATCGCCCTTCTTCCCACCCAACCCAAACAACCCCTTCACATTCAGCTTCGAAGGCTGTCGCCGTATCGACACCGACCCCTTCCTCGCCCCAACACCAGCCTTATCCGCGATAGGAGCCAAAGGGACCGGAACCGGGGCATGAACGAGCAAAACAGCCGGATCGGGCTCGGGCCGCTGCTCGCTCGCTTCGCGGTCCAGGTTTTGGAGAATCGAGGTGGGCGTCAAGGGCGCGGCTTGGGGTGCTTCGAGGAGCTTGGATTTCCTCGCCGCGGCTGCAGCCACTGGTAAGGATAGGGCGGAGGGCTTCGCGTTTGTGATCTTTGAGAGCTCGAGAGGAGCCGGGCGGCGTTTGGGTTTCTTTTTGGATTTGGTTGAGGCTGTTGATCCTTGGCCGTCTACCGAATCGGATATTGATGACGATGGCGAGGCAGATCGCTGTTGCTGTTGCAGGTCGATCAGCTTCTCCTTCTCCTGATCTTGGGATTGACTCGGGCTCGAGTTTGAGTTCAAAACAGCCAAATCGTCCACATAGCTCGCCTCCCTCAAGTGTCGGACCATCCTTGCAGGTCTTGAAGGCAAGGCCATGACGGACATGGACATCGCCATCGCCGCTCGAGTTCGGATTGCGAACGCTGTATAAGGCGTTTTGGGTGTCTTCCCCACCGCAGACGTGGACGTGGTTGGCGGAACGGGGAGAACTTGGCTGGAAACACTCGACTTGCGCACGACCGCCAAAGAAGCGCTTCCTGGACTCTTCCCATTATCGCTCGCTGCACTACCGCCGAATGCGATCCAACCGAGCTTTGAATCGGAAAACACAGGGGGTGAAGACGCCGAGATAGGCTCAACGACAGAGGGTGCGGCTGAAAGCCGATCCCCATCTGGTTGACTCAACAAGTGCTGATATTCCAGCTGCTCATCACGGTCGGCCCATACTCCACCCTTCCCATCTCGATAGACGTCGCCAACCGCGAGAGTGCCCTTACCACCAGTGCTGGTTTTAGCGACAGCCTTCGCCTGCTCCTTCATGACCTTCTTAACATTCGACTCAAAACTCCCCCCTCCCAAAAACTGCATCAATGCCGCATCTTGGGCCAACGAAGGTGGCACCGGGACGTTGTTCGCCTTGACCTTTGATTTCGTCTTGGCTTTAGCTCTCTTACCCTCCGCAACGGCGTCGCCACCCGCTCCACCGAGATACGCGTACTTGGCCTTCTTCCTCTTCAAAACGTTTGCCGTGCAAATCTCTGCGGGGGATTGAGATTGAGGTGATGAAACGTCAATGGCACTAGGGCTGGGTGAGGCGGCCGATTTCGAACGAGGACGAAGGACGGAGAGGGATTGGAGTTTCTTCAACGGCTGTTTGGCTGGCTTCGACTGTGCGTGTACCCCATCGATCTTGACGTTCTCCTTGACAGACGACACGCTCTTCCCTCTCGCCCTCCCCTTTTCTCCACCAACATTCGTGGGCGACACCGGTGTCTTGGGCAGATGCAAGAACACAGACGTATACCCAAAAGCCGTCAAATCAAACTCCTTGATGGAGGGCGTTGGACTCGGAGAAGGCGTAGCACCAAACGGATACCCGGTAAGATCAGCGAGAGTCATCGCGGCTGTGAACGACGGCCTGCGACCGCGTCCGCCTGAAGAGCGTCTGCGGGTGTGAGTGAGGGACTTGGTTGATGCTGAAGATGGACGGCGGAGGCGGAAGATCCCCCAGCCATTGCTGTTGGAGAGAGAGCGAGAGCGGGTGCCTTGGTCGGCTGATGCAGTGGAAACGGGGGAAGGAGGAGAGAGGGGAGCGGGGGAGCCGGGATGGACTTGGGCTGCCCATGTGGCTATGGAAGAGAAGGAGTTTGTGCGTTCGTGGCTCTGGGTAGGTGCAGCGGGTGCAGCTGTGGCATCAGCCCACTTTTTCTGAGATGGTGGTGGTTGAGAAAGGAAGGGGTAAGAGGGAAGTGTGTCGCTGGTTGGGTATGATGCGAGTTGGGCAGATGCAGCGGTAGAGAGCATGATAATAGTCGATAATTGATTAGGATTATAGTTGTCGAGAAGATAGCGATAATAAACGTTCAAAGGCGTGAAGCGTCAAGGAGATCGTACAAGGACCTACATTCACGCGTAGACGACGCGTCAAGTCAGTGGACAGAGACAACCAGACCGCGCAGAACACTCACGTAGAATTACTATTAGGACAGAAGAGAGAAAGAGAACAAGGCTCTCCAAACGAGACTAGCTCAGTTTATGGGATGAAGGAGGACCAGGACAGCCAGGACTCGGCTTATATGTCCGCTGCAAGGCCTGTGGTCCTGTTCTGCATTCATTCCTGGCCATTGTAATTGTCTTTGGCAACAATAACGAGCAGAGGAAGACACTGTCACCTTCAATTCCCGGTCCAAACAACCCAATACAACTCCCCCTCAGCCTTATTGTCCTTTTTTGGCTACACGACTTTGCATTTTGTTTTCCTTACCCCGCACCTTCCCCGACGACGACGACGATAGAGTTAAGCGAGCCGCGCGCTTAGGATAATTATTCGCAATGATAATACAATGTTGGCTCTTTTGTGTTGGCTGGAGAAGGTACACCGTACAAGCGACAGAACCTAGGGAAATAGCAAAGGCACAATCCAAACGCGATTGTCAATTAAACAGGAACGCCTCTTCCCCTTCCGCGTCCTCTCACATGCATGACTCCAGGACGCGACCGAGCAGCCCACCCTAATCCTCTCTGAGGATGATGTCCAGCTCCGCTATGACCCCCCCTTTGTCCATGCGCGTCATGCCCCAAACTTTGCTGCTGCTGATGCCCCTCACCTCCTATAGCTCCATCGAAATGCTGATCATCAACTTTGTCTTGAGAACCGCTCCTCGCGTGTCCCGGCTCTCTTCCATTCGACCCTCCTCGCCCATGACTATGTCCCGGGCCACCGTAATTGTGGTTATTGTTACTGAACCCACCCATCTTCCCACCTCTTCCGAACCGGATCGATGTAGGAACCAGACTTAATGAGCTCATCGCATTTGCTAGTCCCTCATCGTTATCATTACTGTGATCGTTATCGTCAGCGCGATGTGCTTCGCTATTACGATTGTTATTGCTCCTATTAGGTTTTCCCGTCGTCGTCTGTGATCGAACCTGCTGGTGGTATCGTTGCTGCTGCTGTCTCGCAATTGTCGATTTAACATCGTCGTTCCTTGTCGCCGTCCTCGTGGTCGAAGCGCCAGACGCGAGGGGCGCTTCTTTGTCTTCGTCCATCTTTACGTCTCTTTCCTCTTCTCCATCCTCATCACCCTCATCTTCATCCTCCTGCTCGTCATCATCTTCCACCATCCGATCGTCGTCGCCCTTCTCCCCGCCTCGAGGCTTCCACTCCTTCCTAATCATACTCGCTCCATCCCCCCACTTCCTCAACAAGCCCCCAACTCCTTTGTTCGTAACAGCGAAAAAGTACTCCTTTGGATACTTGTGCACTTCGATTAGATGAAGCCTTCTTGCTTTTGGTGTAGCGAATTTACGATCACAGGTGATTAGATGACATGCAAACTGTGAGAGGAAGGGGATCAGTGAATCATATCAATCAGATGATGGGCACCCCCCGACGACCGGCGATGAACGGATAGTTTGAGCATAGGACTTACAATTTTTTCGCCCCGGTCTTTTCGAACCGCTGCCAGAGGGTCATGGTTCTCGGTTTGATGCTACGCCCCGCGCCGACAAAAGATGATAAAAAAGAACGTTGCGTGAGTAACGACACGAGTAGAGATGAAAGGACAATAACACAGAAGAAAGGGGGAAGGGGGTGAGGGTGATTCAGAGAAGCACAACGAGGTGAACAAACGCCGCGGCTCAGGCTCACTCACCAGCTCCAGCAGCCTCGCGTCCGGAAAGACGCATCCACAGCCCTTCTCTTCGCACACGTGAGCGTGATACTTTGCATAGTGGCTCTCCAGGTCCCTTGTGCTGGCGATAGGCGTCGGCTTCCTATTACACGTCGGTGGGAGGGTGCACAGCAGCGGATGTGCTTGCGGCTGCGGCTGCAGTTGCGATGCAGTTGTAGAGGATGGCTCCTGTTGTTGCTGGAGGGGCTGGTGGTGTGGTAGAGCTCCAGAATTTGCAGAGTGTGCAGTCAAAGGCAAAGACTGCCCCACACTACCACCCACAGGAGGAGGGCTCGTGCTGGTCCTCGAAACCTTCGAGACAGGATACGAACTAGAGTAATACTCCGCCGTTCCCGCTCCGGCGAACGATCCCCCGGCACTTGGATTCGACGCCGGGGCGTGAGCCGACGAGAATGAAAATGTGGTGTGGGATGGTGAGACCTGCGATGGCCCTCCTGCTGGTTCTGTGCTCGTGCTGGTGGATGTGATGGCGTTCAGCAAGTCTGAGGCTGTTAGTCTCCCTGTGCTCGTTGGCCCTCCTGCGCCTGCGCCTGCACTTGCTGGTGGCGGTGGCACAAAGGAATCAGACTCCCTGGGTCGCTTGTGTGGCGTATTTGGCGTTGCGTAGTTTGGTTGCGATGTAGATAAATATATGTGCGCTGTATTTGAGGATGAAGATGCCATTGGCTGCGAGACTTTGATATCGATGAAAGGGGTATTACGTTCGAGATAAAATGCTTTGTGTAAGATGTGTGGGATTGATTAATGCAGAGTCGTAATGCGCCTGAATCGGATTCAAATTGGATACACAGTATTGCTGTGTGGGTGGTATTGATCCTGGGTGAATGAGAACAAAGGAAGAGCACGAGATTGCAGGTTGCGTGACAAGGTGGTGTGACTAGATAAGATAAAAAAGGCTCTCTTCACCCTATACTGCCGATAAGGACAAGATGCTCGGACTGAGAAATGTGAATCGTATTTCCTCATCGTCACATTCCTTTGGCATTCTGACTACAATTTAGTTCTCTACCCGGTTACCAGTCATGACCTACAGGAGATCCAATGACGAACTCCCTATGAGTCCTATACTCATCGCACTGGCGAAGCCATTTCCACTCAGTTAAAAGGAGAAACCACCTTTTCAGTAAATAATCCCAAAAACCAGAATTTGATAGGCTAAATTAGTCTAGAAACTGATCCATAATTTCTATAATTTCCCTATCTCGCACTGTCGTCCGTTGTTTTGCTAATGTGTGTAGGAGACAGGAATGGGAGGCAGTTGTGACTGAACCTGTGCAGACAGGTTTCATTGAAGAAATGTTGAGTAGTTAGTGATCACCGATCATAAATTGCCACATAAAATGGCCTACAGACCTTGAAAGCTCAAACGGGTCAATTTTACTGGCATGATTATTCTTCAACTCGCATCAAAACTGATACAATTTTGTGATCAGGAGGGTATCGTCTCCACAGCTTTGAGCTAAGACAGTAAATACGAGCTATTGCATTTACCGGAAGGGTGCTTGTCTTGAGCCTGACTATACAAGGATAAGATATATAAAGTCTGAATGATATGTAGTGCAACGCATACTTTACGTTCATGGTTTTAAGTTCAAGTTGTCACTATCGACGATACTCTTGACAGATGACGAGGTTAGACGCGGCTTGCAGGAAAAAATGGTAAGAGTTTACTTGCTACTTGCTACTTGCTCGGTCATTGATCCCAAATCTCGAGGGCACAGATATCGTATTGACAAGATTAACGAGACAAAGACTTCAAAATGCTGCGCCGTGTAAATTTGTTTTGACTTCTACGTCTACTTTTTAGCCTAGTCACTTTACTACGATATTGATAATATTATAGACATCGGGACTTCATTGGCGTTGGGCATATCCTCCTGCAACCCAACTCTTGCAACCTGTATGGCCTCAATTGTCTCAATTACCTCCTCCACCTCCAGATGAACTCCCGCCGAGTCCTAAGCCCACAATGAGAGACCCTCCCCACATACCTTTTGAACGGGGCGACCATCTTTTCGGTCGTTTTATCGAAAGACAAAAACTCCAGGCAGAATAACTTCATGCCAATCATTTCCCTGAAGTGGAAGTATTTGTATAGGGAATCAGAGAATTCCGAAATTTCTGTGGAATTGAATGTGCACATGATGAATCTGAGGTATGATAGTTTTGCCAATGCGGAGCTCCTGAACGAAGAGCATCTGTCGCACGCGTGGATCACTACATTCTTCTGGTTGGCCTTTCTGCGCCGTCCTCGTCCATTTGAGTGCTTCTCCCCAGGTTCTTCCACTTTGGTGACTAGGTCTACACAGTCCGGAAGATTTTTTATTATAAATAAGGAGAATGGAGTCGCGAAATGGTCGAAAATTGTGAGGGTCTCCAATCTGTTAAGGCGCATGAAAATCCCATTCAGCCCCGAAGTGCTCGCCTTGCTATTGTCCATCCGAAATGATAACATTTTGAGCTCATTGATGGGTAAGGTTTGCACGAAGCGAAAGAACCTGTCAGTGTCGATGGGGTACCCGTAACTCTTCGAGGATATATAAATGCTGAATGAGCTGTCAGAGTCACCTTCGCGCTGATACGATAATGGCATAGAAGGGAAGCTCAGTTGTGATACATCCAGTCTGAGATGACGTATAGGACTTGTTTCTTGTGTCGCAATCGATTTAGTGACATCAAAAAGCACGCTCATGCTGGAGGTAGGATCGGATTCGATTTGTAGTCGTGTAGAGGAAGGATGCTTGATGTGTGAAATGAATATGGATAAGGTTGAGGGTCCGAATCTTTGATGCACATTCTCGTGAGGCGCGACAGGAAAATATCCTGAAGGGATGTCACGGGGGTATCACCATTAGCCAGAGCTTCTTTTTGAGTTCTAGAACACGCAGGTCCACCATGCGACCCAAGGCCTGCAGAACATCACCCATGCTGGCACGACTCATCTGTGGAGTGGATGAAATAGATAAATGCGTCAACCCTGTGAATAGCTGGTTTGTTCACAAGACGGGATATCCAGCTAACCTCACGTTACGCAAGGTCTTCACTGGCAACGTTATCAACATTGGTGACGTGGTCGAGGTTGAGTTCGAGGATGCTATTCCTATGAAGGCTTCAAAATGATTGACATTGCATCCCCTGCAAGCGAAGCCAAACTTTTCAAGTTTGGGAAATGGCCCGTCGAACAACCGGAATTCCTGACATGATGGAATGTCAATTTCAAGGTCGATGATCTTGAATCGCCATTCCTGCACATGCAAAATGCCTGCAATATCCTTGACCATTTCCAAATTCCTTTTTTTCGACCTTTCCACCAATATGTAACGCTGCTTGCTTGGACCTACTCAAGCATTCAATATTCCGATCCTTCGATGCGCAAAAGTCCACAAAGGCCCATAACAACGCGTCATTGATGAGTATTTGCCTTATGCGATGCGAGATTTGAGTGAGAGAGATAAGATGTTGGCGACGACTCCCCAAAGACTGGTCATAGCTATCGTCGAGACAAATTGTGATAATTCTTGAGAGTAGTTCTGGAGCAAGTCGATAGATGGGAGAGAATTCTTTTTTATGAGATGCAAAATGGAGTCGGATTATTTCATCGTCCGTTTTACTACTAGCACATGTGTGAGGGAGAGCAGTGGAAGTCATTGCGGTTGAGCGCTGAGCCTGGAAAGAGAAAATGAGAGTGGCGAGGGCTGAGGATTTGAGGGTGGATAAATTGGCTTGGCAACCTGACTTATGGTGGTGACAGCGTTGTCACTATCCATCGAACTACTTACCGATACATTAGAATTCTTCAACGACCGCCAATGATAACGCTTATATAACCTGAGATCTGGCAAGATCGCTTTGAAGATTTGATCAAGAATGCAGGCTGATTCTGAGGGTACTACGAGATCTTCGCTTGGGGTCAAGCGCGATGGACAGTTCATCCAAGTCATCATCGTACCTATACGTTGACCTCGTTTCGTTTGCACACAAATACAGATCAAGACGCTCTATGTGTCGGATTAGTTCTTGTATGCTGGTGGATGTAGGGATGGCGGGTATTGCGTCGCTATATTTGATGCATGTAGGGACGTATGTAAGTCCTGACTTTGATGAAGAAAGATACTTGACACATGAAGTAGAAGCAAATGTAATCTTCAAGTACAATTCTGCAATACAGATCCTCATAAGGTGCAATAAAATAATCTCGTTGAAAGCTACTCATACGTGCATTTCTCTACTGAATGAGCAGGTATGAAAGATCGCATTCGATGACATCTACATACTCCTTGTAATCACCCACGCTTATAGCATTTGGAATCTGCTTCCGAAATATAAGTGCGGCAAGCTTCTTTCCTACCATTGTCTTGAAAACGAGGTGCTGAAAGAGGAGGAGGGAGAAAATCGGCTTGATTTTCGGACTCTGAATCTCGATCTCCCGTATATTCGCTAACGCAGAGGCCCTATACAAGGCGCATGTATTGCATGAATGCCAACTTCCCTCTGTCCCCTCCTTGTCAAATTGGCTATCCTCGAGTCTCCGGTAATTTTTCTTCTGTCTTTTTCTCTCCCGTTGTGCCTTCTTTTCCATAAACCCAGAATATAGACATCCCGGATTGTATGTGCTCATCCACTGAAAGAACGTGTCTATAGCACCCTCACAAATTATAACTTTTTCCACTCTGCTGGTTCGACTAAAAATCTCCTCGAATTCTGATACATCGAAATACCATCCATCCAATATCAACACTTTCACATGCTCGATTGGCAGGGTGAGCGCAACTGATATGGCTGGTGGAAGGTAATGGCACCAAAATTTGCATACGAAGGCTTCTTCGTGGTCGTCGGCGTAGCGAAACTTGATTTCGAAATCTTCGTGTGAACGTCGAATCACAGTCAGGTCTTCGATTCCTCGTTCATCAGCTTGGGCCCGCTCCACAAGAGAAGTAATGACACCAAAAAAGGGACTCATGTCCCCGTCGCTAGGGTGATAGAACTCGAAATGCGTGTGGACGAAAGAGGGTAAATGCATGTGGGAGACAAGGACAGTGACAACTTGGAAATTGTATTCTTTAATGTGCAGCGTTGCAAGATGTGGTAGCGGAATCGCAGGCAATGCCTCCATGTCCGCTTGATTTAATGGAGTTCTGACAAACACCTTGCTAAGATAAAGTGTGTGCAGGTCCCTCATTTGTCCCAATGCCCTCAATACATCCTGTGGCCGTGCAAGGGACGAAGGTGGAGGCCCGCTAACGACCAAAGAGGTCAGGTTGATGAACAAATTATCCTTCCACGAAAATCGGCACCGAGAAAGATGAACGTGACGCAAAGTTCCCAAGGAACACGAGGGGATCATCCCATAGGACAACACGTGTTCGCTGCATAAATTGTTCGACCTGCAAAAGACCTTGAGCGTTTCGAGTCTAGGTGCAGGTCCTGCGAACTGAACGCCATGATGTGGTACACAAGAAAACCACAACTTTAAGGAGTTGAAGCGCCATTCTTGTCCGCACAACGCATCTAGATTGCTCAAGCATGTGCTCCAGCTTGAATCACGAATATCTCCACGAATGTGCAATGATACATCCTTGGACCGGTTCAGACATGCTAAGATCCAGCTCTTTGACGCATTCAAATTGATGTTGGCCCACAAGAAGGGATCGTAAATCGCTATGTCCCGTATACGACGCGAGATGTGAGTGATGGTGATTAATTCCTGGTGTTCATGTGGATATATCGCTAGGTAGGCCACAATAACTTTTGAAATGAGTTCGGAAGGAAGATGGGAGATAGGGGCTAATTCGTTGCGAAGCTCGTAGAGTTGTCGAATCTGCTCGTCTACCTCTCTTCGCTTGCTGTCAGCCTCCCGATACGAGGGATATGTGGATCGCATTGGATGAGTGGAAAGAGGGCAAGAGATGGTGATTGACGAAGAGTAGTGTCGAATTTGAAACCCTAGGAGTGCCAATTCTATCCCACGAAAGGGGGTGGCTAAGCTCACTCTTATTACAGAAAATAAAAAAAAAAAAGAAATTACATTGGACATTGAGACTATTCTAAATTCCATCCAACCAGTTGCTAAACATCGTGCCTTCTAGCTAGGCGTCATCAGACCCGCTGAACCGACTATCATTCTATACTACTCCCCTCTTCACAAACCGCCCTTAGATCTCCAAAACCTCAGCAACCTTCTCATGTCGAGGGATCATCTTAATCCTAAACGGGACAGGCGAGCGACCAGAAAGACCGTCGTACTCCTTCAAATCGATAGGCTCTCCTGGGATGGTCTCCATCTTGAACGCCCATAGGAGACGAGCGATGACGAGGAAGATTTCGCGCTCGGCTACCCACATGCCTGGGCAGATTCGTCGGCTAGTGGGAAGAGACAGAGGTTATTTTGGTGTCATAGCGAGAGGGGCGAGGGGGCGAGCGATACATACCCGGCACCGAACATCCAGTGGTCACGCTCGTTGGCGTCGGGGAGGTTGGCAGACTCGGAGGAGAGGTACGGGTCGCGGATGTACCGCTCGGGCTATTTCGAGTTCGAATTCGAGTAGCCAGCCGCGTTAGTTGTCCGACATTCAGTGGCAGAAGGGGAAAACGGTTACTCACGTCAAAGGCGTCGGCGTTCTCGTGTCGGCGGGGATCGTGGTGCATTGTGTACTGTGAAGGGAAACGGTGAGCTCTCGGTGGTGTGATGTAGGTTGCGCAGGACTCACTGTGTTCAAAACTAGGACGGTGTTCTTGGGGATGAACTTGCCGTCGTAGACAAAGTCCTGGGTGTTGGTGTGGGGTGTACCGAGCCAGAACGGGTTGTGGCACCTTTCGACCTCCTATGGACGACGAATTGGGGTATGAATGAGAAGGGAAGGAAATCAATGAGCGATCCCGAGGACCAATGAATGAGCCATATTGAGACATCATACCTTGATGATCGCATGAATGAAGGGCAAGTTCTTCTCGTCTTCGGCGGTTGGCAGCCTGTTGCGGCCGACCACGCGATCCAGTTCTTCGTGTGCTTTGGCTTGAATGTGTGGGTAAGATGGGATCAATGCCGAGAACCACTGCATGATCGAAGCAGTCTACGAAAGAGTTAGTGTTTAATATATTTTAGGTGCTTGGGTATTCACTGTTTCGACACCGCCAATCATGAAAGCCGAGCACAGGATGGACATGTCGAGATGATCCATATCCTCTTCCTCCTTTGTCTCGATCATGTTCTTGACCAAGCAATCCGGCACCTCTTCCCCTCGTTTCATCCTCGCTTCGATATCGAGAATCATGCCACCGTAGGTTTTGACCAAGTCGTCGTGCAGCCTTTTCGCCCGGTTGATCATGTAGTTTCCTGGGACCTTTTGGAGCAGTGGTACGAAATCAGTCAAGTTCGACACTGGACCAGTGCAGTTCCTGTGTAGTCCCCATCAGCACCGAGAGCATCTCTCAGGCGAATCGACCGCTTACATGAATTCCCTAGACATCCTCAAAGCCTCGGCAACCATGGGGTGCTTGATGTCGTCCGTCCTCGTTCCAAAAGTGACAGTGAGCATGTTGTTCAGCGAGCATCGTCCAGCGTGTGGCTGTGGGTTAATAGGAACCTGTCCCGCCTTGCCGAATTTATACAAATCGCGAATCAACACAGTCGCTTCGTAGTCCAGCACGTGCGTGTATCCGTCAACGGCTCGCGAGTTCAAAGAGCCAAAGGCGATGCGACGGTGCTTCCTCCTGTGGCATCGCGGTCCAGTCAGATGGTTTCTGGGAGGGAGTTTGGTCTGGCCTACCATCGGTCGTTGTAGGGAGTGGCAGTGATGCCTCTGCCAGCGAAGATGATTTGTGACTTTAGGAACATTTCCTTTCTTGAGGAGAACACCGCTCCATTGGTCACGAACAGGTCCTTGGCGATAACCGGATCTGAAATTATGACGAAGAGCTGATTCCCCAGGTAGAAGGAGTACAAAGACCCGAATTTCTTTGCCCAGTAGTCGAGAGTGAGCTCGGGGTAGTGTGTAAGGAAGGGGAAGGATCCTGAAAATTCACAGGTCAGAATGTGGGTCGAAAAGGGATTGGGAAAGACGCACCGACGATGGGCAGACCAACAGGTCCGTCTGGAACTGGATGACCTTCTGCGTCGTATCGACGACCGTAGAGTGACTTGTAGACCAGGAAGATGGCAGCCGAAACCAGTCCGGCGAGGATGATCATGTTTGGGCTGAGTGAGCCGGAGAAAGCAAAAGTTTGAGCGACGGAAGAAGACATTTTTGAGTGTAGACGAAGAGAGCAAGTAAGAATGTAGAATATGGTTGATTGCTTTGTGAATGAGCTGAGGTGCTGGAGGATGAGAGAGCAGAGGAGCTGATGGAGAATGAGCAGCAAAATACGAGTCCTTTTAAACCCTTCGTGCTCTCTCCCAACTCTGCACGTTTTCCTCCTTTTCGCCAATGTCTGACATGTCGGAACAACAGTGGATGGAAACCATCCAAAAAACCACACATCCAGTATGCGTTTGCAATTGGATCTGCACTAGGCACCCACCTACTACTTCTCAAGCCTTAACGGACCTCGCGGTCATTGACTTTTGAGTTTCAGTATGCTCCGAATGACACATACTTTCTGTTAAAGTTAAAGAATGATGCGATAGGCATGGAGGACAAAAATGGTGCACGACAGAGCGTGGGTGTAATAACTGGATTATCTGTCTACCACTTTGTTGGTTAGACACAAATGTAGGATGACTGCAAGGAACGTACAGATTAGAAGCATCAGTCTCTCCTCGGATAAGACTGAGCACCTGGATAGGTGACGGTAACAGAATGGAGCTCTACGGCACCGGAAAAGCGATTCCAGAGCCTAGAATGCCAACGAGTGTGCAAACTTTCGCTGCCCGGTGCGCGCGCAACACGGCCAGCATACGTGTGGGACTGCTCAGGCGGGGGTCTACACAGGCACTGCGCAGATGCTGACTCGGCGATAGAGAAATCTAATTTTAGCGCATAAAAGATTGGCTACAGCCATTCAAGCTCGCAGCTGGATGTAACCAGCGACAACGCAAATCTGTTTGACACAATGCTGATGAATTTGAAGTCCCCATGGACCTAGTAGTCACGTTGGCCAGCCCATCTGTGTCAACCCGTCCGCTGAGACAGAAAAAGACCTGTCAGCGGTACGCGATGGGAGTTTCTCTGCTGCGTGGATGGGAGTGGGTGCACGACCGTCGGGCATGTGACCGGTGGAAACCGAATGTCGGCCGGTTTTGCCATTCTCGGATCAGTCCGCCTAGTCCGTGCGATGTCGCACCGTGTCGTGACCTACCCTTGATGCTCCCGCTACGGTATTTTAAATCTATTGTGGCCTTTGACTGATGAGAAATCGTTGCGGTAGATCCGGAATACACCTTCTTTTGCTTCCACCTCCTACTCGGCACAACCTCCAGCTATAAGCCCAACAAACTCTACGCAGGCTCAACCCCGTACCATGCCCCAAAACCGACTCGCTTATTTGCCCACCTGGATCAGCCATTGGCTTGGCTATCGAGCAACCCCTCCGCCCAAGAGACCGGACTATGTTATTTGGTTTTGGACTTGGATTGCAGCATTTGGAGGCATCTCCATCCTGCAAGCAGTCTTTGGTCATGCGGAATATTTCATCCGACGAGGTGTACCGTCAATCGTGGCCAGTTATGTACGTCTGCCGCCCCATCACCTCGTTACCCTTTTCCCAACCCTAATTCATCTGATATAGGGCGCCTCCGCCGTGCTGGTCTATGGTGCAATTGAAGCACCGCTAGCTCAGCCCCGGGCACTGGTTGGGGGTCACTTCATCGGTGCCCTCACTGGTCTTTGCATTACAAAGCTCGTCCACCTCGTTCCAACAGAAGAAAGGTTCTTAGAGCTTCAATGGCTCGCTGGCTCGCTCTCCTGCGCAACAGCAATTGTTTTGATGCAGATCACCAACACGACCCATCCCCCTGCGGGTATGTTTCCGTTTTTCTTACTCCGCGCCATCCTCGAACAACGTCATTGACATAATCAACCCTTTCTTGCTTTCCTCTGCACGCGCTTCTGGCTACCCCAAATGAAGGTGCAACGGCACTACTCGCCGCCGTAAACGCCGAAATTCGTGATTTGAGCTGGTACTACCTTCCAGTTGTCTTGCTATCTTCAGCCCTTATGCTTGCGGTGGCACTCCTTGTTAACAATATCCAACGGAGGTACCCAATATTCTGGATTGCACCTTCGCTACCACCTCCGCCTCCGCCTGCGGCCCACCACCACCACCATCACCATCAAGAAGCGCACCAAGAAGCACACTCATCTACCGCGACAAGTAGTGCGGATAACTTCCAACATGAAAAGAATGGACAAAATGAAAAGACATCCCCACCCACGGTATCACCTGTCTAAACTGTAGAGTCTTTGCTACTGTATATTATTTGATGACGACTATATTACACGATTGTATTCTGCTATTAGATTAATGCCAAATTTGACTCACCATCTAACGCCACCAATAGACTCACCCGAGAACCTGTCCTGCCTTGCTTCTGTACCGCAGGGTCCGGCGGCGAGTCCCGGACCTTGCCGCAGAGTGCGCCGGAGGTTCCCGTGTTCCCGTTCCTGTTTGTGCCGATACCACGCCTCGGAAAATCCAACAGAGTCCGAATCTTCTGCTGTAGCACACATTCCGTAAGGCAGGTCATGTGCCATACAGCCCTTGGACATGTCCACTTGTCATCACAATTGCTCGGGAAGGGGTCCCTCCCTGCTGTACCTTACAGCTATGCACATTCTATGCCCCGACGCTAAATGCAGGCATGCCTGGATCCTGATTGCCAGAGCGATGATCTACATCATGGATGACTTCATACAGGTCAACGCTCGTGATACTGCGCTAATCGCGATAGAATCGAATGCTGCCCCACCCTGCGTTCTGAATCGTTCCTGCAGCTACAACGAGCTGCTGGAGCCACCATCGCGTGGATCGTTCCTCCGACCCGAGATGGGTGGCCTTCAGCTTCAAGTTACTTCCTAGAGGCCTGACAGCGGCCGGTCAGCAAAGGGATTCATCTTAAATTTTAAGCGTGAACGCTATAGCTCTGCCCCCGGGGTTTCTTGAAAAATGTCACCCGTGAAGGGGGGAGGGGCTGCGGGTGTCGAAAAAAAAATAATGAGCTCCACAGATGCGTAGTCGGCCTTTCTGTCAAGTACGGTAAGCGATGGTGTACAACCCCACTTTCGAAATTACGGCATCCAGACTCCATAGGACTGAATGCAAAAAATGAGTCCAGACAATCTAGCAACTTGATGGTGATGTTGCTGGCGGTGTCAGTCGGGGAATGGGCCGACTCGTCCGCTAGGGTTTTTACTGGCTTTACTATACCTAGGTCTATCGTAGGCAACTTAGTTCTGGCCACATCAGCCCCATATGTCACAAGTGTACCTGCCGGCGGAGAACTCGTTGAATGTCAGCTCTCAAATTTTAACGGTGAGGTGCATTCCCAGTCAGCACATATTGGGCTTGGGACTGCCTCATACCAAGCATGGACCAATCGAAGTGTGCCACTGGACATCCACGGACGCTGATTCATCAGCTACTGCAATGCGTACGGGACCTTTGGGAGTCCATCAAGAAGCCTCGGATTTGAACGGAGTTCAACGCGCGACAAGCTCGCACGACAGACCAAAGTCCCAAATAGATCGCTGGCTGCGTGCTAGCTCAGATTCTCCTTGAGGCTTGCTTCGGCGTTTCTGAGATGGCGTTGCATGTCCGATTATCGGTTTGTCATCTAGGCGACCCACTTGTCGAAAAAAACGACGGGAGGCATGGATAAGGATGTGATCTTCCTATTGCTCCCTTACCTCAGGCTGCGGGTCTTACGAGAGAAGATCTCATACGGGGTGTGTCATTGCTTTGCTCCATACAGCAGCAACTGACGATCTCCAAGAAGCGGGATCAAGCTTTTACGGTTGCTTCGCATTTGTGCATGCTGTAATTCGTGATGCGGTTCCCTCCTGATTGCCGCTCAAGTGATGCGCAGACGCTATGATTTCGCTTGAGGAAGTGGTTTCCTGACTCTAGATTCCATATCGTGAGTAGCAGTACTATCAATGATTCTATCTAATGACTAAGTCTTACGATCTTCATAATCTACCAGTCGGACAATCGTATACCAGCAAAGAGAACCACATGTCCATTTCAGCATCAATGCATTGCGGCAATTTTGCTGTCGCCGGCAGAAACGCAGGATGCGCTTCCGAAGGCATTGTATTGGTATGTTGTCTTGCTTCTCGTTGTACCTGCTGTTTTTTTCGAACAAAAAACGTGTCTGGCTGACTGGGCTATTCACTGGCAGGTGTGAAAATTTCGCTGGCACTCCTTCAAAGGCTTAGACCAAGCGAACGTGACTCGTCCCCCCAAG
>KB722761.1:444792-472758 GCA_000349905.1 Volvariella volvacea V23
CGAGCATTAGTGATCCGGGAATGCCCTCAAAGTCATTCGGTATCACTAGCAAGCGGGATTGTTGACATTCTGTGCAGCTCCAAGGTGTTAGTCCTCTTGATCAGTCGTACTGAACATCATTTTTTATAATTTTCATGGTTACGAGATGGGATGAGCATCTCGAGAACCTCAAGAGACAGCAGGACCCATGGCCGACCGCAACGGATTCACTCTCCCAGGATTTCCTTACCTCGGTCCATCATCTCATCATTTCAGATGCACACAGGACGGGATACGATCAAAACATGGAACGGGCCAATTGTTCAGGGCATCACGGTTACACACTCGGAAGCCATCACGAAAAGCGAGTGGACCATGCCACCATTTCTCACTATCGCCATACAGCATCCACGACGACCGTGACTCATATCACTGGCATGTTGTTGGCAAAGTGGACGCTGATGAGGATGTGGCCGTTTGCTTATGGGATTAATGACGGATTTTTGGAGGCCTCCCACTCGCAGGTCCGACGCACCTGAGATGGGTGTGGTGCGAGTGGTTGTCCTGCAGAGAAAGTGGAATGGGGATGATACGCAGCCGACACCTGGAGCTCGACGAGGGCATTGAAAATGGGGCGCTGTCGTCAGCTCTCGTTTTCTTCCCTTTCCAACTACCCACCTAATTATCCACCCTACTTCACTTTTATTTCTACTTCCTGTTAATTCTCAGCATTAATCTCTACATTCGTTTCTAACCCGCTTCCCAGCATTTTTACCGCCTCTCCCGCGGCTATATCCTGTTAGAACAGCAAGCTAAGGCCACCCAAATACGCAGTTCTAGCACCTATTCGCTCCCACATCTCACTCTCGACTGCATCAAACCGTACTCATCGACTAAACTACTATGCCGCCCTATATTCTGACCGCATACTCTTCTCTTCATAATAAAAACCTACCATGCTTCGCGCGCGTAATTCTTCTAGTCTCCACGGTGGTCAGGAATTTCTTCCAAGCCCTCGTTCACTGCTTCTTCCCTCCTCTGGCGGACGGACATGGCAACCCGATACCTGATGGACCCATAGGTCTCCCAATAATAGGTACGTCAAACTCGATGCTTTTTCCATCCCAAATATTCCCACTCGAAGGTCTGGCCACGTTTCGTAACAATGACCTCACGGCTGTCCCTTATTTTGACTGTTCTTATCTGTTGCCTTGACGTTTCTTAAACTGGATACGCTAATCACTGCCCACGCACCCATCGCCTCTTTATCTACCTCCTTCCTCCTCTGCACCGCATTCTCGCCTTATCAGGACTATGGCCCTTCCTCTTCCCATGTCCACAGGAAACCATCCGATTCTGGGCCAAAAAATTCGGAAACCTATACTCGTTCTACCTGGGAAATCAACTCTTCCTGATCGTTTCGGATTCTCAAATTTTCAGAGACTTGACGGAGAAGGAAGAAGAGGTCGGTCTTTCTGAGAGCCATCGTGAGCTATGGTAAGTTGCACAGCTTATGTCGGACGGCTGTAGAGCTCACGTGTATTGGCTGACGCACGTGAAGGCGATTTTACAGGCGTTCTGGATTCCTAAGGAGCACTAGCACGCTCTCTTCTCAATCTGAAATCGAGTCGTACACGCTTGATTCTCTCCTCCGAGCGGCGTTTTCTATCGAAGCGAAGCATTTCGATAATCCTGTGGTACAAAACTTGGGACAGGTTCTGCGCGATCTCAGGTTAGCTGCGGTCCTTTTGCTTTACAGTGACCGGTTCCTAAATTTCCGCAAATTTCGTCTAGTGGCTGCAAGAACTCTTCCTGCGGTCTTAAAGGCTTTGCTCAAGGATTGCTAAGCTGGAAAGCATATCGAGCACGAAAAGCTCACCAAGAAGCTGTGCAAGCCTTTGTAGGAGTTGTCCAGGCCTTCCGGATCGCGATAGACGCCGGAAGACCTGTACCTGACTGCTTTGCCCGGCGATTGTTGGCTAGTGAAGTGGGGAATGCAACACGAGGGGATTGCGAGGTCGCGCAGGCTTGTTTCTCCTTGATTCACGGAGATTTCGAAAAAGTGAGCCTGCATCTCTCATGCGCGCCGCGTGGTCGTTCTAAACCTGTTGTAGATCACCTCGCTAGCCGCGACATCGCTCGAAATCCTATCTTCCAATCCCGAACTGTTGACACGAGTCTCAACAAGTCCTGCTTTGGGAGATGTGAGAACTTCAGCAGTGATGAATGCCATAATAAAGGTGAGCAAAATATCAACGCCCATAAACGGCCAAGTTCTAACATTAAGTTGTTTTCCCTATCACTTCCATTCCTCCAGGCCGCCCAAAAATCACATCAGTCCGCACAGCTCAATTGTCCAGAGCGCTCTTACACTACAAGCTATGACTTGACTTACCGTGGCAAGTTCATTCCAAAGGGCACTGTGGTTATCTACAACAACGTAAGTCATGCAGGCGAAGATGCTCTCGTTATCGACAAATTTTCTAACCACACCACTGGTATACCGGTAAACAGGTTTCCGAATACCCGTTCAATGGCCGTCGACGATACCGAAGCCCTACTCCCAATTTGATAACCGGCCCGGAATCATCGGAATCAGGGATTGGTCTAGAGTGGAGGAGTGAAATTTCTTTCATTCTCTCCAAGCTTCTTGCTTGAATGCTCGCCCTGCATGAGAGCCACAAGGACTCTGGGGTGGCGAGGGCATCGTATCGAGGGCTGTCCGACGTTGTTCATAGCATTTGTCAAAAGCGACGACGTGCGCTCACGTATGATCTGGCGTCAGAGATTGATGATATCATTTGTAGCTTTATATTCATTACGGATCAGTGTGGTCAGAATTCGTGCAGCATTCTGCGTGTACGATGGATGGACACTTGATTTTTTAGAGATTTGTTACACCGTTCCATAGCACGATAGCAACCAAACTTGAAACGTACAGTACATGTATCCCTATTTCTGTGCAGCACAATAATAGCAACAGTACAAGAATTCCCTCATTGAGTCTGGTCGTCGGTCGTCGGATTGACCTTTTGTCTCTTAGAAAGTAGCGAGCATGTACCTTGGCAAGATATTCCAGGAATGAAGGCACTGTATCACATCATCTCGCACTTTGCAGCACACCGTGTCCATGTCCTTTCCGTGCTCGATGTATCTTCATTCGACTGAACCCACTCTTTCTCGTTCTGGCACCCGCCATTGTGTAAGAAGTGTCTTGTCAGACCGAGCTTGCCCGGCAGTAAGGTGGGAACGCATAGACCAATTCACGCTCGTGTCGTTGGTGACCTGCAGGCTAAGCACTGCATTAGAAATAATGTCATTGGTCAGGCTCCGAGGAATGGGCACTAACGCTGCAAGCAGTGCTGCCGGATGGGGATCGCGGGGTATTGCCGGGTTTGGTTCATTGGATTTTGACAAACACAGGCTAACAACGCGGCGTCGGCTCGGTTTTCAGCGCACCTTACTCACTTTGACTTGCGCAACCATATCGTAAACAATCCGGCTATAGAGATCTCGTCCGCCTGCTATCCTGACGACAAGCCCAAAGCACGCAGGATCCCAGAAAAACAGAATGTCATCAATTTTCGACTGCTCCGCGATACTCACGGCTCGGAGTTTTCCATCAATTTCTGGACTGATATTTCCTTTCGTCATTGACGATATCTTGTTCTAATCCGTCTGGCTTAATTAAGGGAATGCAGTACGTTCGCTCCAGTCAAAGCAGTACTGATTTCCGCTGATGCAACTGCCCCCATCATGTGTGCACAGATTGCTCTTTGAAATACATCTCAACGCCAGCACGGCTATCTGTGCGCCAAGTCGCCCCCCGGCTCAGCAGGACTCGTGAATGTGCACTGAGCGCATATACGGCGTCACGACAATCGGTGATAGGTCACTTCCACCTGTCTCCATTCTCCAGATATCCTACACCAAACTGGGAACGAATGTTCTGCCAGGCTCCTCAGGATTGCGGGGGGGTCATCACCGGGCTCGGTATTCAATTGAATATCTCTCGCCACAAAGTTATACTCTTACGAACAGCTTTGCCGCCTGGCTCTTGTACTGCTGAGTCGTATATATAATGGTACACAAAGGCAGGGGACGCTATCATTCACGCCTACTACCTCATGTCCGCTTCGAACTCACACGTCTCTGTTGCCTCTGTCTTCTTGGCTATTGCCCTGGCCTACTACCTGTCTCGTGTCAAGCATCGTTCACCCCTTCCACTACCGCCAGGACCTCATGGAACTTGGATATATGGAGTCAGCCACCTTATCCCATCCAAAGAGCCTTGGAAAGTCTACGCGAAGTGGGGGGAAATGTTTGGAGGTGTGTTTTTCGCCCCTGACTGGTACGTGTGCTTATAGTGTCATAGGCCCGCTGGTATCATTCTACGTCTACAACAAGCGCGTCATTATCATCAACGACGCCACCGCCATCCACGAACTATTGAACAATCGCTCCAACAACTACTCCGACAGGCCTAAAGCTTGGATGTACCATGAAATATGCGACCGCAAAAAATCAGTCTTCAACATCTCGTCCTTGGACAGTCGGCACAAGCAGTATCGAAAACTAATTCAAGGCTATCTGGGGCGCGAGAGGGTGGCGGGATACGTTAGCTTGCTTCAATCTGAGATATCAACCCTATTAGATGATCTCAACACAGCACCCAATCAATTTGAGAACCACTTTAGAAGGTTCGTGTGACCCTGGTATAAACCGAGATCCTATCTCATCTCAAGGTACTCCTTCAGACTATCAGCCGCTATCATTATGAAACTCGCCTATGGGTACGAAGTAGAAGGAGATACCGATAGGTTCGTCAAAACTGCAGAAGAGGCTGCTAAGATATCAGGTTGGGCGATGGCTCCTGGGCGGTGGTTAGTTGATTATTATCCCATTGGTAAGGTCTCTATCCCTCACCAACGATCAATTTTTAATTAAGAGTCCCTTGTTCCGTTATTAGTACGCTTCATCCCCTCCTTTCTCCCCGGAGGTCGTTGGAAACACCAAGGCGCGGAATGGCGCGAACGATTGAAAGAACTCTCCGATGTGCCCCACAGCTGGGTGAAATCCGAAATGGTAATGTCTTCAAAAGTATCCCGTATGGCCCGGAACCTGCGTTAATGCGTTTATTCCACGTATACAGGAAAGAGGAAACTTCACAGAGTCCTTCACATCGTCCCATCTTTCCCAACCAGACGTGGACTCGGAGCAAGACGATATAATCAAATGGTGTGCTGGCGGTCTTTACGCAGGCGCCTTCGACACTGTACGTCATCCCGTGCCTGTTCCAAGTCCGATCATCGATTTAATAACCATTGATGCACAGACTGTATCAGCGCTGATATCGTTCCTCCTCATCATGGCATTGCACCCTGAGTATCAAAGCATTGCCCAGGCGGAGATTGACTTTGTACTTGAATCGGCTCGGCTCCCGGAGCCTTCTGATCTCACACGACTCCCGTACTTGAAAGCGATCCTCAAGGAGGTCCTTCGTTACGCTCCAGTCTCCAATCTAGGTATGCTCTCTACTTACTGGCACTCGACCGAAGGCTCTTTCTGGGGCTAACTTTATTGCACAGCTCTTCCTCACAAGGTGGTAAGCGATGATACCTATGCTGGATACTTCATCCCCAAGGACGCAACCATCATTCCCAACGTTTGGTGAGCATCACTATTATCTACCTCGAATCACCACTTTCGAAACTCATCAGTTGATTCCTCTCGCGTGCAATACAATTAGGGCTGTCATGCATGACCCGTACATCTACACAGATCCCTTCACATTTGATCCCAACCGCTTTTACGATTCAATCAAGGCGAACTCGGCTGACGAGGACGGAGCGCAAGGCAAAAATGCCAGCAACAGCCTCAGCGCTGCGGATAGCCCGTCTACGAACCCTCGCACTAGTAACGCCCATCACGAGGCCGCCCCACCTCAGTCAAACAACGACAACGATCAAGCGCAAGCACCAACGCGCAGCCCCGCATCTGACCAACAAAGGACACCTACACAGACCTACGGATCATTGAATCAAACGCTCTCCGTGCAGTCTAATTCTAGCAACAGACTAACTCAAATTGATCCGATGAAGTACGCGTTCGGGTTCGGGCGGCGAACTTGTCCTGGTGAGTCGTCGTAAGCCCTCACCATTCCAAGCGCCTTTCCTCTGGCCAAGGATGATGTCATAGCATCGTGCTGGATTATGCTGACAATGGACTTGAACAATTTTTTTTTCCCATCGCAGGCATATATTTTGCGGAGACGATGATACTGCTTACGGTGGCGAGGATTCTCCAACGATATGTCATCAAGCTACCTGCAGGCACTGAAAGACCCAGAGTAGAATTCACGACTGGGATTACGAGGTATGTCCCCTTTGTCATCTAACCGTGCCTGCGCGGTGCCTAAACGGTTTAATCACTTAAACCTAGTCATATCAAGCCTTTCCAGATTGATATCGTCGCGAGATCTACACAGGATTAGCTCCCTGAACCCCAGCTTTGCTACTGATCCTTAGATTTTGATTTGTTCCCGTTGAATATTACATGGATGGATTCATGGCTCGCTGGCTGTAGCCCGACTGGATATACATGTAGAATATAACTAATACACAGATAACCTCCACAGATAGATTATAAATACAGCGCGATTAATGGATTAGACGGCGATAGCGGGATACTAGATTTGGTACTACTAAGATGTGATTACAAGATTGGAGGTTTGTCCGTGCCCATTGCAAATGATGACCGCGAGGTCTACAAGACGTTGTCATCCTCATCATCAACTATATCCCATCCATCTTCGTCTAATTCCAGAATCGTTTCTTCTTTGGTGTTGGCTGGAATATTTAATGTGTTCCTCGAAACAGGCTTTGCAGGTGTGCCAATTGGTCGTGTTGATCGATGGCGCGAAACGGGACCAGCCATTGTCGCTTGTAAAAGTTGTCCGAAATCTAACGAAAAGTTTGAAGGTGTAGGAGGTGGGAGTGGTGGCAATGTCTCGTGCGATCGTCTACCAGGTAATTATTAGTGCCATGGTTCATAGCAATAGGAAGGATCTTACCGCCCTAGCTCTGCGTGAAAACAAATTGTCCAGAGGTTTTTCAACGCGTCGCCGGCATGATTAAGGGGGATATCGATATTCTGGGTGAATGCGAGGTAACAAACATTATAGAGTAGCATCGCATAAGCTGTTGTAAATGACGGTGACGGCGGAGAGGTATCAGTCTCGATGAAAGATTCTTGAACAGGCATAGGTGGGAGTGATGCTCGTCTTGTGCGAGGATCATCCAGCTTTGAAGATCGAGCGCTAGTGGTAGGCGACTGGGAAGGTGCTGGTGCACTTGCTGATGATAGGTACAGCGGGTGCTTGTGATGCCATCTGTGAACAGTCTTGAGTTAAAGCATGCAGCTATATCAGTTTAATGGGCATCCTTACTTGGACCAGCCACCATGCTCTCCACCCTTTATAGCACCTATCGTTGGCTTTCCCACACCAAGCTTATTGCCTGTCCAAGTAACCTCAAAAGGTAGTTTGACACCAAGGTAGAAAGTCAATAGGGAGATGAAATGAATTGTATGCGTGATGACTGCGTTGATGTGGTCTGGTGGGTATCCTGCTCGATGTCAGATATATGTGGCACGAGAATACAAACGGTGCACAGATATGTGCATTACGGCAGGAGAAGGAGAAGCCCTTTCATAAACTTACTTTTGATATCGCCTGGCACGGGTAGCACCAAATTGCCAATCGTCCACTCTCCTTGCGTCTTTCCTCCAGGCACAAGGCTGAATACATCTACCAACTCCCGAACAAGTTCGGACCGTGCATGAGCAATAGTCGCTGATAACGTTCCCAGCTCCTGTCTCTCCCGAGCCATGACAATCAAAATGGGGGCATGCGCCAGTTTGGCTGCGGATAGTGTACGGCGACGATTAGCAAGAGATTCGCGCAAGAGTCGCGATCGCTCTCGTTCTACGAGTAAGGAAGCCCTGTATCGGTGACTGAAGGAGCAAAATAGTCGTATTTGACGTACTCTTGTCGTTCTCTTTCCGCACTTTCGCCAATCCTACCATTATCTCCTCCATACGATGATGATAACTGGCTATATGCGCCCTATTCAACCGAGGCTCTTCAACTACTTGCAGACCCTTAACAGCCTTTGCGACTTGTTCATCCCTATCATGGGAGAAGTGTTGGATCTGAGAACGGTAATCCCGAACACTATCATCCATGATGATTACCACATTCGTTGTGAGCGCGCAGCGACCCTCGTTCAGTAATGAGACAGACTTACTGCCGTCTTAGACAATTGTCGCAAACGAACTGACGTTTCTTGACTTCACAATTCCTGCATTCCATGGACGAATACGAGGATAAACGGCGTTAACCAAAGGGACGCTGTTTAGCGGTCGCGGTGGCGCTCGCTTGGGTGTAACAGGGATACTGCTGAGTGACCGGTTGGGTTGCCTCCGTCATCATCAGTTTGTCTGTGTTTGTCTGTAATTATAATCGAGATTTTTGGTGAATTTCTCTACCCTCACTTAACCTGTTCGATCCAAAAAGTATCATCAGCTAGTGCATCCACGTTATATAGCTATATATTCCAAAATTTCATTTCTTTGGGTACGGGTTCTGAGGCTTCAGCCACGTCCAGATGTCGCGGGCGCTTCCCGGTCACCAACAACTGTTGGGTATTAGAGTAGTACAGCTTTTGTCTGGTGATTTGTGGCCAATACGAGACGAACAAAGCACGCGGTGGCCCGACGTCATAGTTACTTTCCGGTAGTCGCCCACAGACCGCTCTAAATGTGGCCCTGGTCTTGCCACACGTGTAGTACAAGGCCCGAGTGTACCGTACAATGCTGCTAATTTGTTTAATGGCACAGTGGCGGTGGCATAATGCACTATTTTGGGTACCAATGCGACCCAAATGCGCAACTCGGTGACGGCGAGGTGCACCACTGGAGGAATTAGCCGTGTGGCCCCATGCGCACTCAATCATCGCACACCGCATATGGGACCGTCATATTTCCTCGGCCACCCACAACACCTTACCGATGCCACATTTCCTAACCAGGTCTTTGTTGATTATAATGGTACGCGCGTCATATGGCCAAACTCCAGCCCTCAAATAGCAGCCTATCCCTCTCCCTCTTTCCTTCAATCCACCATCCAACCATCTCAATTACCCCTCCCCCGACAATCCCAGCTTCTTACACATAGTGCCATACAAGATACACCTCTCGCCACAACTACAACCATGCCACGCGTAAGTACCATCCCTACCCCTTTCCCTGTCGCGTCGGTGGCCATTTCGACATTTGACTGAAATCCTATGCGTAGCCGAAAGGACTTGAGAGAAAGGCTGCAGAGAAGGGGCGATTGAAGGCCATGCAGCAATTGAATGAAGGAAAGCGCAAGCGCGTCGCAAAGGAAACATCGCTTCCAGCTGCTGGACCGTCGACCGATCCTCTGGCCCAAACTCAACCACCGTCAGACGACAAGCCAGCACGTACTACGAGAAGGACGACTGCCGCTAAGAAGGACAACGCGGCCGACAAACTAAACGACAAAGGAAAGGGCAGAGCTGCCGAACCAAGTGATGTCGTCCCCCTCCCCTCCCGCGGCGTCAAACGAAAGCGATCTTCAGAAGGCCCCGTTGGGACGGCGAAAAAACCCCAGATCTACGCCAACAACAACGTCCCCAGCAGTAGCTATTTCCTAAATTCCCGCATGAACAAAATCGAAAAGCAGCTGAAGGAACTTTCCGCGCGCGAATGCCCCTGCATGAAGAATGCGCGGGAGTACGAGGAGATGAGACAGAAAATCAAGAATACTCACGAAAAACTACACGCCTTCTTCAATGAACTTGCACCAGATTCTCTACAGGAGTTGATGAAGACTCTCAACGACATCTTGGGACAAGACGAAGGCGGACCTGTATCGGGCAAGGGTAAAGAGGTGGCATCGGGTCAATCTAATCAAAGCTCCGAGTGGCTCGAAGTTTATACCGAATCTATCCAAGAACAGTTGAAGCAGTTCGGTCAATCCTCTCGCGACAGTCTGTCTCCTGATCGCGACTATCCCGGTAGTGTATCGGCTCCACGTGCAAGCTACCGTTACTCTGCCGCCGAGAATGAAGACCCCGAACTTAATTTTCGAGCACCTGAACGGATCGTGACCTACCGTTACTACAGCGGAGGTGACGGGGATGAAGGCGAATCAGCAGGTGCTCTAGCTCAAGCGCGCGGTGATGATTCTGACGGACACCACCAGGAAGGCTCACCCGCCACTCCTGATGACCGCTCAGCTGGGCCCAGTCCCAACCTAGGCGCCACCCGATCTCGTGCTTGGATGAAGACCGTGCTGCGCGAGGACGAGGACAATCTACCTCGACGTGGAATACACAGTGATGGCGCGGGTAATGGCGCGGACAATGCAGGAGGACGTGTGGACTGGAGTAATCACCCCAGGGTGTTCTTCCGACCTACTGAGAGTGACTAACGAAGTTGAGTAGATCTGAGAATGGTAAATACCTTTAGGCCAGGGTTTGAGCAAGAGCAACGATGGTCTTTATATTTTCCTGATGAATTTTCTTTTTACTAGTATCTTTCTTTTTTGAAACTTCCTAGCATCATACTCCTGACCTGTTTAGGTTCCCTAGTCTCTTTACGAAGTCACTGGCAGGAATGCAGTATATCTGATCTCTCGACTCACAGGTAGATACATCGATTTTGCGTCACGAATGATTAGTTTGAAATATATTGTTCCTACATCCACTGCCGTAGTGATGAGTTTACACTGCGGAACTCACCTCGCTCGACCGCCTTTGCGAAACATTGACGTTGTGAATGACAATTTTAGTATATTCGGATTATAGGTGAGCTTCGTTGTCAACGGCAAGGTTAATAATACTTCCATAGTATATGCCTCCTTTCGAATCCATTGCATTAGAAGCTACCGCTTTTGTGGGGGCAGAATGGTTAAGCATGCCAGCTGCAAAACGGGTATCTGATGGTGCAGTTGCCCGTTGACGCCAACGGACACTTGTTTGGTGATCCCGCGGCTAACCGAAGACCCCAAACAAATCTAAGTGACACCTGGCAACTCGGACTCGGACACGTGTGCGTGTTTGGGTCTAGTGAGAGGCTCGTTTGTACGATAACAGCATAAAGCAAAGCGACGAAACAAAAATACGTCGATGAGAGCCTAAAGCTATTGGTATATGCCCAAATAGAAAATCCCTTTAGCGACACATACCGTGGTGTCACCACGTCCCTATTCAGTCTGCACGGAAACTACTGAAAGAAGGTATGTTCTTAATATCCCTCTCCACCTGTCCTTTCCAGACACGAAGAGGCTCCATCTCGTTAAATAAATCAATACATATGAAAGAGGGCATGCTAGCCAGGTTAAAGAGTGTATGACGAGGTGCAGACGCTATATCCCATAATTGCTGGAACTGGGTCCGGGCGCAGCCTCTCGCAATGCGTCCCATTATACTCGGCGCAGCGACTCAACTTCTTGCTGGTCGGGTGCCTAGAAGATGTCAAAGCAGGTATAGAGGAAATAGCCTTGCGTGATAATGTTTGGAAATACTTCCAGTGACGGACCTGACCCATTAGGTTTAAGATAATGAGATCCCTTGAGCCGGTCATCAAAAAAGAAAAATATACCCAGATCATAATAGCATCAGGTGTTAGTAAATATATGAAATCAGAAACGTCGGATTTTGATTTAAGTAACAGTATTGCGACTTGGTCAGCTAGGTTGCTATACCCATGCTTTGTTGAGTAAGCTAAAAGCCAATGAGGATGCGAAGACAGATAATCACTGGAAAATGTTATGAGTCGCTCTTTAGGGAAGTAGGCGAAACTCAATTACTTCATCAAGATTTTGCACAGTGCCATGGCTGCATAAACTTGATACTTCTCTGCTGCTTCGGCAAGGTCATAGAGCTCATCGAATGGGAGCTTCTTCCAATCGGGGTGCTGGCGTGCGTATATGAATTGAAAAAAGAGCTCTAGAGTTGAGCCTTTCTCTGTAAGGTGAACCGCCTCACCCATAGTTGGCTGTGAAGCAAGAGGAAAGGCTCCGCAGCAGACTCCAAGTTTCCTTTTATGGAGACGGAATACCATCCCATCCCTACTCATGATAAACATCTGCATCTGGGAAAGCAACTGAAGGATTTTCGTTGTCATTAGCCTACAACCACCATTGTAAGGACGATGACGTACAGAGGAGGGATTCCTGGCCGTATGGCAGTTTAAAAGCGACTTGATTTTTTGAGTGTATACATTATCTATATTGGTGTGTGAAGAGCCTAATATTCTCAATCGAATGCTGGGCATCATCTTTCCATGTTTTTAAAGCAACAGGCCAAGAGCATTGGGAGCAACCAAGCTGCTGTTTACCTTGCTTGGTTAGGAGGCCGTCAATAGGTTCAAGGTTGATGACTTTGTCGCTGATGCAAGCTCTTCAGAAATCCGCATTCGAGTTATCAGGCGAGAAACTGCAATGAGATGCTGAAAATGAGCAACCATATTGATATTTTCTCTACCAAGTTCCCGGAACACCTTGTGAAGAACCGGGTCCCAGGTTGCCTGCTGGGCCCGGGCGCGACAACCATCCTGAAGATGGCACGTGGATTGCCCTCGGCAACTTGCGAGATATCAGAAAGACGCTTATGGAATATCCCTGTTCCTATCTCAACAACAACGATTAAGTGTATGCAGTATTCGCTTCACCACAATGACTCCCCCACCCCTTTGACGCCATATTTGCCATCTTGTTGAATCTTGGTGAGCCCACAGGGTCGTTCAACGGAAAGTCCCTTCCAGTGTCCGCATGTTGACGTGCTCAATGTTGGGTGGACAGCTATTAGCACATGCACGTTAAATTCCTTTGACTGCGCTCATTACAAACTAGTAAGGACATGAAATGCCAAGCTCCAAAAAATTAAAAGAAAGCACTAAAGGCAGGCGCATCCCTGACCTCCGTCTCCACTTGCCGTTTCCAATTATCGAGGGGATTTTGGAGGTTTAAATCGATACCGTTGTAGCATTTCTTCAAAACAGTGCTCAAGTTGAATAGCGAATTTTCGAGGGGAAGATACTAACTCCTGCACAAGCGCTGGAATGGGGTCGGGGCGGGATGCCGCGCAATGACTCTTCTGGCATTCAGCACACGAGTCGAATTGCACACTCCAGTACCCGAGATCCTTTGAGGTTGGAGGAGGTAGGGAAGATATTGCTCTGCGAAATATGCTTTGATAGTGCTCCCAATAGCGAGCCTGACTGAGAGTGAGAAGACCGTTGTAATAATCAAGATCAACAGCGTACCCAGGCAGCTATCGCATCAGGGGTGAGAATAAAAATGAAATCCATAAAAGCGATCTCGGACTTCATGAGACAGATTGCAGCCTGATCAGCTAGCTCATTGTAACCATGTCTTGATGAGTAATCCAGAATCCATTGAGGATGTGATGATATGTAGCGTCTAAAAGTAATTCAGCATTCCTCATGTAATTAGTTTGGGTTTTGCCTACTCCATTAAAACATTGCATAGTGACATGACGGTGTAGACTTCATACTTTTCTGCTGCTTCGGTGAGTAAGCGGAGATCCTCGAACTCGAGCTTTTTCCAATCAGGTTGCTGACGTGCATACATGAATTGGAATAAGAGTTCTAGGGTTGACGACCGTTCCGAGAGGTAAACAACTTCGTCCATGGTTGGGTGAGAAGAAGGCGGGAAGGCCCCGCAGCAAACTTCAAGATGTTTCTTATGCAAATGAAATTTCATACCGTCTATACTCTGGATGATGATATCTGCATCATCAAAAGTAACTGTAAGTATATTAGCCGCGCAATTCCCATGAAGCGAAGGGTACGAACTCACAGAGATGAGATACTAGATGCGAGTTTTCTGGGCTGCTTTTCTGGGCATCAATATGCTGCTCATAGGCACTGAAGGGGCGAATACTCTCTAGAGTGCGTCGAAACCCATCCAGCCATCCCCTAACACACTCGGGCCAGGTACATGTAGGACATTTCTGAAGCCTACTATCATATTTCTGCAAGAGCTTCGAAAGGTGATCCAGGTTTATGGGTGTGCCAACAAGGGCAAGTTCTTGCAAAAGCTTTGCGTTTGAATTACTGGGCTGAAAATTGCAATGCTGTGGTCTCAGGGTCCGAGTCCGTGAAGCCACATGTCACCGACATGTGAAATCCCACCAAAACGTGCGTGGAGCAGTTTTGAGGTAGGCAGAATGAAGATCATCCCACTGTATTCTGTAAGCAAACTACCTGCGTTGAGTTTTGACATTCATTAAACCTCTGAATGGGGGAGTCCTTCCTCTTACCCACTGTGTGTACAGCGAAGGCGGCAGTACTGATAAAACATTCGACGTTTGGACGTCGGATTGGATGACAAGGGGCGCGGTTTTATCGAGCAGTGGGACATCCTTAGCCTTTGCTGCGTAGCCCAAAGCTTGAAGAGGATGCAGATGTGAACGGTCCCTATGAATGTCTGTCAAATCTTGCTATAGACCTAAACCAAGGCTTATACCTGATTTCTCTCACCCAGCCTGCCTTCGCCATCCATACATTATATTTATTGAGCAATTGAGTCACATCAACTATAGAGTCGAATGACCGCTGGGTAGATTGGAGAGAGTGGCGGAGTGGCCAAGAAACGAGAGGATAAAAGCAGTAGAAAAGTTCATCAAGCACTGCGCTTGGTTCTTGGAGAATGTACGCCCCATCTGCAGTCTCTTCACATTGTGCAGGAGGAAGTCCTTGGCTCAGGTGTGATATATGCGACCTGTGCACTTTGTATGCGACGCCATCGCTGGATTGAAATGAAATATCTCCATCTAGAAAGTGGACTGGAGTCATCAGATTTAAAATTAGCAAGATTAACAGTTTTTTGAGGCGCCTTAGAACAGAATTTACTCACATATTGGTGACCGTGGAGATGCTACAGGCAACGAAGGCTGTGGTGTAAGAGAATAAGTCAATGATTCTGAAGCCGACATCGATAAAAACTGAGGCAAGAAGAATTGCTATCACGTTTAACGGAATTTTATATCTCACAGCGCAGTCAGCACGTGTGATCAGTGCAGTTGCTTAAATACCCTTTCTAATAATCTGAATCCGAGCGATAGCTACGATGGTAAAAATAAATAATCCTTCCATTTTAAGTGGGGATTGAACGAGCACATACACCAAACACGCAAGCGTCCATACTACTATCCCTCAGTTGTTATAATATCAGCCCCTTCACCCTTCCATACACTACAACGCCATCCCCTGGTAATCGAATAGACTGAATAGAATCACCTTGCCCATTCTTCCTCCACTTCTCAACCATATCCTTCGCCTCAACAGGTGATATATCACCAGCCACAGTCCCAACAGTAATATGCAATCGTCGCTTTACCTCTTCTGTCAATCCCGACGCCAAAAATCCCTTCGCCTTCTTGACACCATCTTCTCCCACTCTCTCACCCTCCGCAGCCTCATCAAACTCTACGTTTTCCACAGTCAACGCCATCACTCTGTCGTTCCAAAGAAGATGCTTAAGCGTAAGCTTAAATCGAGGTGCAGCCTCAAGTAAATGCAGAGCCTGAGACTGATCCCAGCACCCTTGTTCTTCCGGAAACGTTTTGATATGAACGAGCATAACATGTGGTCGTTTTGCAACCCTATCTTTCTCCTTGAGCAACTCCCAAAAGCTCTCATTGACCTTGCTAATCTTCAAATTCGCGAATTTCTTGCTGAGCTCGTCTCCATCTACGCCCCTGGTGGGTGTATTAATTTCGCAGAGCAAATACTTAATGAGAGGCACTATGGTCCCATTCCGTCTGTGTAGCAAGGAAGTACCTCATGCCATACTCACCCGTATCATTTCAGATTGCATTGGTAATTACCAGTTTTGCGGTGACAGAATGGCCGGATTAAGCAGTTTTCTGGCAGAGTGGCTGTCGTTGGGCATTTGTTTGGTGATCGCAAGCGGAGTACAAACAAAAAATAGGCTACACTTAGATTTACTTCAGCCTGAGTGACGTATAACACGGTCTCCTAACACCCTACTTAGCTGAGCGGAAACTACTGAAAGATGGCATCTTCTGAATTTCCTGCTCCACACTGCTTCTCCAGGCGCGAAGGGGCTCTAGTATCTCTACCTTACTAAAAAGCCCAAAATTTAGGTAAGAATTCGTGGAGTTGCACTGTTGCAAAGTGGTATCCAAGTTAAATAGAGATTGTTCAGGGGCTGATCCCAAGGCACGTATTATCTGCAAGATCGGGTCAGGGTGAACCTTTTCGCAGTGAGGTTTCTTGCACTCATTGCAGCTGCTGGTGTAAGTTCTGCTGGTGCTAGTTCTACTAGGATTCAGCTGCTGTGCCGTCAAAGTAGGTAGGGAGGAAATAGCTCCGCGTAATAAAGTTTGGAAATTTTCCCAGTAGCGAGCCTGGTCCTTTAGACTCAACAAGAACACCCTTTAGCGGGGTAGTACAAAACGTACCCATGTTATTACCGCATCGGGAGTCAGTTTATATATGAAATTGGATGCATCAAGTTGTGATTGGAGCAATCGTATCGCGGCCTGATCAGCTAATTTATCATAGCCATGCTTAGTCGCATAGGCCAGGAGCTGATGAGGGTATGATTTCAAAAATTGCCTGAGAGGATATGAATATACAATCTCGCTGGGATGTAGGGGGATTCGGATTACTCACTCCAGCATGATTTTGCATAGGGCCATAGCCGTATAAACTTCGTACTTCTCTGCTGCCTCTGCGAGTGCATAGAGCTTATCGAATTTAAGCTCTTTCCAGTTCTGGTGGTGCTGACGTGCATATATAAATTGAAACAAGAGCTCCAGAGTGGATCCTGTTTCTGCGAGTTGTACCACCTCACCCATGGTTGGTTGCGAAGAAGGGGGAAACGCCCCGCAACATATTTCAAGGTTTATCTTATGGATACAAAATATCACCGCATCACTACTCTGAATTGTAATGTCTGCATCTGGAAAATTAACTGAAGTTTTCAGCGCGTTATTAGTTAGTAGTCATAAACATCTGTAAAAAACTGGAAGAAAGAACGTACAAAGAGTGGATATACGGGTAGAGCACCGTATCAGACTTGGCGAGTTATTTTTTATATAGTGAGTGAAGGGAGCAACTCCATTAATAGAGGATTCGATAGTGGATATCCAATTCTTTCTTATTGGCCAGTCGCACTGGGAGCAACGTGATCGGAGTTTTACTGACTTGCTAAGGAGGTCATTGATGTCCTTTAAACTAATGGCTTTGCTGCTGGAGGCGATCTCCCTTAGAAAGCTTGCGTTTGAATTGTCAGGCGAGAAGTTGCAGTGATCCAAGGACGTGTCCGCACGCGCAGAAAACGACATGGATGAGCCCGAATTGGAGGGGCAGTGTTTACAATTAAATTCCTGCCACCAAGTCCCTGGAACATTTTTAATCGCCTTGCGAAGGACAGAGTCCCAGGTAGTTTTGTAATGAAACTGGATCGGTTTAAGGACGACGAATGCTTTATTAGGATACAAGTGTCTCACCCAATTCGCGAGCCATGCAGGGGGAAGGGCTGATAGAACGTCTAAAGTGGGAACATTGGATTGAATTACTAACGGTGCAACTTGGTCGAGGATTGCCATATTAGAGGTTCTGGCCGCGTAGCTCAAGGATTCAAGAGGATGAAGAGATGCGCAGTCGCTATATCATGATTTGAATCGATATCAGATAGGTTGCACGGGTAAAAGAAGGGGGATTAGCGCTTAACCTGAGCTCCCGAGACCAACTCGCCATTGCAGTCCATACATTATATCTCTCGAGCGCTTCAGCCACTGCAACAATGTCTTCGTATGGTAAATCACGGGGCATAAGGGAGGATCGACCGGAGGTGAAGGGATAGAGATAGGAGAAGAGTATGTTGAGAATACGACTAGGTTCAGAGAGTATATGTACCCCATCGCTGGCCATTTCGCATTCTGGAGGAGGTAGACCTCGACACAAATGATCTATATGTGCCCGATGCACTTTATATGCAACTCCATCGCTTGACTGAAAGGAAAGATCTCCATCAGGAAAGTAAACTACCACCATACCACCATAGTTAGGTTGTGTATGCGGTGCAGTATAGCAAGTTTTTGACATACAGGTTGGCCCGGTTGGGGTTAAAGCACTATCGGTGGTGGATGGCTCTACAGACATCGATGAAGTTGACATTTCGAACCCGGGTGGGTGTTAATTATATCTGATGGCACGTGCAGGTCTGCGCGAGTTCTTGATGAGCGCTTCTGTCGCTTCTGTTGTGAGGTGGCAATGAAGTATATACATGATGAACACATTCACTTGACTAACTACTGTTTTCTGTGATCATGATATCAGCCCCTTCACTCTCCCATACACTACAACGCCCTCTGGTAATCGAATAGACTGAATAGAATCACCTTGCCCATTCTTCCTCCACTTCTCAACCATATCCTTCGCCTCAACAGGTGATATATCACCAGCCGCAGTCCCAACAGTAATATGCAATCGTCGCTTTACCTCTTCCGTCAACCCCGACGCCAAAAACTCCTTCGCCTTCTTGACACCATCTTCTCCCACTCTCTCACCCTCCGCAGCCTCATCAAACTCTACGTTTTCCACAGTCAACGCCATCACTCTGTCGTTCCAAAGAAGATGCTTAAGCGTAAGCTTAAATCGAGGTGCAGCCTCAAGTAAATGCAGAGCCTGAGACTGATCCCAGCACCTTTGTTCTTCCGGAAGCGTTTTGATATGAACAAGCGTAATATGTGGTCGTTTTGCAACCCTATCTTTCTCCTTGAGCAACTCCCAAAAGCTCTCATCGGCTTTTCTAATCTTCAAATTCGCGAATTTCTTGCTGAGCTCGTCTTCATCTACGCCTCCCACAGTTCCCTCAGCATGTTGCGTCTTGGCCTGCTCAAAGACATCGTCCACAAACGTCCGAAGATCGAATTCGGGCAAAAATGCAAAGTACCGGATGGTTTCCTTCTTGCCCTTCGCTTTGATCTCTTGCCTTATTTTCGGTTCGTAGTTCTGTATAGATTTTAGGGCTTCCTGAATTTCGTCTTCCCCGGGCTTTTCCAACCCTAAGACCCCCCTCAAACCATCCACCGCCCTCTTAACCGCCTCTTCGAGGTCGTCAGTGAGCTCCATGTCGATAGTCGTATCCACTTCGTCTCCCCCGAGCTCTTGTGTACTTTGTATAAACTGCCAAATCACGTCTTCGTGGGATTTGCCCTGTGTGTCAGCACGGAGTGTTTGATGCTTTTCTCCACGTCCAAGGATTCTGTCACAGCATATATTGTGCGCTTGGGCCGGTGGCATGGACGAAACTGAGGACGACCAATCAAGGGCAATCAGTTTAACAGGCGGATCGTAATTCTTTCGTGCGATCTCCCGCAATTGGTCGCGGTGTTGGCGCAAATGATTGTTCCTAAAGTCTCAAGTTGACGAGGAGAATATACTGGAAATGGTAGACACTTACTTATCAGCGATGACAACATCATATGTCTCGAGGAGGTTGGCGACGTTTTGGATGAAGACTGGAGCGGGTTTCTTCGCCTTAACATCATCACTTTGCGTGTGTCCGAATCCGAAAAGATGAGCAAGGGCAACTGAAACAGATGTTTTGCCTGTGTTGCAAGGTTAGAAGGCGAACAGGGGGTGTGAAGCGAACATACCGCATCCAGGTATAGCCACCGGTACAATGATGGCCTTAGAAACAGTAGTCTCTGTTCCTACATCGTCTGCGATGTGGGGTACAGGCGCTCCTTCCCCCTCTGTGGTGCTTAGCTCTTCCTTCCCACTTTCGGACTCCAACCACTTCAAGAACCTCTCCCTCGTCGCGATGATGCCCTTTCCCTTTTGATAACCTTCGAATGCCTTGGGATTTTGCTTGATCTCCCGGATAACCCAGTTGACGTACACCTTCGTTTCCTTCCTCTTCATCTTACTTTTTGGTAGCTTATTTGGGTTGAGTATCTGACCACTCGAGTGCTGGCTGAGTAGCGACTTCGTAACTTCTCTCCAGTCCCGATACATCATGTAAGGTTCATCAAACTTGACCTTGAAGAAGAACGTAGATCCAGGTGCGTACGGCGATGCATCACGCGAGCCCCTTCGCCCTTCTGGTGGTTTTGTAACATGAGTCCGCACCACGAACCCTTCCACCGCCTCCCCATTCCATTCACCTGTTTCAGCGCAGTGTTGAGTAAATTCGCGGACTTCATTGATGGTATTCAAAACGATAGAAGGGGTTTTGATGAATCCCCACTGATCGGCAAAGGCATCTACTTCACCCTGCGACAGCGTCCTAAAGTGCTTTGAGCTTTCGTTCAGACCGTGTAAGTGCAGCCCCGTCTTCTCTGGCGGATATCCGAGTACGTGTTCCTCAAACGAATCATCACAGAGCTATATTGTGCATAAGAGGCGATTATATGCGTCAATTTCTGCGCATATATGCGTGATTAGAGTAGAGCGTACCTCTGCAATTGCCGTTAGGTTGTTGTCCCAAAGCTGAGAAGCTAGATCCGCCTCCGTCTTCTCCTTTGCCTCGAGATATCTGCGTAGCCACATTTCGCCAGCCTGAGCGTGACTCATTTTGACACCCTCGACGGGCCCAACAGAGTGCTTTGAGGTGACCAAGAGTTTAGTGCGGGTCAATGCCGCGAAAAATATAATACACCCGTTGGATTTGAGCGTAAGGGTATATGGGGCAGCAGTGTGAGACTGAAGAGCAGCCCACTAAAAGAAAGGTTGAGAGAACACTCGAGGATATCGCTGGTGACATCACTCACTGTCGTCCACGGAACTTCGCCGATGTTGAAGAACTTGTCGTACCCCCGAGCGACAATACGATATCTAGTCTCAGCCGGATTCTCCTCACCTCCTTCTCTCTCCCGCTTTTCCTGTGGCAACTCCATCGTAAACAGCCCGCGCGCGAGCGTTGGGAAGGGAGATGGAATGTCATAGTACTTGAACTCGTTCATCTTCCAGCTGCGGACGACCATCGAAGGCTCCGCGGGCGCATTGTAAACAGACGAGCGAACGAGTTTTGGCGACTTCTTGGACAGTGCATGAAGCGATGCGATGAGCTTGGAGTCCTCTTCGTTGAACCTGGGGGGCATCGAGGTGGATGCGATCGTGGATTTGGATCTGATTGATGGCTTGGCACGGGCGGTGAGCGATGTCACTGTCGGTGATGGCCTCAATGGCCAGTAAAGTGTGAGGTTGGTAAGGCGCAAAATGGTGGAGGAAGTGGTCGAGGACCAGGAGGTTGGAGGTTGATATAGAGAACATGGGAGTTAGAATGACTCCGCCTGATGGCCCCTGCGCTGATCGACTATTGCAGCCAACCCTTAATACCAGGATCTGTATGCTTCACATTATCTCAGAGCTCATGCAGACAACGGGACACCAGTAGCATCTCAACGCGATGGCATATAGTCCGTGGTTAGTACTCTGGTATAGACCACAAAGCAAAGTCGAGCGCCTAGTCATAACGGGTCGTAAATGTCGAGTCATAAAATGCCCCGAACTCCTTTAATGATGGCGACCTAAATTTAGGCTCAAGCCATCATCCTCTTCACCTCCCAGCGTGCTTTTCCTTCCTTCTCGTGCCCATCTCTCGCCAAGATGATGAATTTGCCGGTTCCCTCCTCCCAGTGATCCAGTCTTCTCAACTTCGGACACTTCCATGCAAGCATACCGGCAATCTTGTCATTTTCACGGTAACGGCTTCTTTCAGTCATAGATAACGTCGGATACGGCGTATTGGCAGCTATTTCAGCTATAGCAGACGCAGTGGTCTGCGGCGAAAGCTCATAGAAGAATTTGACACCCTGCAACACAGTCAGTTCCGGCAGAGTGGAGAGTAAGTTGACCCATTCAATCGCATTCGACACAGGCATGTTGGTTGGGACACGGTCTCTGGCTGGTTGATTTCCAAGTTTCTTGCCGACATCAAGCCAGGTTACGCCAGGGACGCATTCGATGACACGGCGGACGTCCTCCATATCCCTCCAACCCGTCATATGGACGCGTTTGAGTTGTCTGCCATAGCGCTTGAGGTTGCTGAGGAAGACCTCGTCCGCGTCAACTCCACCAAGAGTACGACCCGAAGCAAGACGGAACCCAGTAATAGTCTCGAGTGGGCGCGGGACTTCGCTGGGGCACTCGAGAATCGAGTTAGTAATGTCTCGACTAGCACATAGCTCCTTGAGACGAGGAAGAGTGTTCTTTGGGAGTGTGAGACGGCCAAATGTATTGCCAGTGGGGAGGGTGATATCGAGGTGAAGTACCTCCAAGTTGGAGTGAACAAAGAGGAACGACGATGCGAGTTCACCAAGACCCTGATTGGAGCAGCGGACATTCATCAACGTAAGTGATGTCAGCTGGGGCCACCTGCTGAAGAAGATGTCATGCGCCATGGGACGTGCGTTTGCTGCTCCCCGCGGAGGGTAGTATGTTACGTCCAATGCCTTCAGATAGGGTATATCAGGGGTCCTCATCCACCGCCTGAACGACACTCACTTTCAAGTTGGGGCAGTGTTGCAGCATCTGGACTGCATTGTCGAGGGTGGGTAAATTCACCGAACCATAGTTGTGCTGGGTCGATCTTACAGTGAATGATCTCATGGATGGCAGCTGATAATCTGCGATGAGCCTCGTGCTGAGATAGCTACCGAGATGTACTTACGATCATTTCCCTGAGGTCATCTGCTTCCCGACCCTCCTCTTCCTCCTCCAGGGCCTTAAATATCAAGTTGTCATTGATCTCTATCGATCTCAATGATTGACATTGCAACAACGTCGATCGTATATCCCAGATCGAGATCGGTGAGTGATTGCAGCCCCAGACAAACATATCCAGCGCCGTCATCCTCGTCAAAGCGGCAACCAGATACCGCTCGTGCTTCTCATGATACGCCAATCCAACTTTGCTCCCGCTAACCCCCTCATCTGCACTAGTCGCCTCCGAGGATTCCTCCAAATCCGTATCCGACATTAAAATACCCTTCGGTACAACCTCCAACTCTCCGCTAACCCTCTCGTCCAGCACCTCCAACCTCCTCACATTCCTAGCCAAAGATTTGTGCACAATAAGGTGATTCCAGACCCTGATAGAGCTAATCTTGCACTTGACAACGCGATAATTGAAATGCCTCGGGAACACAACATCGTACATCCTCTTGCACGACAACCCGAGTGCCAACAAATCCTTCTTCGAGTCCAAATGAAACGCGATAGCATCTAAAATCTCGGTAGGTTGAGAAGTGAGCGTCTTTCCGCGAGAGCTGCTCGGAGAAGTCCCAATAAAGGGCTCCACAATCCCGAGGAGATGGATGCTGAGCTTGTGTTCCCCGGGCGTGAGTTTGTACTGACAACCGCCCACCCGGGATGGCAAACTCCCCAGCAACTTGAGTATGACGTTGAACGCAGTGAACGGGTCCGTTCGATCGTACGAATTGAGATTGGTGTCCACGGAGAACGGTGTCTTCCTAGGACGAGACTTGAGGATAGTGAGGGTCCCAGAAACGGGTTTAAGAGGCTTCTTGATAGCCGAGAAGGGCGTGACTGGTGTAGCAGCGAAGAGCGTCTCCCCTCCCGCTACATGAGCGGGGGTGTGGGCCTTGTGGCCCGACGACGACGGGCGCTTGGTAACGGGCTTCTTCATGGTGTGCTAAAGCAACGCTAAGAAAGCTGTTATCGAGATCACGCTCGTCCTTGATTCCGTCCGCCATCAGTCCGTGGGATTCTGAATTGGCTATGCAGTCAGGGGTGATTTTTCTTTAACTGGCACTTGATTGTAGACTTGTCTGCATCAGCCAAACCTCTTCACCTTATCCGGCCGTACCATTGGCGTAGTGAACAATCCATGGAGAGAGTCGTTCATGGGGCTGAAGGAAAGACGTCGCGTTAAACGCGTCGAGCGCGCCCGGCCGCGATTGGGGGACCATGGCCACGTGGTCGCGAAAGTCTCTTTAGGAGTGAAACTCCTTCAAATCCGACTCCAGGCTGGGTGAGTCCTCCCGGTCTTCTCTCCCTGGCATGCTGTCGTTGTCGAGATATTGACTTTGTAGCTGGCGGAATTTATGGCTACACAAGTCCATTCCGCTTTGTCTTACCCAGAGCAGAGACGTATGAGCTCTTTATGCACCTAAATTCAAGTCAACGCTAACGCGACATATTGTTTCGGGTGGTCCCGAGGGTGGTGATACCTACTTTCAATCGAAGGATAGAGTCTTATATAGGGCCCATCGAGTGGTCTTGAGGCATTTGTGCCCCGGACTCCCTCCTCCTGACTGCCCTACCACTCTAAATGGGGTGCATCTCCTCCCAGAGTTCAGCAAAGTTCTCGATTTGTTGTTACACTACGTACCCAGATATTTGGCCATCTACGTTACCATCGGAACCTTCGCCCGAAGAGGTATTATCCATGACAGGAGCACTTGACAAGTACAGAGTATTGATATCCCGAGACACCTGGCCCAATAGAGTGAAGTATGTACAGGATGATTTGGGCCATGGCTATAGTGCTCACTTTGATGCCGACCAGAGATATCGCAAAGAAATCTTCAGTTACAATATTAAGCTATGCTGCCCGAGTCGACAGCAAGGAGCTGTTAAACCATGTAGCACCCTTGCTAATTAAGTCAGACGTCCCACTACCAGAGGTTTTATCGAACCTGCCTCTGGAATTGTGATTGGATTGGGTAAGGGGTACATCAGCACATCTAGTTGTCAAACTGAAGTTATTTTAGCTAGGTTATCACGAACATTGGAAGAACGTTATAACTGTGGCAATGAGAACTATTCCGACGTCCTTCATACCACAAAAGAGCAATGAAATTTGCCACAAATGCAACTTTAATCATTGGCGCCCGTCACGGAACGATCCACGATTGGGTCTCCTCCGAGCGCTCGGTTCTGGCAGTAAGGTTCTCGACTTAGCTGTTGTCGATCCGTTCATCAAAGCAGCAGAAGCACCATGCTGGAGTTTTTCAGGCTACCAATACCGTACCGATGAATGGCACAGTGGAGGATAGATGTTCAAAAACGGCTCGGCTCCACTATATCCCGACTTTTATTCCTACACCAGAATATCCACGCACGCCAAGTAAGGCTGGGAGTGGACACAGAAGAGAGGTCAGGTGTGAAGAGAAGCTGCCACAAGTCAAGGCTTCGACACTATTATATAGCCCTTGTACACGTTTTTCGTTTCTATGCCCGCCATTGTGTTTGAACTCTTATTGCATTAGTGACTTTTAACGATTCCGACGTAACTATTCGAAGCAGAGACGGTGTCGAGTTTAACCTTCATAAGAGGAACCTGGAAGTGTGTTGCGCTGCGTTTCCTCCGTCTTTTTATCCCACGTGCACGATGGGCGAGCCTGTATATCTCATAGAGTCTGGTCCTACATTGTGAGCGCTATTTCAGTTTATATATGCGCGGCAGCAACCAGAGTGGGACAAATTGACATTGTTAGAATCTTGAGCCTCGGTGACGCTGCAGAGAAGTACGAAGTTTACACAGCTGTGTCATTGTGTAGGATTTTGAAAAGTAAGGCCGTCTGTTCCGTCAAATTTGCAGCTAAAGGACTACATCAGGAATTTTGTAGACTCGAACCCGATGTAAGTTTTCACTTATGGGACTAATCACGGTTATAGGGAACTCCAGGATCAAGCAGCCTTAGCGCTGCTTAAATTCGGAACAACAGTAGAATATATGCAAATATTTACGCCAGATGTAACTCTCGCACGGGTGCGACTACCCTTTTGTTTAGAGGAATTGCACTCAACTCTACCCCCTAGGTTGGCTATTTTGACTGTGCTCAGCGTTTATGCCGTACCGCAATTTCTTTCTTTCCAGACGTTTCTGCAACGGCCCGTGATCATTGCACGAACAGTCAAACAAAGCACTGCAGCGCGTCCACGACCAACAACCCAACATATTCGGCCCTCATGGACTTGTTTTGCTCTCCTGGAAAAACGTTGTTCAAGCTCAATGAAATTGTGCAACAGCTACTAAAGGACACACTAGAATTTGAGTATTCGCAAACTCTTGAAGCATGGCTTAACGATGTAGGTCAGAAAACTAAAGAGATGCCTGCTTTCAGTACCTACCCGTGATTTCTGGTGTGTTATCAGGTCTCCCTGTGCAATATAAACGTACACGTGGCGCGGTATATAACAAGCAATTTGAGTATTTTCATACGCATCATAATTCTGCGTCTAGAGAGTGATTATGAACAGATTAGAACGAACATGGAGCCAGGACAATGCAATGTGTTCGGGTTCGCCGTACTGCGCGACCGCGCACTGACTTTAGCCCGTTAGAATCAATATTTACTATACATCAACTACTATTGCGGACAAACTGCATTTATTGGGCTTGAATTCTAGCTTCACTAATCACTTCGAGTTATTAGCGCCGCCACCTCAGGGTACGCGTCCACGTGGTCAGTTCGACTGAATATGACTGCGCGTCGTGCTTTCGCTATGACTTTGGTTCATACCACACCCCGCAGCATACTGTAAGCATAACTCCTCTCTCTATCCAAAAAATGCGTGGCATGTTCAATAACTGATTGTTATTTTGTGTCCAAGTCCCAGAGCGCTCCGGATATTGGAAATCAACGGAAGCTTATTTTCATCCCAGCCTCGCGAGCAAAGTATACCATGTCCATGCCAATCCAATCCGACTCGCTTAATGTCGATGCAACTGCTCCAGTGCAAGATACACACACCACAACCAGCCGTATGGTGTTTTTACATACTGGCGTTTTGGATCCTGCTTACTATATCATTGCTACAGGCGGCCCCGAAGACAGTGATATTTCGTTCCAATCCAGTGATGGTGTTATATTCAAAGCCCATCGAATACTCCTGAATTATCAAAGCCAAGCCTTACCTCCCCCCAATTGCCCGAGCACTGCTGGTGTATTTATCCTTCCGGAGTCCAGCTCCACACTAGACCAGCTGTTTTACTACTTTTATCCTCATATCTGGACATCGTCCATGCCTACCGATTTGCCATTGAACGAAGTGTTGAATATTGTGCGTGCAATCGACAAATATAAGGTGAAAGTGGCGAAAGCTCCTTGGATGAAGCAACTCAGGTTCGACGTTCGGCTTTGTACTCAAAAATCAGCGAGCACTGATACCGGCGTATAGAAAGCGATTGGGAGAGTCACCGGTCGATGTGCTAGTTTATGCAATCCAATCAGGCGACCAAGAATTTCTGGATTATGTCGCACTTGCGGTTATTCATAGTGGGGCTTCCATAAGCCAGGTGTTGCCATCTCTTCCGCTAACTAGATGGAAGCAATGGGTAGGAATGTCGATGCCTCCTTTTTGAGCTTTGATACCAGCAATTTTTAGGTTATCTATCAGAGTCTCTGGGAGACTTTGCTTCGGACGGCGATTAAAGGAGTACCCATACCGACTTCCTTCGTCAAGCCCTCTTTTTCACTCCAAATGACATGCACTCATTGTGCAAAATCTCATAACAACTGTAGGGAAAGTGCTCAAGAACGTGTGCTAGCAGCAAAAACTAGTCTTTTGCGCGAACTCGGTGCCAGCGGTAAATCAGTTAGCATGGAGCGCATTAATCGGTTACTGGAGGATTGTAGGGGGTCTAATTGCATGTTTTGTGGGGACCGGCCCCTCGCATATGATCTCCGACAATGGCGAGACACAATCCCACAATTAATACAACAGATACCTTCATTCAGTTATTTTTTGCAACCAAAGTCCGTTTCAAATTCACCGAAAAATCAAGACTCAAACCTCTGTAAGACCATGCGTTGTCCAGTACGTTGTACAGCTGACCCAGAACACGTCCAATATAGTTGCGTATAGTGATGCGGATGTAGTAATCTGCAGTGCTGATGGCGTTATATTTCGCCTCCACAAGAGGAA
>KB722761.1:472858-492903 GCA_000349905.1 Volvariella volvacea V23
CTTTTCCTCCTGCTTCATTTCCTACATTGGGCGAGGTTGTTCATCTCACGGAATCTGGCTCGACATTGGAAATATTATTCCAGTTCCTCTATCCACGTCAACAACCAGATTGGGAGGCACTTGACATTGCCGAGTTATTTGATTTGGTGGAAGCTGCAGAAAAATATGAGGTATACACCGCCATAGCAATGTGTAGAATTTTGATGAAGTACGTGGTACTATTCCTTTTATTTTGGCAATGCGTTTAAAAATCCATCTAGACGCTACATGGATTCTCACCCACAGTACCTCTTCGCATATGGAACTAAACACGACTATCCAGATTTTGCAGATCAGGCTGCACGATTGTTGCTGAAACGAGGTGCTGCGATTGAAGACTTTATATCCCTGCTCACGCCAGGGGCCGTTTTGGCATGGGTATGTCCTGATCTTCTAGGAACAATAGTAGACACCTGATTAGACCTTGTGGCAGGCACGTTATCAAGACTACGCGCGCAACTTGATTCGCGACGCCATCTCCATTGCCCCTGATGTCATTTCGAGCCACTTACTGAGTGGACGAGAAGTTTCTACTTGCAACCGCTGCTGCCTTGACCATTGCGACGCTATCCGTTCCAACCCACTTCCACTCATTTTGTGGGAATTAGGCTTCTCCCGCGAAGCTGTGCTATTTACGATTGAGGATATCGTAGAAAAGCTAGCTGGAACAAAAGATGTCGCGACAGAGCTCTATACAGCACTCAAATCATGGAGTAACACGGTCGAACGCAGCACTAAAAACATACCGTCATTCACTAAGTTCCTTGAATAGGATTCTCTCCGTTCACTCTTAATTCTTAATCTATGTACTAGCTTTATTCAATACTCCAAACGCCGTTAACTTGTTGATCTCCAGTATCTATGTGAACATTTTGTTTGGATAACTATGAATACCTTGTACCCAGTCGTGTTTTATCACATGCCTTTCAGCCCCAATTTTCTTCTAGGTAGGTCGCTTGTGACCTTTGCCTTTGAATGTGAGTATGAACTTACAGTTACCAAGCTCATAAATAACAAGAGAGACAATTTGGAAACTTTGTTTCGACTAGAAGAGATAAGCTGATTAATTACTGTCTAATATATTGTGTAAGTTACTGTACATGAACCATTATTATATAATGTTTGATCTACACAAGGGACAGCTTGAAGAGTGGCTAGATTCGAACCACTAAAGGATTATGAGCACAAGCCTGGATACACCAAACTAACCACACACTAACCTTATACAAACAACCAGCATGGAATCGATTTTTGCATGTCTTACACGGTTTCTTGGGTAACGATCCATCCATTGTGGAGATAATCCTATGAACGACATTTAAGTCGGCCGACGACTATGAGAGCCCAGCTAGCACTTACGAATAACAGATAGCGCATTCGGCTTGCCCTTCAAAGTGAAGTGTGACATTCTTTTTAAACAAGCCCAAGGCATCCATGATCCTGCCGTTCTACGGCGGATCATTCAGTAGATGCAGGCAACGAGTTCTAAAATCAAAACGTACATGCGACCAGATCGTCTGCTGCACAGCCAGCAACCAAGCCCTCCACAAGTTCTCTTCCACGCCCACTCTCTTTAAATCCTTCACCTCGATCTTATGCAATGGCCAATCAGAGGGTATCTTCAACTTGATCTCCAAGTGGTGTTCATCTACCAAATACGAGGCCGTCACTTCATTTCCTGGAGATGTAACTTTGATATTGAAGTTGCTATCTACCAATTCTCCGGCGTCTTTCGAGCTACGGATATGTGCCAATTCGGTCTTAATGAGGACGGGGGCAAAATATTGTGATGTATAATTGATGATTGTGTTCGATAGCTGACGATCTCGGCAGTCGAGTACCCAAGCGTTGATTAAAGATGGAAGAGTCAATAGCGATCGGTAATACAGGTGAGCAGCTAAAACACCGATCGTAAAGGTAGAGCCGGGTTCGTATACTGAATATAAAATCAACTTAATTGACGTCAGCAAGAACGAGCATTTATTCTTACAATCAACATAGAATTCATCAACACCCCATATGTCCAACTTGAATGACTTCGCGATTCCTTCGTCCAACTGCAAAATTGCTAGCAGATTAGGGAAGAAGAATTGCGACAATATATCCAGTCCCCGTAATTGATCAATGTACCCCGACCTGACTTTCAGGGACTAAGGCGTACGCATCAGCGCGCTGACACTCGTTTAACATGTGCTTCACCTACCGCGTCCACAAACGAGTCGAATAACAACATCCAGCCCAACAGATATCCGAACGGAGTCTGTTCCTCGAGCTCTACAGCCTCAGCTGGTTGATAATTTATTACCTGCTGCAATATACTCAATAGCTCGAGTGGAAGTTCCGCTTTCACGGTCGATTCAGTGTCAACGCCAGCCTCGATGACATAGTATTCCGTGCGCTTCTTTGCCGCTACACTGAGGAGTCGATACGCCATGCGCTGGACATCGGGTGAGTGATCGAGAATCAAGTGACACATCTGCAGGAATACGTCTCGGTTATCCAGTGCGATATCAAAAAAATGCTAATTAAGCTTACACTTCCGAGGGTCTTGTGATCGATCAAAGACTCTGGTAGGTTCTGAGCAATTTTCAATATGAGTTCCCTACACGTCGATCGGGGTAGTGAGATCTTTGCATCATCTACGAATGCCCCCATTTCAGCAGCGTGAAGGCTCCAAATGATTTCCAGCACTTACCTGGGCGCACCATTGCCAAATCTCGTACCATGGTCAGAATCGGCATTTTTCTTTCATCCCACGTCGCTCTTAAAGCTTTGTTGGTCGTCACAAGGTCTTGCACTGTTATGACCAACTTCAGCGCTCTTGCCAGCCCTACCAACGTCGAATCATCCGTCACCGAAGCAGCCTATTATTCAACCAAGTGCCGTTGTAAGCCCGAGTCGAAATTATTTAGGCAAAATACACACCTCCAAATTACTTTCTAGAACATCAAACATGAATCCCCAATGCTGTCCGGGCACATTCTGCAATATAGGCGCAAGCTGCACAAATACCGCACACATTTCACTCTCAACTTCTTCATCAATCTCAATCTCATCTTCATCATCTTCATCGTCCTTCTGATTAGCGCCGGAGCCTGAAACCCATTGCTGGCAAGCCTTCACAACGTTAACGGCCCTTGGAGGTGGTAAGAACTCCACTTCCGAGTCTTGATCCGGAGCACTGGCAACCAGCTTTCGAAGGGTTACTAGACCTTCCGTATTGGCCTTTTCGGATGGTATACCAAGCAGCGAGGCTGCAAGCTCGTTTCTGTACCTATCCAAGTTCGCAGGTTCGGGCGCTGAATGAGTCACGGCCATCACAATAGCCATCGAAGTTTGTGGAGCTGTATAAGGAACAATCAGCAACATGTCCACGTTATAATAAGTCGCGCAGATCGTTATAACGTACCCTTCCTATGAACACTCCTGGCCAACGCAATCCACTTTTCTGCCTCGGCCTTATCTACATCCACCAACGCATGCTGCAACAAATTCCTCAAAATCCTCGAATTTCTCACACTGTCACTCTCCAAACTCCACCAATATACACCGCTCAACAGTTCCTGCAAAGCCTCGCTACCATTGGTGCTCTTCCCAGTTGCAGCGATGCGTTGACCAGCACTCAGTGTCATAACAGCTCGTAAACTCCATCCACCTTGATCCTCGTCCCCCCCGAGTGATCGTAAGACATACGTCAAGATCTGGTTAACCTTGATAATCAAGTCTCCTAAATCCCCATGCTCCAGAGCGTCAATGGAGAATACCCAACCAGTGCTTCCGGGTATACTTTGGTAATCCTCAGCATACAGACTTAATGCCATAAAATGCTTGAGAATCCCGACATGCGACTTGGCGAGTCTCCTATCATCAATGAACAGTCTCAGAAGAGCATTGATAATTCTGGCATAAGTGGAGAATCCTTTTGAATCATATGAGAGAGAGGATGATGAAGAGACTCGGGATGAAGGAGACGACTGTGGGATCAGCGGATCGATCACGGCTAAACTTGGCTCCAGGGAATTATGAGGTAGTTGATCCAGCCGGCTATCGAGTTCAGATAGGGATGGGAAGGTGTCTTGTGGTAGGTTGATCGCTAGTTCTGATGGTCTCTTAGAAATTGCCTGAAGTATGTGCTCCGTCCTGCAGTAGAAAACAAGTGAGAAACAGGCGATGAACTCGAAGGGAACGCCACTTACGATGGGATCACATGAGTGGCATTCAACAACTCTTTCACTCGCGTCAGGATAACGGTCCTCACTGCGTCCTTATCACCAGCACTGTACCACCTTTGGTATACCTCTACAGCTCTATCTCCCAATCCCTCATCGCGATATTCGGGTACGAGATACGCGAACAAGAACAAGTCTGCAACAAGGTCTTGTACCCACTCGGTAGTCTTATCGACCAAAGAGAGTGGTATGACGAGGAGGAGATCCAAGGCCATCGTGAACCCGGTGAGGGAGGCAGACGCAGTAAGGACTTCTTCCAAAATAATATGGAAATGTGATGCGATCTTCTGGTACAAGTCTTGTGTCCCGTTGGCCGACAAGAATGGGACTAAATTAGACATGCATCAGACGCCGCATCCAAAAAGAATGGTATAGAAACACCTACCCGGGTTTTGCAATAGCCTCTTCAGGATCTCTATCCTCTCTGTCGCATTCTCCTCTTTCACACTTATCCCATTTCCCACCAGCAGCACCCCGCCTAATAGCTCGCTCACTACTTGATCTAGCTCATCACCTTTGGGTTTCAGATCGGGTGGTATGTGGCCTTTAGTAATTGCATCCAGCAGTAAAGCCACGCTACTCCCTACACTGTCACTTTGACCCGCACTCGAAGTCGAGGCTATCTCTGACAAAAGAGTATGCCACACGGGAAGATAACGCGATGCGTCCTTCCGATGTGCGAGATAACCCAACAACAGCGTTGGTGTCAGGCTAAACAGCTTCAATGGGTACTTCGAGACGACGTCGTCCAATTTCTACAAAAATCGAGCGCATCAGACTAATATTGAAAGTAGAACAGCCGAAAGTGTAAGCCCACCTTTGCGAACGCTTCCTCGCGGAATAGTGCACTCCTAAACCGGTCTAACAAGCTGACCAGCAACTCATGCCCTCGAGGCTTATACGCTCCACCTTCTTGATCTTGGGCGCCCATCAGATCACCTTCAAGTCCGTCCACAGATCTCTCCAGAATGCGACCTAACAACGCACGTACAGCCACTCTAGCCCGTTCTCTGTTGTCATCTTGCTTGTTTTGATTATGGCTGGTAAACTGATCGTCACAGCCTTTCAAGAATGCTGATATCAACTGGGTGGCTCGCTGGTCGTCCTTGTCCTTGTCCTTCCCTCCAGCCTCAGTCGCATTTTGCACTAGCTTGTCAGAGAAGACACTCCAAGCTGCGTCGAACAAGCCTATATGCGCGTCAGACACAATGGATATTCCAAGAAAGGTAAAACTATACCATGACCCAAACCCTCCAGCTCCAAAAACGTATGGCCAACAACCCTAGCGGCTGCTCTCTCCTCCACTTTCAGCCCTCTCCTCTCAGCCAATTCGTCCCACACCCTTCCAATCTGCTCCTTGACTAGTTCGTGTGTCAGATGATCACCGGAGCTATCATCCGAGTTGTTCGCCTCGTTGCTCCTGATCCGCTTGACGATAAAGACCAAACACTCGAGCAGCGATGAAAGGAACGCTGCGGATGTAACCGAGCGATGAAGAGATGTCAACGCCCGACCATCTATAGCCGCCCAGAATGACTCAAAGAACTGCTTCAAGCCACCCAACGACTCTGCAGAACCGGTCATGAGGATCTACGGGAAATTTTGCAATCGCATGTTATCAATCATGCCCAAGGACGGTTAAGGAGATGCTTACATTAGACGGAATGGTAGATAATATAATCACAACGGTCGGATACCCCTGAACGGGCGATCCACCACAACCAAGTTGCAAAAATAGCAAAAACTCGGTATATGCGATTGAAGTCTTCGATTCTGGAGCTTGATTCTTGCTCACAGCCGAAGTAGACGACTTCGATGGTTTCAAAGCCGCCTCTTCGTGAGCGCCGTCCTCGTCCTCGTCATCCTCTTCGTCTCCCGCTTCCGAGTCTGAACCTTCGTCTTCTTCGTCGATCGATGCTAATGAAGCAGAAGATGTCAGTGAGGAGTTTTGGTCTAGATCCCATGCGCCTGGGAACTCTATAGAGCATCACATTGAGAATTAGCGTATATTTATTTGACGATAGAATAGCACACCTTTTAAGAAGGTCAACAAGGGCTGCCACATAACACTATGCACATTTGTATCCAATTCAACCCAGGAAGAACGCAAGACAGCTGTACTAAGCAGTGGAATATACGACTCTAATCTTCCTAACAATGCAACACGTACCAGGTAAAAACACCGGCCGCAACAGCAACCCGAAGAAATCACGTACCTTTCCAAGAGCGAAGCAGTGTCTGAAGCAAAGTCCAAGCAGCTTTTCGAACATTTGGTTGAGCAAAGCCGAAGCTCTCGAGTCCAGGAGCGAATGGACAACTCTCTGCGTGATATAAGGCGGACCACAAGGCAGGATTCTGGAATATATCGACCTGTTCTTGTTCTGGCTTGTCAACTTGGCTATCTGCAACATCCAAAGACTTGATATCGACATTCTCTAGTAGCATCGCATGAGTCAGGAACGGTGGAAGCGAAGCAGGACGAACCCAGTAACCATCTGATAGTACCAAATGCGCTTATCCTAATCCGAGCTCTTCGATCCGTCTCGCTCTCCTCTAGTTCATCTGACTTTCCTCTTGCACCTGCATCATCGTTGCCTCTCTTCGACATCGAAATGACCGGTGCCGAACGACTTGCGGGCAGCCCCCCACCCCCGTGTCTCCCGCCCCTTCCCTTGGCGGCTAGTGCGTGTGCGGGTGGTGGTGGCGCTACTGGAGGTGGAGGATTCAGTTCATCGTACATCCCTTGAGGATCCAACGCGGCTCTTCGAACGAAGAGTTGAACTGCAGATATCGCATCCTTGGTCAAGGACAAAAGGGATGTGCTGTTATTCTCATCCGTGGTAGGGGGTTCATTGGAGACGTCTGCAGTTACAGCGACAGCGTCGGTCCAGGACTTGTGGGCCGCGGAGGATACTGAACGATCGATGTCATGAGCAGCCATGCACCAAGTGCCGAGTATTGTTTCAAGTTGTCTCGAAGTTGCCAGTTCTTGAAGGAAGAAGATAATCTGATCCCGGACTTGTGGAATGCGTAGTAGAGCAGCATGGAGTATGGCACTGAGTTGTCTCACACGACGCGAAGGATGAATGAACAGCGCTGGCAGATGATGATACTACTCCGGGTCTTAGTTCTAATCCAACATAGCCCGAGGATGACCACATACCCATACAGGTAGCATCTCTACCAAAGTGTTCGCCACAGTCTGCATCTCATAATCCTCTTCGTCATCTCCAGCCTCCTTCGCCTTCAAACATCTCTCCACCCATCCACCCATCAAATCCTCCAATGCCTTAATCTTCGTCACATAAGCCTTCTTCCCAAAGCTACGTAGCACAACCAACAGATCCGGTGGCAACTTCCTCCATAGTCCCGTGCTCTCCAATGGATCCGGCTGTACAGGTTGAGGCTTCACGGGGGGTATGTAGATCTTCTGCCTCGGTTCCTTCATGTTCCCTTTCCCTCCTTTCGACTTGTCCTTCTTGTTCTTGCCAGCATTGGACTTGGGATCTTTGGGATCGAAATCTGACGGTGAGAGCCCTGAAGCTATTGCTGCTGCCGCTGCGGCGCGCTTGGCATGCTTCTTACGCGTTCCGGATGAAGCAGACGATTTGTTGGACTTGGGCATAATTCGTGTCTAGTTACTGCGATGCGGTAGACGATGATATTCTAGGTCGAGAACAATAACGGCGAAGGTGACAATGAAGATTAGGACAGGCAAAGATGGTATTAGTTGTGGATGAGCCCGACGCCGTAGAATGTGGGTGTATGCGCAAGAACCTTTTGTTCGGTCCCGGAGTGCTTTTAGGAGATTAGATTGAGGAGTCATCAGCGTCATCAGTTGATGACGTACTCAGCTTAGTCAGCTGATCCCTGGCCTTGGCGTCGCTTGCTCTTGAAGAACCGTTCACCAGACCCCTCTGCGCTACGAAAAAGCTCATAGTTTCCCAAATCTTTGATTTCATGTGCTCGTCTGCCACTTCTTCATCAGATTCACAATTTTTTGCTTGCTATTAGATGTAGACCCAATCATGAATCAAGACAAAGAGCATTCCTGGGAGTCTGGGACCCATTGCAACCCTTTTGACGCTGTCAATTTACTTTAAGCTTCCCGGACTAGAGTGGAGGAGATATTTGCGGCAAATCCAGTAACTTAAAACTGGTTGGCTAGGGTATGTATCAATAATGCCCCGAATACTTATAGGGTCCTTCCACGATTGCCGATGCAGATAAGATCGACTGTGAGTTGTCTGCGCATTGCACGTTCATCAATCAGAAGCAGCCTAGGTCATACTAACTTGGGCCAGCTGTTTTAGGCAGCATTCATCAAAGAACTATCTAGCGTAGTCCCACGTCTATGTCTGTTGTTGAAATTACTTCGCCCGTACCCACAATGGTGGATCCTGCGAAAGACCAGCGTTCAACACAGTTTTGTACGTGAAAATCCCAATTGCTTCGCTAGGCCCTACTTAGAAGACGCGCACAGATTTCCCGGGGGAGGCCTACATTTCTGTCCAGTCGAGTGATGGAGTTGTATACAAAATTCATAAACATCTCACAGAGCTTTATTGCCAAGGACTTCCTCCAACCGATTCCCCCATGACTCCTGATGGGATCTATATTCTATCCGAGCCAAGTTCTATCCTAGAGAAAGTGCTCTATTACCTTTATCCCCAGACTTGGGGCAATCCCTTATCAACCGACCGATCCTTTGACGAGGTTGTGAGCATAACTAGAGCAGTTGAGAAATATCAAGTAACTCTAGCACGGGAAGCCTGGCTTCAGAAGATAAGGTGAGTTTTTGTCGGTTATTCAGGCCCCCGTTAATGACTTTGCCATACAGAGATACTGCCGTCCAATCACCGGTTGCAGCATTGGCCTATGCTGCACAATCTCGAAATCAGACCCTCTTTAACCATATTGCGCCGACGGTAGTACAATCGGATACGCCATTACACCAAGTATTGTTAGCACTTCCACAAATAACATGGAGTGAATGGGTATGTGCCAGCGTCATTTCCTAGTCATAAAATGAATACTTTCTAGATCTACTATCGCGAAAAGTGGAACACTGCAACGCGATCAGCCCTGAATAACATTCCCGCGTATGAGGAGTGGCAATCCAGCAAGTGTGCCGACTGTGATAAATATCATTGCTCACGCATACCTGCCATCGGAACGATTCAACGACCGCAGCTCGACGTTTTCAGGAAGCTTGCATCTAGTGGGAATTTTGCTGACTTGAAAGCAATCGATGATTACCTCGAGCAACTGACAACGAAGACTTGTAAAACCTACTCCTATGGTAACAAACCTTATCAGCTCCAAAACTGGAGAAATGCTCTTGATCGATCGATTGAGGCAATACCCTTTCCACTCGTAACCCCAGGGCATCAAGAATCATCAGGTGTTTCTGCAACATCCCGGACATCAAGCTTATGTGAGTGTGTCCCTAGCTATTTGGCCGAACTAAGCGACTAACAGGTGGATAAGTTCGCTTTGACGATGCAGATATAATAATTTGTAGCGCAGATGGAGTAGAGTTTCAACTTCACAAACGGAACCTAGAGGTCTGTTGCGGGGCATTTCCCCCCTCCTCGCATCCTACGATGGGCGAAGTCGTACATCTTACGGAATCTGGTGCAACACTGGAGATGCTATTCCAGTTCGTATACTCGCGACAACAGCCGGATTGGGAGGCGCTGGAGTTTTCGAAACTTCAAGATCTCGCAGAAGCTGTAGAGAAGTACTAGATACATACGGCAATGTATCTATGCAAAATTTTGATGAAGTGGGTGGCCGTTCTTCCCAAGGTTGGAAACTTAACTAATGGATGCTGTTAGACGCTTTGTTCAATCTCATCCTGAAGCTTTATTTACCTATGCAACAAAGCACGGATATAAAGACCTGGCAGATCAAACCGCTCTACTGTTACTCAAATCAGGTGGGAGAGCGGAAAGTCTGGTGCCTCTGCTCACACCCAATGCAGTTCTAGCCTGGGTAATTATCCTGACATTCTCCGCATAGCAATACTTGTACTTAACATACATATTAATAGACCCGCTATCTAGATCACGTTTGTAGTGTATGCAACAAGGCTATCTCTACTTCCCCAACTATTTTTCCGCAACCTGAGCCACCAACTCCACCACCCCAAGTATCGAATGATCCGTCCACCGGAAGCACAAAAAGACGACATCTCAAGCACCCAACTCGTTCATACCAGACCCCGCAACCCCAGTCTCCAACAGAGACGCGCTGCGACTATTGCGGTGGTCCTCACTGTACTGGCGAGAGTCTTAGTTGGGACAGCTCCAATGAACACTCGACGTTTCTTTCTCCGCTCTTGAAAGAGCTAGTTGCATCACCATGTGGAGGACTATTCAAGTTTGATACGCTATCAGAGCAGCTGAGCAAACAGATGGCCAGTTACACTAGTGGGTCTCGAGAAGCGTTTAGGAAGTGGAGGGAAGGGGTCATCGGGGACATTCGAAACATTCCTGCATTTAGGACGTTTTTATAGCGAAGCGTGTGAGCTACCGTTATCCTATTTGTAATTCTATATTTGGACATCATGAATATATAGAGATTATGAAGTGCACGATATAACATGACTCGATGATTTAATTGACTATCATCCGAGATTGTAGAATCAACTGAACGGGTATTTTGTAAGAGATACCAAAGCACGTATATTTGATCACGATCCTGGTCTTGAGCTGTGCCGAAGCAGCATCTTCCGAAGCTGTCTTCGTTACTGTCTGAGCGGAGTCTGCGCCCAACGCACCAACTACGAATAGCTAAGCCCGCAGTTCAGCCGTAAGGTAGTCAAGCACATATTTAAAAGAGTTCCTTGCAACTTGCACTATTGCTTTTAATGACCACACCCACGCTCGACGCCACTTCACCTGCACCCACTATGACAGATCCTGCAGATGAACATACAGCTAAAACTCAAACCGGTGGGCGTAAATTTCCACGAAATACTTCATCTTGATATGAATTGAGCGCATATATGCAGGCTCTCTAGAGGAGACTATCTTAGTTCGGTCAAGCGATGGGGTTGTGTACAAAATCCACAAACTCCTCTTGACACTGCACTGTCAGGGACTTCCTCCTCCGAATTGTCCCACGACCTCAGATGGGGTCTTCATCCTCCTCGAGCCAAGTTCTATCCTTGAGAGAATGCTTTATTATCTGTACCCTCGTGCCTGGCCAAACCCTTTGCTGTCCAAGCTCTCATTGGAGGAGATTCTGGCTACAATTAGAGCACTTGATAAATATCATATTACGCTAGCAAGGGAGCCATGGCTCAAGAGAGTCAGGTACGACTTCGTCATGCTATTCATGCTCTCATCAGCAAACTCGTTCCACGCAACAGAGATTCTGCCATCCAGTCACCCATTGCGGCTCTAGTATATGCTGCAGACTGTCGGAATCAAGACCTTGTTAGCCATGTTGCACCACTCGTGGTTCAATCGAACTTGGCGTTGCATAAAGTTCTGTTAGGGCTCCCGCAAGCAGTTTGGTTGGAATGGGTAGGCATCGGGATTGCCCTTGTACATAAACTGACTGCCAGTGCTCCCTAGTTTTTATACCACGATCGATGGAACGGCGTGTTCCGTGCAGCCCTAAGTACTTTCCCCATGCAAGCCTACACGCTGACAAATCAAATAATTTGTGGCAGTTGTAGGCAACATCATTGCTTGTCTCGGCCGGTAGATTTGGTGCCCCAGTCCCAGCTCCAACTCCTGAGGAAGCTTGGTCCCAGTAGTAATTTTGCCGATTCAAAGCGCATTGATGACGACCTCGAGAAACTTGCAACGACAGTCTGCAGCACCTGCTCACATGGTTCCATTCCTCTTCAACTGCAAATTTGGAGAAGGTATTTCCAGCGAGCAATTCGAGGCATACCTCCACCACTTCTCAACCTTACCCTTCACACATCTAAAACTGCTGCACCATCGTCTACACCATCGAAGTTATGTGAGTTATTTCGCTTTGGGCTAGCATTTTCAATTTATACGCATATTAGTCAACTTTAGCGATGCAGACATCATAATCCGTAGCAAGGATGGCATTGAATTTCATGTCCACAAGAAGATTTTAGAAGCTTGCTGTCATGCATTTCCACCTTCTTCACACCCTACAATGGGCGAGGTTGTACATCTCACGGAATCGGGTTCAACTTTGGAGATGCTTTTTCAATTCATATATTCTCTACAGCAGCCAAACTGGGAGGAGTTAACGCTCTCAAAACTTTGGAAACTCGCCGAAGCTGCAGAGAAGTATCAAGTTCACATGGCGACATATTTGTTGAAGATCCTGATGACGTAAGGAGATATACTTGGTTTTAATTATGCGATTATTCCGAAACTGATGGAATGTACAGACGCTTTGTTCCAACACATCCAGCTATCATTTTTGCCTATGCAACGAAACACGGATATCACGACCTTGCAGATGAAGTCGCCCCATTTTTGCTCAGATCTGGCATCAGCGTAGGTGATTTGGTACCTTTACTCATACCCAACACAGTTTTGGCATGGGTAATTCCAGTGCTCTCTCTACAAGCATAGCCGGACTCAACAATACTGTAGGCCAGATACTTGGAGTACGTCTGGAGTTTATGCGACAAGGCTATTTATACACTGCCTACCATCCCAAATCATACAACTTCAACGAAGAAATGCGCGTATTGCGGTTATTATCACTGTAATCCCAGCAGCTCTAGCGATTTGTCAAACTCTCTTGCTGCCCTCATAAAGGAGATGGTCGGGTCACCCGAAAAAGGAATATTCAAGTTCAGTGCCCTTTCTCAGGAGCTGAGTAATAGTATTAATCACACAGACGAATCTCGAGGGGCATTCAAGAAGTGGAGAGATGAAATCAACCGAGATATTGAAAATATGCCTGCGTTTAGGAAATTCTTATGAAGGAGGCGAAGTTCGTGTCGTGTCTTTTTCTCCTGTACAGTTCTTGTAGGATGTGCGTGTGGAGCCATTCTCAAGCAGATCGGGTTGCCTGAGATACATTACACAATGCCACGAGGTGGAGTTGCACCCTTACTAACCAATTGACATTTTGGTTGACATCGGTAGTTATAACGCCATCGTTTTTTGACCTTGGTTTCACCATCCTGGTACTTACGAATTCTTGTCGATCCCATTCGTGGGGCACTTGCACGCTTCCGTTTCACGACAGGATAATGGTGGGTTGGGCACCCCATTACTGATAGACTAATATATCGGTTTGGTATTATGCAATTGACTGAGATATATACGGTTAGAAGGAGGCGATAAACGGGATATCCGAATTCGCTCACGGTTCAGGTCTTCGGATCGTGCCGTAGTTATGCCAAGTTGTTGATTCAGCGTTCTGCGCGATGTCTGCGTGCTACGCAGTCCTACCAATCACAGGCCGTTTACGGCATTGAGAAGCCAATCAATTATACCTATAAAGAACCCTCAAACACATCGTAATCCCGCAGTTCGATGGCTGAGTCTGATACCACTCCATCCATGCCCACAGCAGCGGCTTCTGCAGATGATCCTGGGTCTGCAACCCAAATGTGTACGTGCGAGCCTTTAATCAGTGCCTAGTAAAATATATCCTGAGAGATATATCGACAGCTTTCTCAGAGAATGCCGTTGTATTCATTCAGTCAAACGATGGACTCGTGTATAAGGTCCACAAACTTCTTTTGGAGTTGCAATGCCCGGGACTTCCTCCTCCCGGCTGCCCTACCACGCCTGACGGGACGCTTCTCCTTCCAGAGTCGAGTTATGTTCTTAAGAAAGTATTGTACTACCTTTACCCTTCTCTGTTCCCCAAGCCGTCGCCATCTAGTCTTTCATTCGATGAAATCTTGGACATCAACAAGGCAATGAGGAAATATAATGTCTTAGGAGTGCAGGATATTTGGTTCAAAGCACTCTGGTGCGTCGTTCCTCTGCTATTATTTGTAATCATCCCTTTGACAATGACGAAAACATGTCAGGGATTCAGCCGTTCAATCTCCCGTTTCAGCGCTTGCTTATGCTGCTGAGATACAAAACCAGGAACTCTTCAACCACGTCACGCCGTTAGCGATACAGTCGAGTTCTTCCTTACCCGACGCATTATCGGCGCTTCCACAACGAATATGGGCCCAATGGGTAAGCATTATTAGCTCTAAGGAGCAGTGTTTTGAGCATTGTACAGTTTTGTTATCACAGCAAGTGGAACCATGCATGTCGAACAGCGATACATTCTTTTCCAACGCTCACGCACCCAGGCAGCCAGGAATGGAGCCACTGCAGTGATTGTGGTTTAAAGCATTGCCAATACTGCCCTCTAACGAATATCCCAAAGCTTCTCTGGAAGCTCAGTTCCAGTGGCAGCTTTATCAACCTGAAGACCATTGACGATTATTTCCAGGATATGAAAAAAGAAGTCTGTCAGACGTGTTCACACAGTTACAACCCATCTCAACTGCAAACGTGGAGAAATGAACTTCAACAATCAATTCAGAATATTCCTCTTCCTGACCTTACCTTGAACGCTCCAACTACAGGGGTCGTTGTAGATTCGACCCGGACATCAAGCCTATGTGCGTCTTCCTTTGTGTCATCTGTACAGCACGACTCATTATTCCATGAAGTCAGATTCAGTGATGCCGATATTACAATCCGTAGTGCAGATGGAGTCAAGTTTCATCTTCACAAGAAACACCTCGAAATGGGTTGCGATGCATTCCCTCCATCTGCCCATCCCACGATGGGCGAAGTCGTAGATCTCACGGAATCTGCCTCGACATTGGAGATGCTTTTCCAATTTTTATATGCGCGACAACAGCCAGACTGGGAGGGATTGCCGTTCTCGGAGCTTTATGACCTTGCAGAGGCTGCTGAGAAATATCAGGTGTACACCGCAATGCGTGTGTGCAATATCCTAATGAAGTGGGTGAACTTTCTCGATCACATAAACTCAAATTGAAATTTATGAGCATTGACAGACGTTTCACCAAATCCAATACTGGCAGCGTCTTTGCCTATGCAACGAAACATGGCTATGGCGATCTTGCCGATGCAATCGCCCCCTTGTTTCTTGTATCCGACGTTAGCGTGGTGTGTGATTTAGCACCCCGACTTGCACCTAATGTGATAATGGCATGGGTAAGGCCACATTCTTCTGTACAAATGACCATGACCAAACTATACCAGGCCCAATATTTGGAGCACGTTCGTGTGGTATGTAATAAGGCAATTTCCACTTCTCCGGAACTTCACGCGACCCGACAACCAAACTCGAACTATTCATACCGGTCATCCTATTCGTCGGATGGGCCTTGTCAGAGTTGTGGTTCCAACTGCAAACGTCCGTCTTATAGGCCAGCTCTGTCCGCTCTGTTAAAAGAGATGGTTGCTTCGCCTGAAGGGGGACTACTCAAGTTTTCAGATTCATCCCAGCGGCTGAGCGATCACTTGAAGAGTGGAAATTTCACCAGTATCTCTCAAGAGGCATTCAGAAAGTGGAGGGAGGATATCAACGCAGATATTCAAAATATCCGTGCCTTCAAGACGTTCCTATGAAGGGCTTGTGTTGGTGTTTTCTGTGAAGTCACGTAGTAAATGCCAGGGATGCGTAGTCATTTGGTGTTGAATTGAGCTTCCTTGTTCTGCACGGTCGTGGTGCTGCAACGGGTGTAGTGATTGTAGTCGCGATGGTTCCTTGCTTTGTAAGCCTGTCGTGCGCTCGCGCGTGAGCTCAGCTCTTACTTTGGCTCAACCACACACTTGCGGACGCCCCTCTGGGGCTTTTCAAAATCAAAATCTCTTTAAGATACGGACACTGTTGTATGCGCATCGCCAACTGTGGCGGCCTCAGTCTCATTGAACCCAGTACTTTGGATTGCCTCTTTCGCGTCAACGGAGGTGTCGACCGCAGCCATCTGAGGTACTCCGGCAGAGATCTGTTCCAGAGTGCTGATTCCCCAATGCGGTGTTCAATGTTACCCAGTCTGTCTGTAAGCTTCTCTCCTTTTTGGCAGTAGTCAGGATAAAATCAACCGATCGGGAATAGGAACTTTAGTCAGGCGTCGATGACGTTACGGAACATGTGAACTCTGTCCCGATTGCGATCGTATGTCAATATCCAAATCGAGTACTGCTTCTTCTGAAGGTGTGTGTTATTGAAAGAGAGACAACAGAATGTATAACCGTTATCATTACAGATAAGCAATCAGGTGGCATTGTCTGCGCGTTGGACGGGTCCTGTTGATTAGAAGGTTCGCAAACTGCACCAAGTCCTGAGATCACGCATGTACACTTACAAGAGGGTTACCTCACATTACTTCAAGTCGTAATCAAATCTCTATGGCCAAACTCGCCACCATGCTACCCGTTCTTAATGAGACAGATTCTGAAACCCAAGCCTGTACGTCTAAGTGGATACCAATGGGTACTCTATTGAGGTGTATACTCAGCGACCGGTATAGCTCTCCCTCAGGATGCCTTTGTCTCGATCCAGTCAAGCGATGGGTTAGCCTATAAAGTCCACAAATTGATCTTGACAATGCAATGTCCAGGACTTCCTCCCCCTGATTGCCCTATGACGCCTGATGGTACTTTTCTCCTTCCGGAGTCGGGTTCAATCCTTAAGAAATTATTCTACTATCTTTACCCCCATTTGTGTCCCAAGCCATCTCCATCCGATCTCTCATTTGATGAGATACTGGACATACACCGAGCGGTCGAGAGATATAAGGTAGCAGTAGCGCAGGAATTCTGGTTTAAAGTACTCTGGTACGACCTCCGTTATTCCAGTTCACGAATCTCTTAATGATACCAAAACAACAAACAGGGATCGTTCAATTCAGGCTCCTGTTGCGGCGCTAGCTTATGCTGCTGAAGTACAAAATCAGGAGCTCTTCAACCATGCTGCGCCGTTAGCAGTGCAATCGAATGTGTCGTTACCCGATATGTTATCAGCACTTCCACAACGATTGTGGGTGCAATGGGTAAGTATACCAGCTTTGTTAAAGCACGATATTAAGTACTATGCAGTTCTGTTATCACAGCAGATGGAACCAGACATTCCGAAGAGCAATAAATTCCATTCCAATGCGTAGATATAATACAAGCCCCAACCCGGATGAATGGAGTCATTGCAATGATTGCGGCCTATCTCACTGCTCATCTTGTTTTCTGACGAGCTCGCAGAAGCTCCTCTGGAAGCTTGGCTCTGACGGTAGTTTCACCAACCTAAAGATCGCTGATGACTACCTTGAACAGACGAAAGGAAACGCTTGTGACAAGTGCTCAATTGCCTCTGTTTCTTCTCAGCTGCAAACCTGGAGAACCGATCTCCAGCAATCAATCCAAGCTATTCCTCTTCCCGACCTCGCCCTTCACTCTCCAAACAATGGAGTTGGTGTAGCTTCAACTCAGATGTCAAACTTATGTAGGCTTTTCTTCGGCTGAATAGCTAAATGTTGCTTACATATCTCAGTCAGTTTTAGTGACGCCGACATCATAATCCGTAGCGTCGACGGAGTTGAGTTTCACCTTCATAAGAAAAACCTTGAAGTCTGTTGTGGCGCATTCCCTCCTTCCTCTCATCCCACCATGGGCGAAGTCGTGCACCTCACGGAATTAGGTTCAACTCTAGAAACGCTTTTTCAATTCATATATGCGCGACAACAGCCAAAATGGGAGGGACTGAAATTCTCAGAGCTTTACAACCTCGCAGAAGCGGCGGAGAAGTATGAGGTTTACACCGCAATGCGCGTGTGCAATATGCTGATGCAGTGCGTAAATACTCCTTATCAGTATATCACGAGCACAACTAACAGATGCTGTAAGGCGTTTTATTCAGTCTAATCCTGCGAGCGTCTTTGCCTACGCAATTAAGCATGGATACGATGACCTTGCAGATGCCACTACTCCACTGTTTAACGCATCAGATGCGAAGGTAGTGTGCGATCTAGCACCCCGACTTACGCCTAATGCGGTAATGGCGTGGGTGAGTCAATATTCCCTGTTCACGGTAATCATAACTAATGCATATTATATCAGGCCCGATACCTCGAGCACATTCGTATTCTATGTAACAAGGCATATCTACCTCACCAGACCTCTATGCAACGCGACCATCAGACTACCCCTACTCATACTCGTCATCCTACTCATCGAGTGGGACCTGTCCCAGTTGTGGTTCTAATTGCAATAGGTCGCCTTACGATTTTACGCTTTCCTCTCTATTGAAAGAGCTTATCGCCTCGCCTGAGGGAGGGCTACGCACGTTTGACGAATCATCCCAGAGGTTGATCGACTATTTAAATCAGACTCGCTTCGTGGAACAGTCTAATGCAGCACTCAGGTCTTGGAGGGAAAGTACCATTCGAGACATTCAAAGCATGCCTGAATTTAAAACTTTTTTGTAAAAATGTTGCTAGCCCGTGTATGAGAGGGGGTGCCCGCGGGCAAAATTGAATAATGTGATGTCATTTTCGACCTCTTTCAGGTGTATTGACCTCTGCGTTTAAATAGAACCCATACTCTCATATTAGTATATTAACCACGTCCGAGTCTATCCTTTTATCCCAGAGCTATAAGCGCTTTCTTCAAGCATAGACATCTTATCCATTCAAAGAGGCTCTGCACACAACGACAAGGTCTTGTGTTGGTTGCGCCTCGCTGTAGGATTGTCGTCGGTCTCACTGCACCGAGAATAAGTCTAAATGCTTCTAAGGGTGATCATCAGATGTAACTGTCCAGGCGGCGGCGCAAGTCAAGGGTTCCAGATGATATACTTATATACAATCCTGGCAGATTCTATTCAGCTAAGGGTGTTACAGGTGTGGTAGACCACCCACAGGCCCAAATGAACACTTGTGCTGGTGACAGAGAAAAACCATTGGACTGCCCCAGAGCATTGTGACAGTTCTGGTTAATATATCAGTTGCACAATGAACTTGAATTTGTATACTGACTGTAGAGTCACAGTATTGTACAAGATAACCAGGATCATAGGAAAAATAGGGAAGTGGCACTTGTTATAGCAACTCTTCTTATGCTCAAGTCCAAAATGATGTACTAATTGCAAGTGTCACAGTTGCAAAAAAGAGCTCTTCCAAGTAAGTTCTGGAAATCTTGCAGTTTCATATTCATATACTTGCTTAACACATTTTGAGCAGTGACTGACAAGCAGAGCCATATCACATCAAAGGGTTGCAAAGATGTGAGTTTCAATATTGTCACAGTTTTTCCAGATGTATACATTTAACTTCAAGTTTATACCTTTTATCTTATCTTATCAGATTAGATATGCATATTATCTCCTTCACTTTTAGTAATACTCCTTTTAAATCAGTTTTCTGAAGTTATTCCATCTGTCTATCACATGCTGATCTCACTTTTGATCCTGATCAATCTAGATTGATCCAGTAATCCAAATGGGACAAGCCATTGATCCACCACATGCACTCCAGTCCAGACTGGCATCTAGATCAGAGTAACATGTGATCATGTACTCAGCATCAACTCAGCAGTAGTGGCTAGGTACTATACAGTATTACAAATAAGGTTCTACCAGAATGTATTTAAGTAGGACCATCTGAGGCATTGCTTCTCAGATTGAATAGCATCTCTTACTGTTCTCTTGTTACTTCTAAGGCTCTCTCACTTTGTGTCACGGTTTTTCATGTTTGGTCATATTTGTTGCATGATTATATCATCAACATCTGATTACCCCTTCTTTCTTATCACCTCACGCCTTCTTAGCGCTCATCGTTAAGCT
>KB722762.1:10224-158412 GCA_000349905.1 Volvariella volvacea V23
ATTACCCCATCTCCTCTCTTACACATTACCCTTACCTACATACATCCGTTTACCCGTACCCTATACCCTCATCTACAATTTCCCATCTCACTTCCCCCATCTCCGTTTTTTTTTTATGGTATACCCTTTGTTTTTTATTGCATCCGATGATTCGATTTTGTTTTAGATGAACATGTGTCGAGTCAGAAAATCGATTATGATTTCATATGACTCCGTCCCCTCCCACATTGACTGCACATGACACGGGCTTACGCGTACATGCCAACCCAGCTTACACGTCCCCTGGTCTGTGCGCTACACTCTTCGCTCAGAACTCCCACTTTGATACGTTTTTTTTTACCCCCCCCCACTTCTCCTCACCCAGGAGATTATATCTCTTTATTTACCTTTATTTATCTTTGAGTAGTATATATACCGTACTGCTCTTGCCACCTATTCCCCAGCTTTAAAGATTCTTCGCTTGGGAATAGGTAAGCATACGAGCTAGCCTCTTCTTTCCACCTCTTTACTTATATTTCTTCGCTTGGGAATAGAATCTGAGTATTCGCTTTTTCCACAACAGCATCATCAGCGGACGCTTTTCTATCTATATCCTAGGGTTCTATCATATGACCTCCCTCAGCAGTTCGCCTGCCGGTTCGTACCTTTTTGGAGGTGGTCGCCCTATGGGGATGTATCTAGATGTAAAAGCTGTGATACTCTACATATGTAATCAATATCTAATCTATACTAATAGATCCGGGAGATAAGGAATGTGATATTAAATAAAAGTAATCTAAGCGCTACTTGAGCACTAGTATCTAGACGCTACTAGATGAGCGCTTGGGGAATATGAAATATAAATAATGGAAGGGTGCTCTTAGGGCGTTAGTGGACGTCAGTTCCTGACAGCACCTATTCAGATCACTAAATGGGCAGCAGGTTTTCTGAGGTCACTGCTACAGAACTGATTACTTCAAACCAAGATTCTATGCACTCAAGCTATCTATACAATGTGTTTTTTTAATACAGATGTGTCTAGGTGGATTGATGGTTGACGATGTGCAGGGATATCAAGTCATGTGCAATACTTTTGATCACCACTGTACTGCAGGTATGGATCAGGTCCAGTGTGACATTCAAGTGTGGAGAGCAGAGATGAAACCAGGGATGGACACAATATGCAGTTATTTGTACCAGCAGGGTTCAAATCCGGTGCCAGGGCGAATAAAGCGTGGGAACAAACCATTGATTGAGTGCTCTTAGATATGAAAAGGGTGTCCCAGGTCCCTCCCCATCCTGCAAGCAACGGAAGCCCCGGTGTGGCAATTCAGCGTTAACAATATGGACCAACCACCTCCACAGCTCAAGCCTGCTGTCTCCGACGCTCCTCCCGTCTCTCAGGGGCCCATACCGCATTTCGATGCCCAAATTCGTTATCTGACGGACTCTTATCTCACCTTCTTCCAAGAGCGGTTCGTTCCACCATCTTCAGCTCTCTGTGTATTGTCATTCATCATCGATCGCCAACAGGAAGCGAATCGAGGAAATCTAGTGAGCTTGACCGCCCCGTGGATCCAGTAACCCTAATCAATGACTCGCCTTGCTCAGCGTGGAATCCCTGCTTAGATTGCATCGGAGAATCAAGCAAATTGATGCATCTTTGGATGGTACACGCGAGCCTTCCACGACCCGAAGTGCCTGGAACGAAATCAGAGAAAATGCTGAGCGAGGTTTGCCGTCTTGAATTCTACATTGAAATGGCCTAACTCTACTATAGAGGCACAGACCCGACAGGCTTTTCTTGACACGTTAGTCGGGGAGGTCATCAACCCCTTGAACCAACTGAAGGTATGTGGCACGAAGTAGCGGCTTGGATTTGATGCACACTTCTTGACATTAGGAGACGCAAGAACGAACGAGGAAGAGAATTAAAGAAGACCTCAAGGATTCCACTACAGCTTATAATGAGTACGCAGAACTAATGCTACCCAAATTGAAGGCCCGCTACTTGAAAAAGTACTCAGAGGTCGAGGTGAGTGTGACGCTGACACCAATGAGCCCTAGCTACAATTTCTACAGGAACAAAGACGTGCGATAGCAGCCCCTACGCCTACGCCTGCTCCCCCCAATCCAGATATCAACCCTCTTACTCATACACGCTCCAACCCATCAGCGCCTTCAAGACCCCAGGTCACCAGCCCCCAACCCCTCCGTGCTTTAGACCGCCGCCCGTCAGGTAGTGCCCCGTCAGGGCGTGCTCGATCACCCTCATCCTCTGGGGCTTTTTCCGACCTTGCCCATCAAGGTGAGTTTAGCGTGCTTTGGGCGCTAAACTGTTATTAATGAGACGTAGGCAAGCGTCAGCTTAACCAACTGATTGGATTCCTGGATAACAAAGGCGGTCTGGGCGGCGCTATGAAGGAAAGTTTAGTGGGTCGTGAGGGGGTAACTCAACGAACGGTTAGAAACAAGAGAGAAGCAGAGGAAGCAGGTATGTATGGCATTCAGCCACAGTGGTCCATCCTAGACGCATCTATCTAGATAAGGAATACCGAAAGGGCGTTCATTGGCTGGAGACTTTGCGCTTGAACCGCACGAGGGTACTTGAGAGTGGTTACAAGGTACTGCGCACCCTGGAACTCGTCGTGCCTTTGTGATAACACCATTCGTTTGAAGAGCTTGGAAACATTTGTGGAGGAGTCCGCTACCGTAGTAAGGCGAGTGCTGGAGAGATATACAGATAACATGATGTAAGGTTTCTTAATGCGTCAGCCTCTCAAGTGATAATTGAGTATCTCCAGTGCAACGACCTCTACTCAAACGCAACTGTCAAACCACGCTCGTTCCGTAGTGGATAGGATTTCCCCAGGCAAGGACCTTGAGCGCATACAAGTTACTACCCCGAAGTCACTTGCCTCGGCAATACCCCCTCCAATCCTATATGTAAATGGCGCGGTTGGAGAGTGTAAAGACTTAATTTTTGGGTTCAGTCTGATAGATTACGCCACCACTAAGCAATTGCCTGACGGTGCGGTGCCCAAAATTGTGCGGATTTGTATCGAGGAAATAGATAAACGAGGTTTAGAAATGGAGGGGATATACCGGGTGTGTCATGCTACTTCATTGCATCCGCCGAAGTCTCATTATCTTTCGTAGGTTTCTGGTCGGCACGCTGTTGTGCATAATGTAGGTCTTGTATGCTGCTCAGATACCATACCGCCATTGATGAGTGTGCAATCTAGTTCCAACATGAAATTGAAAGGGATGAAGACAAGTTCGAGCTCACGCCACAGAGCGATATATTCGCTGTGGCGTCTCTTCTCAAGGTACGTGTAGTCTATCTCTTCCTTTCCTAATATGCATACGTCAAGCACAGTTATACCTGCGCGAACTTCCCGAACCTGTATTCCGATTCACTCAGCAAGATAGAGTTCAGCACACCAATGAATATGGTGCGATATACGTAACTCCATGATCTTTTAATCTTTTTCGCTGACTGAATACGATAGTGGAACATCGTGCAAACAATTTCGCTGTATTACGATCGAAGATAAAGCGTTTACCTCCGGTCCATCAAGCCACTCTCAAGGCGATTGTAGAGCACCTCTCAAGAGTCGTTGCCTTTAGTGAGAGGAATAAAATGGATGCAAAGAATATTGCCATAGTTTTTGGTGGTGTTATATTTGGAGAAGAAGAATTGCCTAAAGCAGCAGATCTACTCACTGTCCAAACCACCAAGGTATGTCTCTCACCGGTGTCAATAAACTATTTTTATATCTTCACTCTTTGACAGGACACTGTGATGGAGGATCTCATCTATAACACACAAACTATTTTTAATGATCGTGAAGTAAGCCCACAACAAAGTTCACCGCCGTTACCACCAACACCCTTAGGCGAACCCGCAACGCCATACCCTTATGGGTCTAAAACTACAAGGGTTGCGACAGTACCTCCGGCGTCATTAAGCCAGCCTCAATTCGTCCCGCCACCCCCGCCGCCACCCCCACCGCCACAAGACTTCACCCCTAGTCTTCCGCCCAGGCCTGCCAATAGTATCCACCCGTCTGCCCGTGGCGTCAATCCAACTTCGCCTGTCCGCGGGGACTTTGTCCCCCCTCCTCCCCCGCCACCACTATCACTTCGCCCTGGAGTAAACATAAGCGGCAGTGAAGATACACACATCAACTCTATAAATCTATTTATGAACAACAAACAACCTGAGGATGTTAGTACTCCCGATTCCCCATCAACGACAGCGTTCGAGACAGATGAAGGGTCTACCTCTTTTGAGATGCTGACTGCGGAAGAAGCAAGCGTCCTGTTGCAACAACCTCCTAATGGGGATCGTCCTCTTACGCCCCCTCCTGGATTGCCCCCTTTGCCCCCTAAGTCCCCAACTTCTGGTCAGGCGTTGCATGCTTTGCATAGGCGTATCAAGTCTCACGGGGATGCCTCGGTGAAGTCGCTCAACACGGATAAAGCGGATAAGGCGACGTGATGTCATTGGACCTCTATTTCTTTTTGCTTCTTGATCCACTTTATCCTCGACTTTTAGAGGATCTGTTCTTCCCCCCATTATTGAGCTACGTGTCGAGACTTGTAATTTCCTTCAACCCAGTCCCTTTTCTGCCATCGTGTTGATACAAGTGTTACCGTGTATTATTGTCAGCCCATGTTACCTAGTACCGAACCTTGTTTCTTGTATGTTTTATGACATTCTACAATTTCTACAACTATTCTACAAAGCGAGGAAAAGCGAGCACAAAGCAGTGATGAGATATAAGTTACAGAAGGAGCAAAAATATATGAGTAGCAACGGGTATATGATTATGGTATATAAGGTGCCTGGTCATTCTCCCAGTATCGTGAAACTGCCTCGTCGCAGTCCATCTGCATCTCCTGCATTTCTCTGGCATTGCGAGCTTCTTTCGCCTTATAGTCCTCCCAATACCCTTGCCAAGCTTGCACTCGTTCGTGGGCTTGGATCCTTAAGCAGTGGGTTAGCCATGTTTCAAGTGGTATAAACGAAGTACACACGTTCCAGGATCAAAGTCCACCACCTCTAAATGCTCCAAAGTGGTAGCTCGAGAAAGGGCCACATATGCTAAGCACATCAAAAAGCATGAAGTCTAGCAGAACCCCGCATATAATTTGAAAATCGCACCTTGACCCTTTTCAAATACTTTTGTCAAGTCAACCTTGACTCTTGTCAGTGTCTGACCTTGAGCTTTGTGAATCGACATGGCCCAAGCCAGAGCTAGCGGGACTTGCGTCCGGACAGCCTCGACGTTGCCTTTCCATCCCTGCACTTGGAATGGCAAAGCAACGCAGAGGACCTCGCCATGCTCAAACTTGACCAAAGGCCATTTCTCGTCCCTTAGAAATTCGTGTTTGGTGATGGGATCTAACGGGGGTGGTGACTCATATTGCTTGAGTTCAGCTATTTCGATCTTTCTTTGCATGGCCTCCTTGGTGGTGATGAAATCCACCACTTTCCCTACGGAACCGTTCACGAAAGCACCTTGTTGCAAGTTCTATTAACTGGTCAGCTTTGACGATGGATTCATCACAAGGGCGGGACATACCACAAGGAGCATAACTTGTGCGTTAATCTGCCATTTATTCGATTGAGCCATTTGCACGACCGAGACCGCAAAATTCAGTTACCTTCAGTGCAATCTTCGGTGGAGCTACTAATTTTTTAAGGAGCTCGGCTGCAACTTCTTTTGGTATTTGTCGCTTATCCACATCCCATCCTGCGGCATCCATTGCCTCATATACGGTCGCTTCCCCCTGCAAGGCGATTAACCGGGCGTTATTGCAGCAATCCACTTCTGCACGTAGAGGGAACCTGTTCCCATTTCAGTGCCAGTCCGAGTGTAGCTTAAAATGGCAAGACGAACAATTCCGTTGGTTCAATGCCATCGTCATATACAACTTTTCGCTGCAGGTCCTTGATCTGATCTACTTGTTCCTGGCCTATGCACCCTCTTCGGATCGCACCTAATAATTGGATAAATCCTTTGACAGGTCATCAATAACGTGCACACGAAGAATTGAAGGTCAGAGTTCTCACTGTCGTCTCGTTGACGAAATACTTGAGTGAGAAGCACAGGTTGAGCGACACAAACCGACCAGCTGGCGGCGTCAAAGGCGAAGGTTGAAGGCATTACATGTTTGTGGCTCTCATCTGGAACGGGGGGAAGCTGGTAGAAGTCTCCAGATAAAATGAGCTACTGTATATCAGCTACCCTATCAAAGCAAGAATAACTGAATGTTCAGACCTGGATACCACCGAAAGGGAGGGGGGTACCCCTCACTCGTCGCCCAATCTTTTCCTATGCTATATGGTTAATGCAAAAGTTATATGAAGTAGCATGTGAATTACCAATTTGTCGAATAGCCGACCATCCAACATGGAGACTACAAATCCATGCTGTTAGGGATGATCATGGCACTCCCATAAACTAGGCACCTACTTTCATCGATGATTAACACCGCGGTGGAGAGCCATCGTTTCGAAAGTTTATCTGATCCTTCAATCCTACGTGCTAGGATATCCGCATCAGGTTTTCCGAGACCTATTCCTGCCCAGGAATGTATCGTTGAACCGCCAATGTTGATACCTGCAACACCTGTTGGTGCGGTCACCGCGACGCAGTCATGGCCACGCCGCACCCTAAGTCTTGAGATGATCTCCCGAAGGAGCACGGACTTGCCAGTACCTTTGAACGGCACCTCAGATCGCTTTAAACAGTTTGGAGAGTTTCAAGCATTACCAGCTGGACCAGTGAAAAAGATATTTCGTCCCGACAAGGCCATCTCTAGGACGTCCTTTTGTTCTTGCGACAGCGCAATTTCTGGTCGTGGGGGTTCTTGTGCATTGGCAGGGGGATCGACAGCGTTTCTTGGGGGTAAAGTCGGACGTGAAGAGGAAGCACGTCCAGGTGGAATATAACGGTATCGTAGCGCCCTTGTCGGAGGTGTTGGATTGAGGAGTGGCAGGACTTGGTTCGGGCTCGAGTTTGGAGTAGACAGTGAACATTGCACGCTCGCGTTGGCGTACTGCTTTGTGGGGGCACGTGAAGCACTATCGACAGCACTAGGTCCGCTTGCAGTGGCTGCGGAATTATATATTTGGACGGAAGTCGACTGTTGTACAATCGCTGAAAATAGCGAGACCAGATGTTCAGCGCACTACGACAAAACAGCATGTAGCTCACTTAGATCCAGATTTGGTACGACGGAGATGAGCCACTTAAGCGCATCTTCGTATGTGAAGAAGCCCTTACCACTGCTCCCGCTGTATCCTTTGAGCTGAGCGCAAAAATGAGAAGCTAGAACAGCGAGGACGGACGGCTTACCGCAGCACGATACTAAGCGCAAAGTCACGTCAGGCGCGCCGCTACTAGCCTTGATGCCACTTACCTCGCGAAAACTGTCGTATATTCGCGGACCGCCTCTCCCGTTTAAGACAGCATAGAATTTCCGTCGTGTGTCCTTGGGCATATCAAATCACCACAGGTCAGCTGATGGTCAATGTGAGAAACGGACCAATGGTTGGACGCGCTCGCCTGGCACGTGGTCGCGTCAGGGTCGCGACATGTCTGCGCGAGACCAGCGATGCGTCTTTCCCTTAAACGACTCATGCCCAAAGTCAAATTCTACGCAGTCAGCGTGGGCCGTGATGGCCCAAACATATATACTTCTTGGGATGAGGTAGGACTTGACCCCTACTCATCGCAAAGCCACCATGCTCACCCCGTCTTCGCAGTGCAGTACAAAGGTATTGGAGGCTGTCGCTTGCATGACAGTAAGAGCTTGATGTATGCGCTATCAGATCACGCGTTTTCCAGGCGCCAAACACAAAAGCTTCTCAACGCGGGAGCAGGCCGAGAAATGGCTCAAGAGTAGGGTCTTTGAAACACAGTAGAGATAAAGTGTCTAAGTGTCAAGCCTTTGCAGGTTCCGTTGGCACCTACAACGCCAACAACCACAGACGTATAGGAGACCAGCCATTTCAGCACCCCCCAACCCCGGATAAAGAAGCTGGCGATTCCCCCACCACCGTGACGACCCTCAAGGCTACGGGTTTACTGGTTGACCCAATTATCGTACTTGATAGCGAGAGTGAAGAGGAGCTGACCCCGCTGTCTCCGCCACAGAAGGAGAAACCCCTCCCGCAGCCCCCCGCGAATAAAATAGTCCTCTCGCCGGAGCAGCAAAAAGTTTTGGACAAAGTTAATGATGGTCAGAACGTGTTTTTCACAGGATCAGCAGGTGGGTTTCCTTCAGGCTTTCATCGAGGTTTTAACCATTATAGATGCTTAGGAACTGGAAAATCGGTGCTACTTCGAGAAATTATCAAATCAAAGCTCAAAGAATGTGGGAGGGATGGCCTTGCAATAACAGCAGCGACTGGGATAGCATCCATCAATATTGGGGGAACGACTCTGCATTCATGGGCCGGTATTGGGATAGGTGACGAGGACCCGAAAAAAACTGTATGGAAATTCATCAAGAACCCTGAGAGGTTTAAAAGTGTCCTGAAACGATGGAGATCAGTCCAGACTCTCATCATTGACGAAAGTCAGTATGAACAACAGTGGGCTTGTTATACTCTTACATATCTAGTGTCTTGTTCCAGTTTCCATGATTGATGGTACTCTGTTCGATAAATTGGTAAGTGTCGTTGTTCTTGACGGTTCAGCAAACTCATCTATGCCCTGTTTACAGGAGTTTATGGCTCGAGAACTGAAGGAGAAGGATCTTCCTTTTGGGGGCATCCAGGTATGTGGCCCAGTAACCCCCAGTTTCAACTTATCATTTATTAAATGGTTGCAGCTAGTTCTTTCTGGGGACTTTTGCCAGTTGCCCCCCGTTTCCTCTCGAGATTCTAAGGGCATTCAAATTCCTGCCATGTTTGCATTTGACGCCCGAACATGGAGCGACTGTGTCGGCGATCCGATTACTCTTAACCGCGTGTTCAGGCAGAAGGACCAACGTAAGTTTAGGACCAGTCTGTGACAAACCGTTCATTGATTCTTCGACGACCCCATCCAGAATTTGTCGATATGTTAAATTCTATGCGCTTTGGACAACTCACTCCAGCCGCGATAAACGCCTTCAGTAAATTGTCTCGCAAAGTTCAATACGATGACGGGATTGAACCAACGGAACTGTACGTTTCTCAGAATATTCCTCTGTCGGATGTATTGCTCACCTCATTCAGGTTCCCGACACGTAAAGAAGTGACCAACTCCAATGAAAGCCGGCTTAGACAGCTGCCAGGGAAGCCTTTGGAGTATCAAGCCTCAGATTTACAAGGGCGAGACCCAGATGGGAACATTACAACCTTACAAGTCATGGAACGCCTTTTGGATCGCTTGGTTGCTCCATCCAAAGTACATCTCAAAGTTGGAGCCCAAGTCATGCTGATCAAGGTAGGCGTTCTCCCTAACCTTTCACTATCTATTCTAAATTAGGTATGCCATAAAATAGAACGTCGTACAGGGTGTACTCGTAAATGGTTCCCTTGGCCAGGTGACTGGCTTCAGCACCGTTGAAGATGCCACTCGAAATGGGATTGGCATTGCCCGTCCTGAAATCAAGAGCGACTCGGACTCAGATGAAGACCTAGACTCTGATTCAGAAACACCAGCCAAGCCTACAGCTACTGGAAGCGACCCCGCATCCAGGCGCATCCGTGCGAATATACCACTACCAACTTCGGGATCGTGGCCTGTTGTCAAGTTCCTTGGCCACGACAGAGAAGTGTTGTGCATACCGTTGGATTTCATGGTCAACAATGCTATTGGGCATGTGGAGGCGATGAGGGTGCAGATCCCGTTGATTTTGGCCTGGGCGTTGAGTGTGCATAAGAGTCAGGGGCAAACATTGCAGAGAGTAAAGGTCGACTTGAAGAGGATCTTTGAATCTGGACAAGGTATGCCAGCGTTGATTGAGAGCGACTGCGCGATATTGATGTTTGGCGTAGCATACGTTGCATTATCTAGAGCAACAACCATGGAGCACCTTCAAGTGCTTAACTTCCATCCTTCCAAGTATGTTCACACCTTGTCCGAGATGTTCAACTTTTCTAAATCCCTTGCGACAGAGTTCGAGCACACCCTCGCGTTCTAGAATGGCATAATATGAACAAAACACTACCGGAGGAAGATTACGACAAGTATTTTGACGAGGAGTTTGAAGATGAGTTGATGAATGCTTTCTATAGCAGTCAAGGGTTCTAAACTGGGGCATATGTTGACGTGTTTAAAGCTTCCATTGTGTGTGGTTCTTTTCTCGCTCTCGCTCGTCATGCTGGGATCTGCATGCAATAGTTTAATGCGCATTTTTAGTGGCATATCAGTTTTATGGGACATTATATGTATAGTACTCGGCATGTACCTTCGCTCGTTGTTAGTTGCAGTATCTCGTCCTGCAAAATGTTAATTGGATATTAAGACATACATCGTGTTATCGATATGGTATTATGATACACCGGGACAAAGCATAATAATACTGAGCAGTGAGCACCGAAAACGTGGAACAAAGATTTACTCCAAGTTAGCACTTGGCAGTAGAGCCCAAAATTTGTGATATGAGATGTTAGTCGTTTGAATCTATTGCAGGTGGCATGAATCTACGCCCTCTCTACCAACTCGACAAAATTGGCCGGGAATATGCCTTCGTGGCCTAACGCTTTACCTGTCCACCTGTTAATATATAATCAGTCCACGAAGGGTTCATAGAATAACAGGCAAATGCACACCAATCATCAGTACTGTCACTCATCTTTGTAACAGTAATCACAGTTCCTTTCTTGAACGATAGATCACCCGACTACAACAACACAACACACCTGTTGAAACCAACCACAGCTGAGTTACAAAAGAACACCTACCTCGACAGCTTGGAAGTCATACAGCGCAATAGCCCTCGCCACGCCTTCACCAGGCTTCAAAGGTTTCGTCAACTCCGGTTTGGCATGGATATAAGGCGTACTCGTCGAGTTCCTCGACACATCATTCAACGAGTCGTTATCGTATCCGTCCACGCCGAGGTCATAAGACCTAGAGTCCATGGATAGCTTCCGGAGATTCGAGTGAAGGTTGTTGGCGTTGACACCGGTGCCCGTAGAATTGTAAGGAGAATTCGCCGAGGTCGCGGTGGAGGGTAGGAAGGGGTTGGAATTATTTGGAGTCGAAGAGAAAGAAGAATTGGGACTGCTGGTTCCGCCGTTACTCGTGTTGCTATTCCGTCCGCTCAAACTCAATCCCCTAGGCCGAGTATTATTATTTATCCCACTAGCTCGTGCAAATGCCGCAGCAGGATGCGTGGATTTGGAGAAGTCAAATTCATTGGGGGTGTCCAGGAGATCGAGCTGCTGCGATCTACTACCGCTGCTTATTGTCGTGGGTGACGATACGCTATTGAATCTTGCGTGTTTGGTTGTGGGAGAAGTTCTCGTATCTGATAAGACAATGTCAGGGTTGTAATCTGATTCAAAGTGCGTTTCGAATTTCGGTGCGGATGGCTTGCTTAGACTTGAGCTACTTAATGACGAGACGTCAACACTCTTGGATCCTCGGTGGCTTGGTTGATTTAACCTTGAAGGGGCCGCCGAAGCACTGTATGGTATATCATCGGGTTCCCCCGTGAAGTATGATCCACCCTCCTTGCTCTTTCCCCACGAGGGGGGTGGGAACTGTACTTTCTCGCTCTTCTTCCTTCGGAGGAACGACGGAGAGTAGGAAAGGGATGATGAGCCACCACCGCTACCACCACTCGACGAAACGCCATTGCCGAATGCGTAGCCGTAATCAGAAGACGAAGTTCGAGGGTTGGGATACTGTGGAGGGGGATCGTTTAGGTCATCTGGTGTATCTTGGACCCAGGTCTGACCACCTGGAAGACCAGTACAGGATTGGAGTGTCTGAATGAGTGGCTGGGCCCATGATGGTGGGTCGACATGACCGCCAAGTAAGAGCCTAGCTGTGACAGGCGAACTATAAGCCTGCGCGTTGGCATCTTGGCGTTCGACGATGACTGAGCCCTCCAATGAGATGCCTCCAAACAGACCACGGGTCTTGGAGTAGCTGTACCTGCATAACCGCACGAAATTTAAGTGATCTGTTGACGCTGGGACGGAAGGAATGGGAGACTTGCATTGCGGCTACCTTGCCATTTGTATTGAGGGAGCCCAAGGCTTCGCCGTTCCTGCCGAGTGGGCCTATCGCGAGACTAAGATTTCCTCCCAAGGTGAGAGAACCGGCCGACATGAACGACCTCTGGGGATGTGTTCAGCGACATGGCAAGAGAAAGATGCGGGATGGACTTGCAATTGCCTATATATTGATTAGCTCGGGTGACCGTTGCTGGAGCCGGACAAATGACGTACAGAACGAGAATTCAGGACAATGAGAAAATCGGTCATCTCGGCGCCTGCTTGGACACCACCTCCAACACCAGCTGTTCCAATGGCACTGGGTGCAGACCATGCTGCGGAAGTGTGAATGGACGGAGGGACGAGTAAGAGACACCACTCACTTCCATCGTCTAGTCGCGCGATAACGATGCCGCTGCCTGCTCTGGCAGAGAAGACAAAGCCGGCCTTGATGATGGTGAAGATGGCGAAGCCTTTGGCGTTCGTCAGGACTGAGCGAGGGATGACGCCGTCCAACCCGTTGTTGCCGCTATCGACGAACGATCTGACTGGGACGCTGTGAGTGTCTGGGGCAGACGAGAGCGTTGTACGCACATATCTTGGCGGCTTTGGCGCACTCCTTGGGGAGCGGCTGGGGCAGTGGGTTTGAGAGCTTTGGCATGGTGAGTGTGGATGCTGCGAGGATTCTGGCGTCGATTTCTCGGGCCGGCAGAAAATGGACAGGGGCTCCGAAAACTGGAATCGCGGGGCAGTGACGGCCTGAATTCTGTCGTGTCTGACTTGTCTCTCAGACGACACAGCCACAGTCCTCGAATAATTTACAGCCTCCTTGTCCACTCATTATCGCCTCCCCTTCCGCTCCCCTCCTCCATGCCCCTCCCCTTCTGCCGCTGCTCCTCCTCGCTCCTCTCCTGTCTTTCGTTCAGGCAAACGGAAACCCACCGTTCATACCACAAGTAATCCATTGTTCATCGCTCTCATCGTCGTCAATTCACCGTTCCCCGTCAGTCCTTCTTCTTTGATTGGAACCAACAAGATCAACCCGTTCCCATTCCAGTCACCAGTATGTCGTCCTCGTGATATCCAATCTATATCCTCATCACATTTTCCAGGGCAATGTGAGGTTATCAACATACGTTGGAACCGGGGACAAGCCACCGGGTTCGTTCGCGTATGGTAATTTGTCCTGATATCATCTCACATGCTCTTGGCACAGGCCGAGCCCAAAAGCGCCCTACTATCTTCAAATCTACACATCGTGCGTCTACTCCTTCGCAATCACTTCCTGGTTCTAATCTCCTGCGCAGCACATTCGTCTTTCCTTTTGTGATAGATGCCGGTGAAGGGCTAACCTTTGTAAGCCGTCGCGTTCGTTCCAGTGACCGCCATTGACGCCTTCCAGGATTGGGCCGTCCCATTTGCGCCAGGAACCCAGGTGAGTGGTATATATATGCGCACGTACTCAGCGTCTGACGCGCCTTTCAAGTATCAAATATGCATGGCAAGTTTACTACCCATCGTGCTGATCGCCTCGGCTCATCAATCTATAGTTCGACAGTGAAGGGCGCACTGGCGGATGTCAAGCGTCTTACACGGTCATAGAACCAGCATCAAGGTCCTCGTGTCCGAATGTCACATTCCCACAAGGCCCGTTGGATGTAAACGCTGTTGTGCGAGATGGGCCGCTGTCACAGTTTGGTTGGATAGATCAGGTGCGTGGCGCCCATGTGATGCATAATTCGCTGAATCTCAACATTTCGACATCCTACAAAGTGTACTGATATCTCTGTCACGCCGAGAAACGGCACCCCGCCGTATACATTCACAGTGCGCCCCCATATTCATCTTCCGCGTGTCCTCGCGCCAACATCCTTTAGATCGCACCCAGCCTTCATCCGCCAACGAACATCACCGCAAATGACATGAAGACTATGAATTGGACTGTAGAGCTGTCATGGGCTTCTCAGTTTTTCATCAGCGTGTCAGACTCCATGGGAAACTCCTGGTCACAGGGCCCATTGCACAGTGGGGGTAATGGACCCACAGCGTGTTTGGCCATGGGTGCAGCAGCCACGTCAGTAAATTGTCAAGGTTTCCATGCTTAGGATGTCAACTGATAAATTCACACACTCCATTTAGTGACTCGAATACCATTTCTCCAGGCATCGCCATTGGCGGTAGCTTGGGTGGCCTTCTTGTCGGATTGTTGGCTGGTATTGGAGCGGCTTACGTGTTTATGTCCCGGCGTCAAGATAAGAAAGACAAGAGCCAACTTATGGAGCTCCAGCTTGGATCCCAACCGGTCACCTTTGGAGGTAGCTCCACTCGTTTCGGGAATTATTCTGCGGTTCCACTGAGCGATAATCAAGTTGTCAGTTCGGGCCATTCAGCTGTTAGTTCGAGGCCACTTCGACCAAACAGATCAGAATATCACATCGAGCCATTTACTTTGCCAACCGACCAAGGCAATAGGAGCAACTCTGTGGTAGCTGCCCCTCCACAAGACCCGACGATCCAGAGGGCAACATCGTTTGCTGCATCAAGCATTTATCCTCAATCAGCTGTGACAAGTGTACCAGGTTCCGAGTCCCAGCCACTACAGATCCCACCCCCTGCCTCGCCGGGTGGCGCATCCCCCGTAAATACGGTGGCCCCCACAATACCTCCACCATCGCGACCACAGCAGAGCCAAGTCTACGTAATACATCATGATGGGGGAAGAGCCCCAGTGACAGTGTACCATTCAGATGGTACGGAGGTAGTCGAGTTACCGCCTCGGTATGCTGATGGTGGATCGGGTACTCGACCACTACCACCTGTTGGAGGCATTAGCACGGATACGAGGGGCACATCCGTCAGTGCGCCTGGGACAGCAGCAGGCAGTGGGAGTGGGGGTGGTACGAGTGACCGATTAAGTGAGGCTGGGCGAACAGATTACAGTATGACCGATGGTGGACGGTCAAATACAGGAGGAACGGGAGCGTCTGCTCTATTTTTGCAGCAAGAAAGGAGACCTGGGCCCATACGTAAGGGCGGCACTGCATCATCTTCTGGAAGTGGCCAGGGAAGCTGGTCACCTGGTGGACAAGGGTATCCACCAAGGCAAGGTCAAGGTCAAGGTCAAGGATCAGGTGGATACAATCCTTCGGATCCTGGTTCAGATTGGGGTGCTCAGTAGTCGATCGAAGATCCAAATGACTCGCAAACGAACAACGTCGCTCGAGCTGCGTCGCTAATCACGCCTGGACGACTTATGCGATGCTCGTAACGGTTTATACCACTTTATACCATCCTATTTCATAATTTACATCAACTGACATGGTCTACTTACCAACTTGACTCGTTCTCAAGTACGTCATCCCACGTTTCCCTTCCTCGTTGTCGTTCGTTGTCGTATCCCATAGCTATCATCTCGTCATCTTTTAAAATCTCCACATCGGGTTTTGGGTTTTATGGTCTCTACATCTCGTTATCGTCTACTCGACTTTGTTGCACTATGCTCCGTTTTGATGATAGCTATCGACTTTGCCTGCAGTATATGTATTATTTATTTAGGGATCTAGCTTCTTACAATATTGAACCTGGTCCTTCTTAATCAATCATTCGGCTCAATACCGGGCAGGGTTCTGAGCAGTTAGGCTTTTCGTGGGTTCCACAAATGAATTCGAAGTTGGAGTAGACTAAATATGAATGGACTGAGGAGTGGAGGGTACATGAACACCGATTGGACAAGGCCTCCAAAACGAGTTTTTTGTATCGACGAGTTTCCAGCCGGGTGGTAATGCTATATCTTCGTCGTCGTCGCCACCGTTGTCACTATAGTTATTGCTCTTGGCCGCGGTAGTACTAGCAGTTTGAGTTGCGGGTCCACGCGGGTCTTGTGCTGGTATGGGTAATGGTGTTTGAGAGGTGGATGCAGGCACCGAGGCGGATGGTGTGGTAGTTGGTGATGATGCCGCTGCCGCGTCGAGCGAGGAGAGGAGGGTCTGGAGACGCTGGGACATGGTGTCCATATCGTCTGATGTCCATGTCTGTGAGAAATTGGAGCGTAAATTATGTCATGGGCTTGGGATTTAAGAGAGAAGTTGGGATACGTACGGATTGGGAGCTTAGACTAGCGTTGGGTGCTTTGCTGGGCTTTATGAGGAAGTCTAGAGCGGGTTCAATATCGCTGTTCCCTGTGCATAGAGCCTGAAGCAAAAACTTGGCCCTAGAAGAGAATGGGTGTCATCAAGGGAACGATTACAAGCGAAATAGGAATGTGAGCGTACGCTTTTTTGTCGGTCTGTTCGCCGTATGCAGGACCTAGTCCACGGAACAATGTGAGAATCGTACTCTTCCTCAAGCCCCCTTGGTTTTGTTTATCTTCTTTGCTAGGCGCGTCTCCTTCGTCAGCAAGGTCGAGGTCCTGCCATGTTTCTATACACCACATTGCCCAACGAGCCAGACACATGTCGTACGACGGATCGGGTTGGGAAATTTTGGATTCGTTAATATCGGTGACAGTGGAAGCGGGACTAGGCATGGCGACGAGATGTGTGCAAATGCGGTTGACGAGGATAGAAGGTAAATCTGGGTGAAATTCTACTAGTTGAACGAGTAGTGGAGTCCACAACGATACGGAAAGTTCTGGTGGCAAGAAAGAGTCGACAGGAAAGACCCGCTTCCTAATTGTTTCCTTGGTACTATTTTATCTCCGCACAGGTGAAAACACGCACTTTTTAGATAGTGGAACTAAGGTGCCCCTCTCCAACAAGACATCGCAGAGTTTATCCAACGCCCATCGTTCCTTGGCATCCTGTTCTCCAATGTCTGTCGCGTCAACAGACCCAGCACCACTTGTCCATCCGTACTCCGCCGCTGATACATTCGCGACCACTTTCGCTTCTGATATCCACCGTTCGATGTCCTTGAAGATTGCGGCGATGTCTTGCCGGTATTGGGACTTGAGGGATGCGTCACGGGTGGTGAGCTTCAGGATGTTTTTGTACTGCTTTAGAACTGGAATGAGAGGGCGAAGGGGAGGTGGTCGAGGGTTGGATGAGGAACTGGGGTTGATGGTTGGGAGGAAGTAATTGTGAAGAAGCCAGCCCATAGACTTGGGATAGCGGTGAGTGGTGTGGTCACTACAATGAACAAACCCAACACTTACCTGACGGGCTGCTTCACGAAGAAGTTCGAGACTGGGAAGGTCTTCGTGTGTGGCAGCGTGGCGTAGTTCAACTAGCCATTGAGGTAGTCCGAGTTGGTGGGCTATCGAAGCTATTGACCTGGCGTATGCCCCAAGTTGAAGCTGGTCCACTAAGCCATTCACCAGACGCGTCAGAGCAGAGGCATAGCTCTGGCGAAGTGGTAAATAGTTCTTGTGTTTGGTATCAAGCTTGTCTTCCACGACGACGGATAGCATTGCCAATGTCGATTCCATTGCGTGAGGAAGCGCCGTTATGGCTCTCCAGGCCGACAACTACTGCACCATGAATAGGTTTGAGTACGGAAAGATGGCTGGACGATGCCTACCCTGTTGATAGCCAGAATCTTTGAAGGGATGTCATGTTCGTCGGTGTATATCCAAGCGCACAGCTGGTCAATCTCTGCAACCGAAGCCCATGGCACGCGTCGGGGCAGCCTCATTCTGATTCGAGGCTGAGATGAAAATGTGAGTATCGCGGGATCAAACACGGCCAAAGACGCTGATCAGCCTGTTATCTTATCTTATCGCAGTCCTTCCAAGAACCAGTGACGAGCATCATGATGTGCACCATTTCGAGTTCCTTGCGTGCACCCCGCCATTGCACGCGAGAACCTTCTTTTTAGCTCATCTCCGCGCTCATTTTTTCGCCCCATCCTGTACGCATTTACGTCCCCACGACTTCAGCCACGCCACAAGAACGATTCATACCACCATCCCCGAGTTTGATACCCTTCTCCTAGTTCCGCGACTGGGCACCATACTTCATTGGGAACACAGATGCCAACGTTGGACACACGAGGCATAATTGCCGCAACTCAGATTGCGGCGTACGTCCCTATTGCCACCGTCTCCTTGTTCTTCGTTGTACGCTATGGATTTCGACGCGATGCAGGCTGGATTTTTCTATCGCTGTTTTCCTTAGGTGCGTGTTTTGCAATGCATTAAATGTCCCTGTTTTTGAGGATCCGTTATTTTGCTAATCACCGTGCATAGTACGTGTCACGGGTGGCGCATTAATAGTATCTGGCCAACTTGTCGAACCAACCCAATCAAATCTATCTCTAGCGGCGTATATTCTCCAACCATCCGGCCTTGCTTTTTTGCTGCTCTCCACAATTGGCTTCACCGGCCTGGCGTACGTTTCGCCACGCTCCTGCTGCTTGGCCTAGTTTAATTTATCCCAAATCACAGGGGATATCGTTCATACAGCGATGTTGCTCGGCTTATGATCTTCTTCCGGACTTTTGGTTTTTTCTGCCTAATTGCTCTAATACTCAACGTCGTAGGTGGGGTCTTGGGCAGCGAGGTATCCCCGAATACAGCAACAGTGGGCGCGATCCTCCGCCAGGCTGGTGCCTGTTTATATGCTGCCATATGGCTGCTATTATTCCTACTTATATTAGGGCTGTGGACGTATCGTTATCATATGAAGAGATACCGCCGATGGGTACGTACCTTCACTAATTTTCCCGTCAAACGCGGCGGCATTACACCTCCCACATGAACGAGGCTGGACCACGCTGCGCTCTGTCGTCCCTTCTTGCCTCCATAGCTTGAACATTCGCTGACTTTGAAATACAACTCCACTACTCGCATGTCGTGACTTATTACACGGATGCATCGCCGTCGCGCAAAATCAATTTATCACTTTACACCCTTCGCAGCTCTTGGCAGGCATAACCCTAGCACAACCGATCCTCGGTGCACGCGCAGCCTACGCAGTTCTCTCAGCATGGTCTTCAACAAACCTAGCAGGGACGGATCCATCTACCAATCCCATACTTGCACGGTTTAATCCATATATCGGAGATTGGATATTATACCTGGTGTTGTCCTTCGTCGCGGAGGTTTTGGTTGCTATCGCTTATGTGATTTCTGCGGCCGTCATTGCGAGGAGAAGATAATCTATGATGATCGAAAAACTACGATGATGATATGATGCAGTCGACCCAGGGGTGGATCGACTACGTACACGGCCGACGACTTTCCTGATAAACTCCGTTCATCCTGGAGAATAATGGGTGAGGACTCGTATTTGTGGTGTTTTGAGAAGCTTATGTTACGGAAATGTGTTGTACTGTTCTTGGCTGTATACTCACGGACTCATACTGTATACCTGCTCTTATTCAAGTACCTGACTACACTCTCTCACGCAGCTTCGCTGGCCGATACATTAAAACTAAAATAAGGTTGGCAGCTATAGATACAACAATTAGCGGCACCCGGGCAGCATCCGCTGCGACAAGGCCAAACCTAACTCTAGGTCTACAGTCCATATCCCGCTAAAATCCCACAATCAGCAAAGCTAGGTAGGTGCCTAAGGGCCACCTGTCCCCAGGAAGCCCCGACTAGCAGGCCATCAATCAATCCAAAAGTCAACGATAGCGTGGAAAGGCTTGAAGTGATACAGTGATGAACGAACAACTTGCATGTTTGAGAATAATCATAAACGTTGCGATGATGAAGATGGTGCTGGTGACATTGCCGTGGTTGATGATGGCGTGGTAATAGAGAAATTTCTCCGCAAGGGGCTCATCTCGAATTCGTTGAGTTCAGAGGAATCTAAATCGAGTGACATGTCGTCAGTTCAAACCGTTCACCACTCTGTCCGAGTCGTCGAAAAAAGGAAATAAGGACAGGGTGCTGTCATCGAAGAGATAGGGTGGCTGTTCGATGGGATCGAGGACCGGGGGATGCTAGAAAGGGGTAGATTGAATATACTTGCCGGAAGTTATTGCAGTAAAGCGTGTGGACTGGTTTGTCGTGTACATCCCATTGGTCGTCGTAAAGGCATCTGGCATTAGATCGGTGTCAAAGACAGGGTGCGTCGACTGTGTTTGCACGGTGCGGTTTGCCTTCAACAAGTGGCTCATGTTAAGGATCAGCCGGCAGGCCTAAAAGAACCGCTTCAATGCTCAACCCAACCCCATATCAGCAACACGAGGAAGGCCAACTTACGGCAAAGCCTGGGATGGCAATCAACCAGCTGGTGTGCGGGGACGAATAAGTAAAGATACCACCCCGATAATCGGCAGGACCACTTACGAATATACGATCGATGACCTTGCCCCAGGTAGAAGCACCAAGCAGAAGACATTCAACATCAGTACTCCTGTTGAGGTAAAAGCGATGGTTGTTCAAAGGTTGTAACAGTATACCAAGGCGAAACTAACTGGGTGTCACTTACCGAACGGTAGTGCGAATGCCCATATCCCATCCTTCAGGAAGCGTGACATCACTGGTTCACGACCCCATCCGTCCCGTACGGCGTCATAAAATTTCTTCATGGTTAGGACAAATAATAGAAGCTCGAACAACACGGGTGTGATGCTGCATAGGTGGAGCCATGTTAGTTTACAGAATGAATTAAAGTTCGCACTTACAAAAACCCAATCGCCAAGACCGGAAAAGTCAACGTAACGCAATGAATGCCGTACGTGATACCGGGAAATGCAAAACTGAACACAACTATCATGACTACAACCTCCGCAAAGAATAAAAACAGGATAAGCCTGCGTAGAAAGACCTTCTCATAGTACAATGCCTGGACTGCGCAACCCCAGAATAAGATGTTTACACAATGCCAGGTAGCAAGAAGCGATGGCGTTCGATACTTACCACGCAGAACCAATATGATCTGTACCCCAATCATCAATGCATGGCTGGATGCACCCTGGAATCCAACAAGCATCTGACACCCTCTGTGATTTGTTGTTGCACCCGAAGCCAACTTCAAAGTGATGACAGTCGATATTCTAGAACGAGGTCACTACTGCGTCCTGCTTGAGTATATTTCACGTACACTTGAGCGCCCACGCTAATGGTCCTCAAAACATAGAAGAGTATCTTAAGTTTCGTCCATGGTCGACTGACAATTCGTCTCAGATAACCAAGGTGAAATGGTTGCACCGCAGGACCTACTTCCAGATCTGTTCTACCTGCGATGAGAATGAGCTAAGTCACATCAAGCAGCGCGTACAGGATCAGGGACCACAAACCTCGTCGCCAAAGGTGAGTGCGATGTCATAGATAGTGAAAGCCAGAGCTGCCACTAGACGCAAATTCCAGTCAGCCTGCATCCCTCGATGGTGCATACACCCCCGTATAGGCGCACTTGGTGGGACTATGTTCGCATGAACGCCCAGCTCGGTGAATGGATACACTTACTAGCACTGTAGTTGCAATCCTGCAACCCCCACAACATCTCAATCTCCTCAGGCGTCGCCATTTTGACAAGGCTTGGCCCCCAGCACGGCGCGCTAGCCTAAGGTGGCAGGAAAAAGCAAGTAAGCTCTGAACACACGGAGACGCTGATCAGAGAAGCTCACAGCTCAGCACCACCCGGGCTCCGCGCTTGTTTGCTTGGAACAGCAGCTCAAGTTTTTAGTGGACAGCCTACGTTTACGCCACGCCCAGACGGACGTCTTTCGTACTTGATGAGCAAATCCGATCAATCTGCGCCTACGACAATGTGGCTGGTTAGATCAATGGGTGCATTCGGGACGAGAAAAGGAAACTGACGGCGCAATTGAGTATCAGGACTGGTGGTGGTTGAGCTGCAAAACGCCGTGTGATGCAAACAGCAGCATGGCAATTGACTTTGATCTCAGTATATATTTCAGGGGAACGGGATAGCGGGAGACGGGAGAAATGAACCAAGGGGGCAAAACGCCTCAAAGAAAATTCCGATCCACTTGTCACATGGACCATTTCAGCACCAAAACTTGGCAACTCCGTCTTGGTATCACTTTTGTTGCGGTTAGGCAGGTGGACGAGGCAACGTCCATCGAAGATTCCGTTATTGCGTTACACCCACACCACTGCTGGGCTGCAACTTGATTAAGCTTGATTCCCAGCGATATCGGGCTAGTGTTGGGGACGGACATTGCGCGCAAACAAAACGTATTGGCTCGTTCACAGACTAACACAACAACAGCAATATTGATTATATGTGAGAGCTACATAGTCAAGCATCACCCAACTCGTTCTGATAAAACGAACGCGTTAGCTAGGAGACGCTCCGGCTTAATTGAGCTCCTGATCGCTTCGTCTTCCCTTCTAGGCCATACCCTGAATCCTTGGAGGATGACAAAGAGTTGCTCCAGAGTCGCTGGAGCCGCTGCGAGGGGCTTGATGCGAAAAAAAGGCAAAGCGCGGACGCACGTTTTATATCGGTCCCGCTGTCCACGTGATGACTGTCCTGCCCTTGACGTCACCCCGCCAGTTGCCCAGGATTTGCGGGATTGGCACGAAGTCTGTCTGTGATAGCATTGGGCGCCCTACATTTTTGCTGTAGGCTGCAGCATTCCCTCCGTCGGGTGCGATCGTCCAACGAAAGGGGCATGGGACCTTCAACGCAGGCATGATCGGCACGGAGGGCAAAAACAAAGCCCTTGTCTGCATATTAACGTCTTTGGAACCTGGGGTTCCGTGACGCGATCGCGCTTCTCCAAGGAGCGGATGTAATTGCTCCCAGACCTCTTCAGACCCGAGCTTGCCTCGGGTGCCTTCTTGTTATCTCAAAATGCCCCTTTTCGGCGGCCCTCTTAATGAAGCAGCTAATGCACAGCGAAAATTTCCTTTGCATTTTGGTGGGGCTTTGAATGGTGATGGTTACCAGAGCGTAGGCAACGCTAGTGCAATTCAATTGCCTTGCTATGGCAGCAATTGAATTGATGGTCAATACTGATGCAAGTCTAATGTGGTGGTCATCACCTCAACTGCTGGTTCCACTCCCTTCAGCGTTAATATCATGATACGCCCAATATGTGGCACGACTATCTCGCTTTCCAAAGCCCATATGAGATTTCTAGGCAGCAGCTTATCTACTGTCCATTCAGAGAAGCTCGCTAACGTTGAGGGTATATTCAGTATGAACCTGTTGGAGGGTTAGAATAACGGTTTACGGTCTCTCGCGCCAACGGTTCATGGTTGAGCAGGTGCATAACGAAATGGAAGCCAAGACCGTTTGAATTCAGGAGCGATTTTCAAAGCCTATTCCAACGTGCAAGTTGCCCTAAAGCAAACCACGGGCAGAGCTTTATCCCGACAGGCTCTATGGTTGAGTGCCAAAGCTCAAGCAAGTCACAAGAATACCAAGTGGAAATCAATACCTCTCGTGGTCACACGCCAACAATATGTCGTAGGTTTAAGGATTGAGTCAATAGGGTTGGTGCCTTTTACAACAAGGCACTTTAAAGGGATCAGGCTGCAATCCAAATTTCCCTGGGAGATAATAAGGTATTTCCAATCGAAGCGCGGAATACAATAACACAGAACCGTAAGACACGATGAATGAAAGCACATATATTTAACCTGACAGGACCACCATATAACGTGATCACGTCCAATCCATGATCTTGGTGGGTTCGTTTTCCTTGACTTTCCAAAGCCAGAAGGGACCTGCATTGATAATATACGTTAGGGAGATGCTTGCTGGTGTAGGGCTGGACACATACCAGCAGGGTCACCTATATGATGTTGCCGTGTTAATGGATATACTTCCTAAGGACAATGCTCGGGAACGAACCTTCTTCGTGGAGGGCATTGGTCCAAGCCCCAACCACACCCATGGCACTGCCTACTCCACCAACCTGTACACCCTGAGAACTATTGAGAGAGTTATCAATACCACTGAATTGCAACGAGGCTTAGCCCTTACCTCCACTGTGTATTCTCATCCCAAACGGAAACCTGATAACAATAGTTTCTCGTCAGTCCCACTTAGCCGTGGAGCAACGAATACATACGAATTGCCATTTCACAATTCCGTCCATACCCATCGAGACCATTCCCTCTACAACGGATGTATTGCGTGTGACCCCTTTGGCCGATCCAGTAAAGAATAGAGGTGGATACTCCATGTTCGGACCGGACGACCGTGTATCCGGCGGGATGCAGTATCGCAGACTTTTCTTTGGAATGATCTGGAGTTTTATTTCGATCAATCGCGTGGCTTCTCTGAATCGCAGATCGTCAAAAAATGTGGGGTCGTAACGCCCACTCCCGACATCGGTGAACTGAGATGAATGAATTAAACCAAATAATGAAATATTAGCAGGGCAAGGCTCAGGACGCCAGATGGTACCAATGTTTTGGACTCACGTTGAAGGCTGGATTGTGGACATCGGAAGAAGAACGTCCAGCGAAGGCAAAAAGTTCAGACGTTATGACAGGAGTGGGAGATATCGGGAAAGCACGACATACCAAACAGATCCCTGGATATCATAAATAGGCATGTTAGGTTTCGGTGGGAGTAGGTTGCATAGGATTAAGGGTAGTGGAAAGGAACATACCGATAATCCATAAAGCAGACATAACGCCTCCATGTTCCTTAAGGGAAAACCAAAGTGTCAAAATATTCCGACTCATCGGAGGAGATCCAACATACCTTCAATACCTGCCCAGTCCTCTGGAGAGGGAGATCCTGGAGCTGAAAATGGACGTGTTGCTTCTAATCCTAGTGGGGGCCGTGTGTAAGTCCACGGGCCAGGCAATTCGTCCAAGTTCATGAGAACTACGTTAATCATGTGTTCAACGTGAACCCAGTTTACTTGGCCATCGGTTGTGTAAGGTCCCCAGTGGTTCTCGGAGTTGTAGTTGCGAAGATCATAAACGTAACACCGACTTTTGTTACGTCGTTCCCGAAGGCGGTTCTGCGACTCTTTGTCCTTGTTCTTCTCCAGTGAAAGTGCGAGGTACGACCTGAGTCTCGAGAAGAGTCCTGATTCGTCCGGCATTGGGGTGGACTGGAGAAGTGATGACTCCTCAAGAACATCTCGAAGCCATATGAGGTTGTTCGAACGCCACTTCCTCCGTGATGGGTCGACAGGGGGTGCTTCCTCGACCATCTCAACGAAAGTCCACAGCGCACACTTGCGTTCGTGGGCTTCACATAGTCGACCAAAGGCTACGGATTTGGCCTGGACTCGCCTGATTATTTCATGCTTCCAATCAACCTCGATGGCAGACTCATCATAACCAGATAGATGAGGGCGGAAGGCACGGCGAGGGTCGTCGAACGGGTGTCGAAGGAACAATTGCCGCCATAGTTCCTGATCTGCAGGGTGATGAACAAGACCGTAGGCCGAGCGGCACGTCGAAGAAAACGCCACGACATCCCAGACGCTGCATTCAACGAGCATGTGTTGAACGAGCTCTACGGGTATTGTCAGAATGGAGGGGGGGGTTGCGAGTGCAGGCATGCACAATCACTGGGACAGATGACAGATAGTGAGAGATAAGTGAGAGAAGGGAGATAGTACGAAGGAAGATATAATTGTGGTGGGGGACTATAGATATATGAAGTGTTACTAATGTTATTTGTGGCGATCATCACTGGGAACATGTGGGGATTTTGTTATCATCGGAGAGTTGTGCAGAGAGCCCGGCAAGTTCCCTGACCAGACCCATCCCCGTTCTCCGGGGGAATAACAGCAACACCCATGGAGCTATCCCGTCTGGATGTCTAATTACGACATTCGTAAGTGCCAAATTATGGGCAGTAGGGTGGCGCTCCATTGAAGACCCGTTTACGTTGATGTAGGCTTTATAGAACACTTGGTCCCACACGTTGCGCATTCTCCGGCAGTATTAACATTGGCAGTGAGAAGGGATCAGGGCCATCTGTAACACTATCATTGTCAATGTCATGTTCTGTCCTGTTCGGTCCAGAAAAGGGAGGCGAGTGCTCATATCCGACCACTTAGTGTGTTCTACATGAACGGGTAATGAGTGTTATGTGCTCCTGCACAGCGGAAAAATTGAGCAGAAAATTTCAGTCATTGCCGCAAAATCACCATCGTGGGGTACGAAACCACTCATATGAGTATGTGAAGGTGCAATGTTGTTGATAAGATTTAAGATCCTAGGACAGGAGCGACATCTGCTGTACGGGGAAAACTGGGGGTGTGGTTGATGCCGGTCTTGGAGTCAAGCCACTGGCCGTTGGCCGTCCGCCCGACCCACTCCAACAGTTGGTCCAGCACTTCTTTGGAGTTCAAGAGCGACACCCCAGGATTGTTGGAATTGATGGGAAGCGGCCACCAGACAGAAATTGATGGAAACAAAAGCCCAGGTCTCGCCGATACGCAGAATGTTTGTCTGTATTTTATCCAGTACCGCGCGCGTCACAGTGACGGTCCAACTCAAGTTACCCACTTCCCAGCAACCGTGTAATGCGTAGCCTTCCACTTGTGCTCCTATTACCGACGGCATGCCTTGGGGCATTCCAGCTGCCCTTTAGCATCCCAGACTTCCTGAAATCAGCCGTGCCTGCCACTGAATCCAGCAATGCTGGTTCTCCCCTCCCACGGGTAGCAATCATCGGCGCTGGAGCCGGCGGAAGTTCTGCTGCTTTCTGGATATCAAAGGCTAAAGAGCGCTTTGGATTGCAGGTAGAGATTGACGTTTATGAACAGAGTGATTATATCGGTGGTCGTACGTACAGTGTCCAAATCTGTAGGAATGCGCGCCTAACTTCGCCCACAGGCAGTACTGTTGTGTACCCTTATGACGACAAGAGCCTTCCGCCGCTTGAGTTGGGCGCGTCTATATTCGTACAAGCTAACAAGAACTTGTGGCGAGCCTCAGACGAATTCAACTTGAAACGAGATGACTTCTCGGGCGAGGATGACGACATAGGAATCTGGGATGGCGAGAACTTATTGTTCACAGTGAGTCGAATTACCTTGATTATCACACGACAGTTAGATTGACCCCATGAAGTATAATGGTGGTTGGTGGGATATGGCTAAACTTATCTGGAGATATGGGTTCTTCTCCCCCAGGCGAACAGATAATGCGTTAGTGCTACTAACTATGCTCCACTCCATTTTGCTCATGACATCAGTGTGAAGGGGATGATCTCACAATACCTGACCCTTTATACGCCCTCAACCCCAATTTGGAACAATATATCCCAACTCAGAGACGATTTTAAGTGGCAGTCGCTCACTGGAAGCAAGACCTCGGAATATCTTCGTGGGCAAGGGGTCTCTGATCCCTTTATCTTTGAATTTGTCGAGGCCGCGACAAGAGTCAACTACGGTCAGGTAGGTCCAGATTCCCACTGTCGCCATAACTGGTGTTCATCGCTTGTCTGTAGAATGTTGATGCTATCCATGCCCTTGAAGGTGCATGTTCCATGGCTGCCACAGGAGCTGCTGGTATTGTCGGCGGGAACTTCCAAATGTTTGAGAAATTCTTAGAGCACTCGGGTGCTCACGTATATCTTAACACTAAGGTGAGTATGTCCTCACTGCTGCGTGTTAATTCTCAATGGGAGGTTGCTAGGTCACTGGGATTGTGCCTGCTTCGAATCCGGCCAGCGAATGGACAGTCCACACCAGCAAAGGCTCTTCTGATTACCAGGCCGTTATTATTGCTGCCCCAATTCACCAAACCGGTATTGCTCTTCCTGCAGACATCGTCACCCAGGTCCCTGCGCAACCTTATGTCCACCTTCACGTCACCTTATTGTCTACTTCGTCGCCAACGGCCAATACATCGTATTTCGGTCTTGGAGACAACAACCAAGTACCGCATATGTTGTTGACTACCTACCAAGGGGTGCGTCAAGGAGGAGTAGAACCCGAATTCAACTCCTTGTCATACCACGGCAAGATTCGCGAGAACGAGTGGGCAGTGAAGATTTTCTCTAAGCAGAGAATGGAAGACAAGTGGCTTCAAAGCATGTTCAATAACAACGTTGGTTGGGTTTACAGGAAGGAGGTGAGTTCTGCATTCGATGACTGCCCGGTCCAGTCGCTTAACCCTTCTTTAGTGGCAAGCATACCCAGTTCTCCCTCCTACACAGAAATTCCCTCCCGTCAAGCTTGATCGTGGTTTGTATTATGTGAATGCATTCGAACCGTGAGTTCCATTTGTTCTACGCCCTTCAACACAAGCTGAGTCGAGACTAACCACCAGGTTCATCTCCACTATGGAGACGGAGACCATTGCATCGCGCAATGTAGTCGATTTGCTCTTGCACGATGAATTTAATAGTGGGATTTGTGGCGATACCTTGCGGAACGCCTCGGAAGTATCTGCCGACTATGTCTATGGATGGGATTGTTAAATCTTTCTTTCTTTTTCACTCACGGGATCTACGGTCGGTTGTTGTTCTTCTATCGGACGCTTCATATATTAGAATCACAAAAGCATGAATATTAGCGCTTTGCTGTAAATAATAATGTACATCCAATGGATTGCTAAATGAGAGGCAGCCACCCAATACAAACCCCCTACGTGTGGATGAATTAATTAGAACACACAACGCGTAAAGCCCTCCAAAGTACATAGGACAGCAACATTATAGCAGATTTTGAAGAAAGCGGGATGAATGAGTTGGGTTCGATCTTTTGAGTGTGCTACCTGACACAAAAACAGGAAGCAAGAGCAAAGTCCGATACATACAAGTACGTTCACGCAGGTGGAATCTCCTCTCTCTTTTCAGAAATCTCTGCATCTGTACCCGAGTTTGTTCCGCTGTGGGTGTGCAAACTTGTGTCTGGCTGACCGTGTCTGTCGCCCGCAGCAACGACAGGACGTGCGAACAGATCGGCCTTGAGGCCAGGAGGGGGAGCTTCAGTGACGTCTCGTCGGATTTCGATATAGTCGCTCGCGAATTCACCGATCTGCAGAAACGGGTGAGAAAAAAGTCACGGCGGTCGTGTCAGTCGATGAGCAGGGCGACGATCATTCAAGACAGCTGGATGACATACCTCAACCTCGTCCATGCCCAGACGTTCTGCCTCTAGCGTGCTTCTCAACTTCAGTCCTGGGACGAGATCCACAGCTTTGGCGATCAGAGCCGTGACAACGAAGGTGTAACCACAGGTGGCAGCAATATAGGCGATTTGCATGTACATTTGCTTCCAGTTATGGTCAACCCAGCCGCCTGGGACGTCGCTGAGGCCGTCGAGAGTGATGACGCTATTTGCCGCAAAGAAGGCGTTGAAAAGTAAGCCAAGAATACCACCGACGGCGTGCTCAGCGAACAGATCGAGCGCATCATCAATGCGGACCAGGAACTTGACTGAAAAGGAAAGTTAATTAGCATTTGCAAATTACATTTGAAATTGGCCGGAATAGGGTTGGATTTGATTTTGATTTTGTGCACTGGTGTGGCGTACGCACCTTTGGTTGCAAAGTTACAGACAGCGCCTGAGACGATACCGAGGATGACGGAGCCCCATGGATGGAGGAATCCAGAAGACGGTGTGGCAGCAACGAGGCCAGCGATGGTTCCGGAACAGAAACCAACCATTGTCCAGCGGCGTTCGATTCGGTAATCCAGAAGACACCAGACTGATCCCGCAAAAGCAGCAGCAAGCATGGTGTTCCAAATTGCCATAATTGCACGAAGATTGGCACCAAATGCACTTCCTCCATTGAAGCCTAGCCATCCGAACCAGAGCATGAAAGCTAATTTTGTTTACGTGGAGTCAACACACAAAGCGGTTATTACAAAGTGAGGATACGCACTTCCGAGACCAACCAGGGAAACGTTGTGGGGTCGGAAGTTGAGCAGTTCTTGCTCCGACCTACGACCGAGGACCCATGAATAGGCTATACCACCTACTCCACTTCCAATTTCAACGGGTCCACCACCTATTGGCAAGGGTCAGATTTGGAGCGGCCCTCCACACATCAAAGACGAACCTGCGAAATCAAGCACGCCCCATTTAAATGCCCAACCATTGACGTTCCATACCCAACATGCCAGTGGGCAGTAAACCAATGTCAGCCAGAGGAATATAAAGACCATAGCAGGAAGCACTCTTCCACGTTCGGCGACAGCACCCATCAAGATGGCAGCGGTCACGGCAGCGAACTCCATCTGGAAGAAGCTGTAGAGGAGCTCGGGTATAAGGGATGATCCCGGGGATGGTTGATCTAAAACGTTCATGAGGCCGAAGTTTCTTAGGTTTCCGATGTATCCATTGGTGGCACTTGGGGAAAATGCGAGGGTATAGCCCCAGAAATACCATTGGAAGATGCACACAGCGTTGCTGGCAACAACGGCCCAAATTAGGGACACTAAGTGTAGCTTTAGGAAGATTTCTCTCGTCTGATAATGGCGGGCTTACGTGCACTCTTCCTGCGAGCTAAACCGGAATACAGGAACGCTACGAGCCATGAGTTGGCATCTCTCGAACTTCCCACAAACTACCCTACGCACCGAGTCCTGGAACCATGAATGCAACCATGGCTCCGGCTACAATAATGAACGAGAGATCTCCACGGTCATACCTGGCAGAATCTGGTTAGAAGCCCTGGGGGGTGTACTGCCACAGCATTAGACATACTGGACAAGGTCCCCTGAGATTAGTGATAGACATGAGTGTAACTTCCCAGATGTGGATTGGATTGGTACTTACGGCGCATGATGCTGTTCGCCATGGTGCTAACTGCCTCTCTGCTCTCCAGGTTTGGGATGTGGAGATAAGATAGAAGTCTCGAGGAAGCTCTCAAGGTGGGAGGGAGCTTTTATTAGCACTGAGACTGGTAGTCCGGGCGAGAAGAGAAGCAAGGGCGGTGGCTAACGGGCAGCAAGTTGACATAATTTAAACTGTCGCCAGGCTTCAACTTCATTCGACAGAGATAACGAACGCGACCATGCCAGTGTTGGTATCTGTCAGCCCCCGGTTTTTCAAATTCCTTATCTGTCACGACCAGGTCACACGACGATCGTGCCACCATTCCACGCCGAATGCGCCTAACGACCCGACCCGAGGACAGATTCCGCGAAATACTTCCATCCTCGGCCCTCATTCTATACAGCTTGCAGCACTCCTACTGTACCGCTATCCTCTCGTCTTTCCAAGTGGGCTTGAGTGAGACTTGACCACTGTCCTTGGTTCATCATGTTTCACATGTTGAGTCAATGTCAGCTGGTGGCTGTGGTGGATCACAATTAGTCCCTGAGCCGAATCATGCTACTGTCGTACTGTTATCTGTGGCGGCTTTGATAAGTGCATGCAGGTGGCTCGAAGCGGGGTTCCTGACCTGGTGTGCAATGTCTGGGCTAGACTGAAGCTAGCTGCGCTGGTCAGCAGGTACTGATTTCGGCCGAGTGTTGACCAGCCGAATGGAAGACACCAGCCACATTTGCGGAAGTTTCCAGTTGATGGCGCAGAGGGTTATCATGATTGCCCGTGCACCGAAAAATTGGAAGTTCCCGATTTTGGTGCATGAGGCCGTAAGCGAGCATATGGTGTGGCGTTGACATCGTAAATGAGTGTTAGGACTGTGCTAGGTCGTTCTTGTTCTTGCAATCGTATTCACTACAATGCCCATGCCTTGCCGAGGGGACAATATAAATGATAGGGGTCCCTTGCTGCTGGTGAATCTGGACTAAGGTGAAGGGAGGCGCATGAAAATTTGGTGCAGCATGCACTTCTGTGAAACTTCATTCTTTTCAGATTGTTCAAGTATCTATACTTGAGTGATGTCATGGACTGCTTTTGGTGCCGTGACATCGTCCATGGCTATGGCAGCACACACACAGCCTCGGGAGTATTTGGATGATCTCCTGGAGGTCAGGCGCACAATATCCAGATCATGTCAATGACGCACACACTACGGGGGATCACTAGAAAATCAACTCACCGTGATTGCCCAACGTCAAAGGGCCTGCTTGTGAAACTCTCGGAGGTCCCGGGTCGTAGATAAGGCCAACACCAACTAACAAGGCTGTCATCGGTGGCAGTCTAGTCCATTCCCTGTCCCCAAATAATCATTAAAAATGCAAGAGGATAGCAGTGGGATAGGGGGTGTTCGTCTCCCTTTTGTGAGCATTTCTTGGGTGTAGATAAGGCCGCTGCCAACTGCCTAACCCTTCGTGCGATATAGGTTGACCAACGAAACGCACGAAGTCGAGGCCGGGGGGGATAGCTGGGTCGGCACTTGGACTGCACACCTCGCTCGACGCACTACCCATTTTATGAGCAGAGGAAAGGGAGATAAGAAAGTGTTCAATCCACCTTGCCTGGGTTTTAACTGCTAGATAACGGTTATTAACTGCATGTTGAAGCCATCAGCCCCTTGGCAAACAACGTGGGGAGCAGAGCCTCATTGGCTAGCTATTCGCGGAGATGGCAGTTCCCGGGAAGCTGATACGAGCTGTAATTGGGCAGTCACTTCCTATCCGTCATGTCACTTCCTCCCATCTTCTATCATTACTTCAAGCGACCGCTTCCATACGCCCAGACTCTTGCCCTGCAAGAGAAGATTCACCAAATCCAGCTCTTGAAGCGGAAGACGGCATCACACAAAGACATTCTTTTACTCCTCCAGCATCGGCCTGTCTACACGGCTGGGCGACGCCAGACGGAAGAGGAAATCCATGGCGACCGGGTCCGACTGCGGAAAATGGGAGCGGAGTTTGTCACCACTTCGCGAGGTGGGGAGCTTACATATCATGGACCAGGACAGCTGGTTGGATACCCACTTCTCGATCTGTCACGATGGAATCCCACGATGGGCGCAAGGGACTACGTGTGTCGAATACAAAAAACCATTGAGCTGCACTTGAAAGAAGCGCATGGAATTGATCATGTTCCCTCAGATCATACGGGCGTGTTCCTAAGTCCAACTACGAAAATCGGCAGCATTGGAGTCCAAGTTCGGCATCGCCTTACGTCGCACGGTTTCGCATTCAACTTGACGCAAGAACCCCTCGCATGGTTCGATCAAGTAGTCGCGTGCGGGTTACACAACATCAAGGCTGTTAGCGTTGAAAGTGCTAGAGGGGTGAACGTGAACGTAGATGATGAGATACCAGGTTTCATAAGTCGATTTGCGAGGCTGCTACAAAGAGACATCGTGCCATTGGAAAGCGGAGAAGGGGAGGTCGAAGAGGCTCTCTTGGCTCTTGAGAAGGAAGCGGAGAATGCAGGGAACTGGTCAAGGGCACCAGCACTATAGCATGTAACTCCAAAATGTCTATCAATCTCGGCGGGGCTCTACTGACAAAATACTATTTTTATATTACGAATCATTCCGCGTAGCCCACAACATTGCGTAAGTCTTTGTGGGAGTCAGCTCGTTAAGGCAGTTCCTACACCGCAGTACCCGCCACAACTCTACACACCATTCAGACTTGAACCACAACCCCCAACAATATGCGTTTCCTCATCCTTGGAGCAACAGGCCCGACAGGCATCCAATTAATCCATCGCGCACTCGAAACTCATCCATCGTGTACCATCGTGCTTTATGTTCGGTCTCCCCAGAACCTCCCTGAAGACCTCGCAACCCATTCTGCTATTACTATCATCAAGGGCGAGCTAAGTGACCGTAGCTCCCTCGCCGACGCTATGAAGGGCGTCGATGTGGTCCTTTCCGCGCTTGGCCCGAAAGTGATGAGCGGGCCATTCTACTCCTCCGGCACGCCTCTTGCTAAAGCATACGGCACAATCATCGAAGTCATGCAAGAACAGCATGTGAAGAGGCTCATACTCCTGGGTACAGCGTCCATTGTCGACCCCCACGACAGATTCAGTCTCGCATTCTCCATCCTAGTTGGTGGTGTAGCGACCCTGGCTAGGAATGCGTACAACGACGTCGTCGCTATCGGAGAAACAGTCCGTAATCACGGCTCTGATATAGATTGGACTATTGTCCGTGTTCCTTTTTTGACGAACGCGGAGACGACAGATGTCATCGCTGGATATGTTGGGGATGGAAGGACGAATATATGCTTGTCCAGGAAGGGCTTTGCGGCCTTCGTGCTGGACGAAGTGAGGGACAGACAATGGATCAAGCAAGCACCACTCGTCTGCTCTGCGTGATTTCGTGAATGGTCTCTTTGATGTTCTAGTACATTCTGTCTCATAGACTTATAATTTAGGCATACAATGTGCTCGTATCGTGTCCGTGCCAAGCCTGGGGGAGCCAGGGCGGAAAGGACGAGTGGTATCAGACATCTTATCTCCTACATTTTTATCTTGGCGCCATCCCGCCTCATTGTTGTTACGGCCGTGGGTTCAGGTCATGCCGACATGGTCTGCGGTTGACACTATGGCACACGATCAGAAAAAACTTAAATTGAAGCCTTTTGTTCGAGCGCTGGACTACCATGTCCACCTCACAAACTTTGAGCTTACACAAGAGTATCGAGCCTTACGACGGACAAGTGCACGCTGGGGTTATAAGTCCCTCAGGACCTTAGGACAGAAGAGTGAAAAGCACTACGCATGTTATCCACCCACTTCAGTTTGCAGGCGCTCAGGTCAAGTTTTTTCTATCCAATTTGGTCATAAGCAGATTTCATGCAAGGTATATTTTGTGCTATCCTATATTTTTAAATACTTTCTTGAGACGACCCAGCGTGCAGTGCATTACCCATGGATGGTGCACACAGATGCTACAGGTTCACATTAGCAACGTATTCGCAAGAATGTGTGCATCTTACATTGTACTCATATGCATGGCTGTGGTCCTCTTGATGTGGGCAGTTATAGCCGTACCTGCATCAAAATTTCCAGGCGTCCAGATTCAGGATCAAACCAAGACAACGTACCAGCAACTTCGTGCAAGTAGTTGGCCAGCTAAATGGGACAATTGAAGTTAGTTTGACAGATCTCGCACCAAACAGGAGGATCTACCTTGTTGTTTGCGCCACACCCACCAACCAATCAACGTGTTGTGAATAAAGGACGAAAGACATGCAACGCAGAACCATTGATTTGCCCTCCAGTTTTCATAGGCTCCGCCTCTGCAATTGAACATCTCTCGTATTATGGTGGTTAGGTTTTCCCTAAAGAATACTTTTGGGAGATCCTCCTCGGCCTTGTTTGTGTGTAGCTTTCCAGGGATTAGGGTCGATAGATTTAGCAAGATATATCCTCTCATAAAATCCCAATCTAGAAAGGTGGGTTTGGGTTGAAATTACTTGTCTTATGCGGCTCAAACGTTGACCTACTAGTTTCATTCCATAACTTTGCAGCATGTTTTTCTCCAGGATATGATTCCTCTATCGAGTTACAGTGCTCACCTGGGTTGCAAAAAACCTAATCAAAGAGAGATGGATTGCAGGAGCTCATCCTAGGACTCACACGTGTCATGCCAGCCATTTACAGCGTCTAGTATGGCCCACGGCAGCTCCTGCGGGATATAGGGGTCCTGGTCCCTTCTCCGTTCCCGAAGGACGTCCTCGATAGGATTCCCTAGGAATCCGTCCCAGGGTCCACGGGCAGGCCATCCGATGTAGTCATCCAGGACCTCGAGTCGTGATCGACACTGAAGATAATTCCCTAGAATGAACTTTGGCCCAGCAAACAGGAAGACGCCCTCAATTCCAACTGCATAAAAAGAAAAGTAAAGGGGGTTGATTAGTTCATTCTGGCGCGGAGACGCACTACTAGAGCGGGAGATAGACGGACAGCATCGTGTCATCTGGTGGTGTTGTTCATCAACAGCCAAGGCCCAGAGTGCGAGTTTGCATAGAAAAGCCTTGGCTTGCCGGATCTCGTCTACCTCCCTTGAGGTATAATTCAGCAGAATCTCCTTTTGTTTCAGGACATGCTGGCTGAGCTCCGTGGTGGTGTCTAATCGAGGATGAGACCAAAAATAACGACCCTCCACCTTCATTTTACTTTCACTGTGCAGCCCGTATAGGAGCGAGATCAGCATTATTCTATACATTGCACGTTTGAACCGCCGGGATTCCACACTCGTCAATCGACTCATTTTGGAGGTTCTATCTTTCATCCTGGAATAAGTAGAGGCAGAATGGTAAGGGGGTGACGTCGACACATCATAGAGCGCTTATACCTCCAGCTGTACAAGTCCTCCAACTTGTCAATGACTTCGGCATTGCGTGCAAGGATTCCGGCTTCTACCATCGTAATGTCATGATGTAGAACTTCATCTTCGCCTTGTAAGTCATTGACGTCGCAGTTCATCAGCCCCCGCGCTTCCGACCGAGCCGCTCGTAGCGCCTGCGGTAGGACGGAACCAAATTGATTGCGGGCGACGGCGTGAAGGATGCTGTGGTGTCGGGACTCGAAAATCTGGTAGACGTATCCATTGGCTAGGACAAACGCAAAAAGGGACCGAAGGTCTGGAAGAAATGTAACTAATCGATCTATAATATCACTGTTCAATGGAAACCCAGCCTCTGCACCACTGGGGGTATTTTGCGTCCCAATTGCCATATAAAATGTTGTGTGTGCGAGGGATTTGCCCGAATTTCAACGTAAGGTGGACAGGTCGGCGCGGGATCGAGTACAGAGTTGACAATGGGATCGAATCGAGGTGGCAAATTGCGGAGATACATATAAAATGATAAATAATTTTCTTGGTGATAAGAAATGTTACAAGACAGGCTGGATTGCTGCTGTCACAGCCTCGCGATTGGGATGCGATAGGATCAAGGACCGTTGTTCTATGATAATCAGTCCATTCATAATTGTATGCAATTCACGCTGTCACCTTTAATTGTCATCGATCTTACAAGTTACATTCTCCTATCTATTAGAAGGGTCATATGGTTGGAAAAGCACCAACCAGCCGGAGGAGAATGAAAAGAGAATCTAATTCACCCATCCTCTTGGTGTCCGCGAAATGTGATCTCGGCTAAGATGTCATCGACGCAGGGATAGTTGCGGCACGCCGTATGGTTTGCACAGATGCTATAAATGTAAAAAACCAGATAATGAGTTGCGTCATTAGCAATGGAGGAACACGCGACAACGCGACATACATTAAATTGCTGGGCGTGCGCCAGGCCCCCAGGGCCTACTTGTAGTGGGCAATCATGTCCGTCACTATTACCAAGGTTAGAACACTGGCCGAGGTTCGGTGGGGAAAGGGGAAGCTGTGATACACACCGGCAATTACTCGTAATCCTTGCCCCTTCTGCGCCGATGTCATAATCCATCAGATGAGGTAGGGACTAGGAAGGGACAAACCAACTGACCTCGGCGTTTACGTGCTAACCACCACGCCGGGATGGTGTCAGTAAAGAAGTCACCCAAACAATCAAAGCAGACCCATTTCTGCTTGTTCCAGCCTTGATACTCATTCCCTCTGCATTCAAGCATCTCTGTCATCAGCTCCAAGAAGTCCATGCTGCGTAGAGTTTTCGAAAGACCGATCTCCGTCTGGTTTTCCGATAGTTTTCCTGGGATATAATAAGGCAATTCCATATAGATATAGCCTCTAATGTAATCCCAATCTATAGCAGCAGGGTCAGCACGAAATTGTAAACGTGGCAGATAAAAAAAGTACTTGTTTCGTTCCATAAATTGACACCGCGTTTCATACCTGGGAATAGCTCGAATTCCGACTTGCAATGCGAGCCTGGTCCCCAAAGGCAGGCACTTCGTGAGATGCATTACCCCTGGCAGCCAGGATGAACTTACATTCATCTGTATCTCCGTTAATGTGATCGAGGAGCGCCCTAATCGCGACCCCAGGAGGAGGTTGATGGTAGTCACCACGTTCCTTCAAGATCTCATGGACCGGCCGGAGCAGAAAACCTTCATAGGCAACGGCATCACCCAAAAATTGTTGCAAATCTGAAAACCCATTGCCACCCTCTTCATAACAACGTAAGATGAATTCTGGGCCTGCGAATAGCCACAGCCCGTCAAAGTCATCTGAGATAGAAGTGTAATCAGTGGTGTGATTGAAAGTAGCATTATGACAAACCGACAGGAGTCCAAGGCACCAACTGCGCTACCCTCGATGTGAATGATCCACCTGCCAATGGTCTTCAAGAAGTTGGCGACCCGTTCAATTTGAATCAATTCCTGGGAAGAAAATTGATTGAGAAGGGTCCTTTGACCATCTCCGGAAACATGAGACGAGCTCCGGTCAACACTCGTGGTGAATTCAGGAGTTGCACTCATCCCAAAGACCAATGACACGAGCATGATTCTATATAATGCACGTTGGAATCGCAAAGATTCCGCAGCCGAGAGCTGGGTGGTTTTTGAAGTCCTATCCTTGTGCCTGATTTGGTCAATAACTCTGCTTGCTAGGTGAGCGGATTTGCACACCTGTAACTGAACAGATCCTCCCATGCACCCACAAGTCTTGCATTACGAGCAAGGATTCCCTGCTCATAAGTTGACGGGGGCACGGTGGGTATATTTGCTTCATCTGGAAGCTTGTCGATGTTTGGGCACGCTTCGGCTCGTGCCAGTCGTAAAGCCTGTACGAAGACTGGCGCTAGTTCTTGGTTGGGTGTCATTTGTGGAGTATGGGCAGAGGCACGGTGATGAGGTCGTAATATGTGCTTGGAAGTACTCCCAGACAAGGGATATGTCGGGCGTTAGAGGGGAGGTATAATCTATGAAGCCTTGAGCCCAGGTATAGCTGATGAAGCCCATCAGGGGTGAGTTACTCGCTATTTCGACGTATACCCCAGTCCCCTACGGCAAGGATTGTGGCGATGTGCGAGTATATACATCTCACGCTGCTGCACAGATGGGTCAGCGACACATGTCAACTGGGTGCCACTAGCCCGAATAACGGGAGGATGCAGCGGTGATCCTGCACGCAGGGATACAGGCTGAATTCACTAGCTAGATTCAATGGCCGCAGTCCTCCTGGTGTGGACTAAAAGCTGTGGGACTTTGAAGCAGCCGAACATCAAAATTCCTCGCACTGACCTACTGCAGCTGTCGCTCTAGTTACTCAGCACTTACTGCACACTACCCCTCAATAGAATATTGGAATGAGGGTGGCTCATACTGCCAAGTCAACAAGTGGCAGAGAAAGAAGCACATCAAGGCCATCTTGGGCGTGACGCCCATTTGGTGTCCATGATGATGTGGAACTCGGCCACTTCGGCAACGGCTGTGGCTTGGAGGCCTACAGCTGGTGAAAGTGGCAGCTCCTCTATGGGTTCAGCCGGCCAGCAAGGACTGCTCGACAAAGTGGCAATGTGATAATTGGCTCGTGTACAGAAAATAAGCAGAATGACAAAAGATGCTGCGGAACAACGCCCAGGTTGATCACAAGAGGCAACGTTGATGGATTGAGGCAGGGCAGTGCGCTTGGGTGTTGTTGTTTTGTCTCGTGGAGACTGTTGTCGCCGACTCAAAAAACGTCCCTCACAAGCATCACAAGCGTCGACAGCGACCCGGATATCCACCCTTTCTCCTAAGTAGCGATAGAGGCGGACGATATACACTCTTTCACTCCACTTTCACCAGCACCTTGAGTGAAATTGTAGTGACCCATTACCGCAGGTATGTTGTTCTTTGTCTTGTCCATCTGCACAGCACTACTGCCTTACTAACGCCAAGTAACTTCTCTTGTCCATAACTTCCCCTCTCCTGCACTTTCGCAGGCGGTCCTTTCTTTAATGCACTCCTTCAACCGCATCCTTGCGCTGGCCGTTGTGTTCCTGGTCTCATGGACACAAATTGTACATGGTGAGCTCAGCCTACCCCTTTATAGCGGCAATCATTACTATGTCGCCCCACAGCTCATAGTGCTCCTGCACGTCCGCTCAAGCGTCTTGCACAACCAACGATACACGCTCTAGAGATCTTGCCACGAGTGGAATCCATTCACCGCATCCACAAACGAGTGCCCAGCACTCACCCCAAGATACTACTACACGACGATTCATTCCGCTTGATTATCTCTGCTTTCGACCAGAAGTTTTATCTCCACCTACGCCCTAATGACGAACTGATTCATCCTGCCGCACGAGTTAGCTATTACTCAACGACTCCCGATGGTCGCTCCGTTGTCACACACTCCGAACCCTTGTTACGCGAATCGATTAAGGCTTACTGGGGCGAAGTCATAGAAGAATACCACTCCCCAAATCGGATGCGGGAGGATGCTGCCAGAGTTGTTCCCCAACCTCATCCTGCTGTCCTCGGATGGGCACGCATCATGGTACATCACCAGGGGGATATGGATCTCGGCATGGCACCAGAATTCGAAGGGGCCTTCTCAGTTGCGGGAGACGTATATCACATCATGACCAAGGACAACTACTTACGCAATAAAGATCCTTTGGATCCCGACCTCTCTTACTCATTGGACGATACTATCGATGGAGGATCTTCACTTGTGATCTGGAGAGAATCTGATGTTATGTCGGCGGCTGAGGAATACACCGCTCGGACTGGACGCATGTTGGATCAGCCACCGCCGGCAGCCGCTCATGCATGTGGACATGACCGCCTTCCCTACAATACGGATCCTGAACTCAATAGCGCCCTTCAAAAACCTATTATACCCCAACCCTGGTACAACCCTTTCAGTGCATTTGAGAACTCGTCCCTCGTCAGGAGACAAGATGCTGTCGGTGATGGTATGGGCACGAAGTGAGTTATAACATCTGCCCAGTCATGAAGTGTGATTATTGAAGTTACATAGCTTCCTTGAAGATATTGGATCAACAGATGGCTGCCCCAAGTCACAGAAAGTGGTAGGTCGCTTGGCTGACTTACCTGCTGATTTGTCATTCATTTCAATTCAGTTGTTCATGGGCGTAGCGGCAGATTGCACTTACGTCCAGCGATATGGGTCTCAGGAGAATGCAACTAGACAAATCCTGACTGCCTGGAATTCTGCCAGCACCTTATACAAGGTCAGTGACACGTCGCCAGGGTATCTAGGCTTTCACTGATTCCGGATTCAGACCAATTTTAATGTCAGCCTTGGAATTGTCGAACTTCAAGTGCAGCAAGCAGCGTTAGTACCTCTTAATTTCCTTACCTTCGATACAGTGTTTAATCCACAAACCGCAGTTGTCCTTCCTCACCCCCATCCGACTTCCCATGGAACGTGGACTGCCCAGGCACAGAATTAGATGCGCGATTGTCACTCTTCTCCAGGTGGCGTGGCGATAAAGGTGATGATAGCATTGGACTGTGGCACCTAATGAGTGGTTGCCCTACCGGGTCAGAGGTTGGAATTGCCTGGCTAGCCACCCTGTGCGTGTCCCTCAAGCGCTTATTTGGAGCGCTTTCCCTGATTCATTGGTCAATCCACATAGATGCCAGCAAAGGACGACAGGTAGTGCACCCAACTTTGTGTCCGGTACTGCAGTATCAACTGCCGGCCGCACAGAATGGCAAGTAATCGCCCACGAGATCGGCCATAACTTTGGTGCAATTGTAAGTGACGCAATTTCCCCTTCCTTCCCATTAACTAACATTGCTTACTAGCATGATGTAAGTTGAAGAGGGCGTCGTAAAAAATTAAATGTTGACTGATCTATCTCAGTGCACAGATGGTTGTACCCTTCAATCGTCATGCTGCCCGCGTTCGACCACTACTTGCAGTGCTGGCGCAGAATTTATTATGAGTCCAGTAGCCCAGCCGGGTGAAAAGGTCTTCTCGCCATGCACAATTGGCAACATTTGTGAGCCGTATTTTACTAATCCGGCTAGCGCTATCTCACACCCCCTTTCAGGCTCGCTGATGGCTGGTGGTGCTGGAGGAAAGGTCGACACCTCATGCCTTGCAGACCCTGGTCCAAATCTCCCAACTCTTGGTCTTGGAATGTGTGGCAATGGTATTGTTGAAGCGGACGAAGACTGCGACCCAGGAAAGGGCATCGAATCCCCTTGTTGTAACTCGGCAACATGCAAATTCAACACTGGTGCCGTTTGTGATCCGCAAAGCAGCCCATGCTGTACCGACCAATGTACATTCGCCCCTCCCACCCAGATGTGTCGCCCATCCATCGATTCCCGATGCGATACAGCCGAGATGTGCACAGGAAATTCTTCGAGTTGCCCTCGTGATGTCACTGCTCCCAATGGTAATTCAAACTCCATGATTGATACACTTAGAAAACCACTTACAACTTATATAGGACAAAGTTGTGGGGATGGAGATCTCCGATGCGCGAGTGGCCAATGCACATCGATTGCTCGTGAGTCTTCCCTTCTACCTCTCCTATACCGGACTTGGTTCTGATGACGAATAGAACAATGTCGAACTGTTGGTGCTTCAATGGGTCTTCAAGATGCTTGTCCCAACCGTGGTGATAATACCTGTCAAGTGTCTTGCCAGGACCCCACGCGGTCCAACGCATGCGTAGTGTTGACATCCCTCCTAATCGATGGATCACCATGTGGTAAGTGCTTTATTTAAAACTCTGGTTCCGTCTGAGGGAAAACTCACCTTTAATTCCCTCTCTCTAAACGCCATACAGGGTTTGGTGGCACTTGTATCGCTGGCAAATGTGAATCCGCGGGCTTCTTGGACACAGCGAAGGTTCGTTGGGCACCCCGATCTGACACGCTTCTCCTAGGAGTTTATATGTTGATTTGCTCCGCTATTTTAGGCCTGGTATACTCAAAACCTCCAGATTGCTATTCCTGTAACGATCGTTGCCGGATTGGTTGCTCTACTCATACTCTGGGCGTTGATTTCAAGTAATTTGAACTCTATACAATTATGATCTCGTAGCTCGACTGACGGGTGTTTGTTTCTAACAGGCTTGAGACGCTGCTGCACCAGCAGCAGACCAAAAGCAAGAAGCATTCCAGACCCCACGCTTAGACCAATGAGTCTTCGACCACCACAACAGAACGCCCCGCGAAGTTACGAAAGGCCATCAGGTATTCTAACCCCAGGCCTTCCATCCGTGCTGCAGCAAGGAACAAGGTAATTTCCCTTACTTCTTTGCCTTGGATCCACCCATTCCCTTCTTCTTTGGGCTCCCGTCCTATGCTCCGTGCTATCCTCTACTTCATGTACTTCTGCTTCTTTCACACCACGCTGTTGATTTTAGCCTTGGATTCACCGAGCGCTAACATCTTTACCTGACCAGTGCTTCTTATACTAGGTTGGGCGATTACTCACATTCGCGATCTGTGGGAAGTCAAGACTGGAACTCAAATGCTCGGACGAACTGGGTAGATGAAGCTCCATACAACGGTCCCAGGCGACAGTAGTCTCGGCACCCGATAGGCCCCCCCCGTTCTTCCTACCTCAATGTCTTAACCCTCATCAGCTGTCGGTTGCTTCCTAATATGTACTTACATCTGCTCTTCGTTGATCTCACTATCATTGGGTACCATGTCACTGCGATTATTCCCATCTATTTGCATTCGCTCGCTTACCTCGCCTCGGATTGCTAGGATTGAGATCGGATAATATTCTATTTTCTCGCGTACAGTTCCCAGAGTTTAAGTAGCTTCGTTAGTCTCGTGCTTGACCCATCACCACACCCCCCCCTAAATATGTATGCGGACAATTTGCCTTTCTTCTACCCTGTGCCCAGCACTATAGATACTCGCTGCGTCCATAACGGACGTGTCTTGGTTCCTGCGACTCGGGGTGCTGCCATGATCGCGTTCAGCGGCGGTAAATCCGTGTTTATGTCATTCCAGGATGGGGATCCGCCCAGCAGCTGACACCCATCTGATGCTGATGACCATTGGGCAGGAACTGTTGGTATTTATAGGTTCCTGCAAGGTGAGATCGATATACTTATGCCAAGCCGCAAGGGCGATATTTTTGATGGTATGGGTGACATCGATGTGTCCAGAAGGGGACTTGCAGGGCTATGACGCTACCAGCGATATCAATCCATGTTGATGTGAAGTCGGGCGGCGGATGACGAACACATTTACCGTAGTAAGCCATAAAGGCATGTATACTTACCAACGGCGTAACGAAGATACCCCATTTTGTACAGCACTCAGTATGGAGGGGATCTTGATCACGCAAGGCGACTTATCGTGGTGTTTGATGGGTAGCATCGAAGATGCTTATATTGGTATGCAGTGCATCATAGAATTCCAAGGAATACCGGGCTTCGCGATGGTTCTCCTGATACACATCGTACAGGTTAGTCTGTAGTGCGCTATCGGCGGCAGCGCTAGTGCCATCAAACCCACCAGCCCTCGATTGCTGTTCAAGTTACTGATAATTGTCTATCAGTGGGTCTGGGGTACGGCAAGCGATCAACTGGGAGGTGGACGTGCAGGGTAGACGTGGCAGTCGCTTTTAGTATCGGCTGTGTCTGGCAAAAGCATAAAAGCAGGGCAGGGGTAGGTTAAATGGGAGGGGTCAAACACGGGAGAATTAGAAGCCTCCGACAATTATACGCCATACTCGGGTCGAGTGCGGTATGAAAGCTGTGAGGGTTGTGGTCACTCTTCCCCTTTCCCCACTGGTCATGAGAACTTTTTTGGATGTGAAATTGGAGGCCAGGTGCACTCAGGCTAGAAGTGAACATAAGGGTCCCCGATGATGAGGAATGCAAGGACTTCTCATACCCTTTGGGAACGGAGGAAATACTTCCCATATAGGTTCGGCCTTCCTCATTCTTCGAGTCTCCGTCTTATCTACAGCACGGCTTCGGTGACTGTACATACTACATTGTATACTGCATCCGTGCATATGGACTAAAGTGCATGTGGTGGGCATCCACCTTTCCCGGCACATGGACTAAATTACTCGCATGGCTTAGCTTGTACTGTGCCTGATGTCATTTGGCCCGATACATTTCAGCCAAACGTTCTTGACATGAGACCCAGAAGTCAGGCGCTTCGTTGGCAATTTCGAGTTAGCACAATGCTTCGTGCGGTGTGTGCTCTGATTGATCGGTGATTGGGGTCCGATTAAGGGGACTAAGCCAAAAGCAACGCAGGTGCTTGGGGAGATTAAGGTTGTCCAAAGTATTTCGTCCCCTTGTCAGCCTAGTCCCTGTTCTGATGGATGATGAAGGTTACCAAAATGACCATATGTGCCAGGACGTCAACGCGCGTTGACCTGACACGGGGTCGGGTTCGATGACAGCGTTATTCTTACAGATGAGGTGTTTTAGTGGGTGGCACCTGCAGGGTTAGCGTAGTTGAGAGCGGTTCGGTGTTGGTGTCATATGTGATTTGGGAAGTCCCAAAGAGAAGCTGTATGAATCGACCCTGCCCAGCTGGCACCTTGACGGGCAGTCTGAGCCAGACACCATTGTCCACAATGATCGAGGGTCACCTCGGTCTTCAGTGAAAGTTGTGAAGCATCAGGGGATGGACACTTGGGAGCGAGAAAAGACGAGGCGGTGGCAAGTAGGCAGGGAACTATACCTGGAGCCATTCGATGGCCGACGGTTCAATGGATCCTGTAGGCGCTGATCATTTCCCAAGAGACACAAAAACATGGAGTTCGCCGCGGCTGGCCAAGACGGGCCAGAAGCGCATGAGCCACAGCCATGCTGATGATAATGGTGCGAAGTACCGTGTCAGTTCCAAAAGTGTGCCAGACAATCAAGGCATGAATCTATATCCTTCCGGCATGTAAAATCCAAGAAGCTTGATTCTTGGAGACTTCTATATAGGCACTCCACCGCCACAAGATCATGCAGAAACAGTTCTTCTTTTGCCCGTATCTCCATATCTTTCGGAATACAAAGGCAAGGCTTCAATCGCTGTCACAAACCTAGGATGTATTATATCCCGTAATTGGAAATCCTTGTGACTGGACCATCCGGTGCATTGTCGTCGTAATTATTGATATCCGAAAGCCCCGTCCTGGGGCCTCTCCATCGCCAATAGGCAAGTGTGTCGCAAAAAAGGGGGAACAGGGCGTATCAATTGCATCATCCTTGGCTGGAGCGCTAGCGGGATCGTCCGTTGAACCCATTCGGAGGATGCTGCGAATGCGACATGGTCATGGCAACCTTCTGGCGAAAATTAGAATTGAAATTGCAAAATGCATCCTTACCTCGATGGATTAGCGGAGACAGAGAAGGCGCCAAGTTTCTCCAACCGGGAATAGTTTCCCTCCCAAGCCACTGTGCACATATGCATGTTTTTGACAATCAAATTCAAGTCCGACCACGACAGTTTGATATCCGATGCCAATTGAGGTGAATTACTTCCTGGAGAGGACTCCTCGGTGCGCTCGATCGTTCATATAAAGTAGTTGTCCAATCTGTAGAGATCTAGCAAATCTTGAAGCTCTGCATATCGGATATGGGAGGGGCCATCCGAGCTAATTGTGGTAGGCAAAACTGTTCATGAAAAATTGAGGCAACCTTCGTAGTTTGTTGGATCATGATATTCAAGGGGCCGGCGTGGTGTCAAGGGTCAATATAACGAAAGCACGTAAGTTGGAGACTTGGTAAGTGGACTTGTCAGATGACAATAAATCTATTGAAGTGAGTGATAATTAAGCCATGCTCATATGAAGCATTTTGATCGCAAGTACAATAATCCGCTTCCCAAGACGAATGAGTTCCGTCCACGGTTATGGGGAAGAGATCGAACTAAAATCTACATATAAGCATGCACTAGTCAATTCGACGGATGGGGTTACGCACGCGCCACTCTAACGTCGACGTTCGACATGACGCTACTACTGTCGAACCATGGATTACGGTGGCCCAGCAGGACACGAAACTGGGTGCAGGAAGGTAGTTCTATTTGCAGCTGGTTACAACAGAGTACGAGGGCTCGAGGCAGGAAGTAAGATTGCTCGTGTTTTAAACCGTATCTGTTACAGGTCGCTTCTCTAGAATGCCATCCACTATGCCAAATGCCATGGCTTCTTGGGCTGTTGAAAGGTATTAAGAGGTCATTTGGCTATACCACGGAACTCCAGACGCAATGATTAACCCACCTGTCATGTAATAATCTCGCTCTAGGGCCTTTTCTGGATTGACAGCCTTGAGAACGGGTACCGCACACACGGAAAAGAGATTAAAATAACTAACCGAATCGCTCGAGTCCTTCTACTTCACTTTCGCCTTCTTTAGCACAGTGCTTTTGATAAATGCCGGTTAATAGGTGCCTTATCCGGAGAATTTCTTTGGCATGAATAGCAATATCAGATGCTTGACCGGAGGCCCCACCAGATGGCTCTGTCATGCGTGTTAGTGCTAGCGTCAAGTTGCCTAAACGGGCCGCATGCTTACGATGGATCATAATGCTGGCATTTGGCAGGCAGTGCCTCTTTCCTTTCTCACCAGCAGCTAAAAGGAGGGACGCCATTGACGCAGCAAGTCCGAGGCTGTATGTGTGTATCGGTGACGAAACGTACTGCTACCGGTCAGTCTCCTGCAGGGAGAATGGATGGAATTTAGTGCACCTGCATCTATAAAAGTCAGATGACCGGTGATGCGGGGTTGCATTATTTCTGGCTTACTGTGTCATAGATGGCCAAACCTGCGGTGACGCTTCCACCGGGGGAATTGATATAAAGGTGTATTGGCTTGGAAGTCTCTTCTGCCTCCAGAAAGAGCAGTTGTGCGACAACCAGTGTTGCGTCCGTGTCCCGTATCTTGGTACCGGTATGGTATTAGTTGTGACAAAGCAACAGTGAAAGCCTCAGCAGCGAGACGTACCGGCCCATGAAGCATGATTACTCGTTCTCGGAGTAAACGGGAGAAGATGTCATATGAACGTTCCCCCCGTCCCTATACGAAGGATCCCATGTAGACAAACTGCTCTGTAGCAAACTAAAGAGGACACACACTGTTTGTTCAATGACCATCGGAACAAGGTTGGCTGACGGTGGTGCTGCCCAGTTTGCCTGAATTTCTGCTAGGGACTGGCCAGCCAATGGATGAAATTGTCGTGCCCCAGATACGCATTGTCTTTGAAAAATTCTAGTGGCAGCCGAACGTAACATTAGTGGTGTTATGGGCGATGGGGATTAGACGGAAGAGCTATTCGCTGTGAAATGTAAGCGCGTGGCTAACGCGTCAACAAAACACAACCAACTCTGGCCGTGGTGCCACACGACCGTGACGCAGAGACTTCATTATACCTCAGGTCATCAGCCCGCCACTCCCTCATGCACCATGTCCCGCTTTCGAACAGAGCGTTCCAAGGATGCGCCTATGGATTTTCAGTGGACAAACAGACCAAGCCCGAAGCCTGCCTGGGCTGCATCTGATGAACCCAGCACACCTCAGAAACGTGGGTCAGATAATACGTATGATGTTTTGGTATATACTGAACACGCTATTTAGGACGACGCGAAGAGCCACCAACATCACCCATCTCCTTTGACACACCGCGTACCCCGACATTCGGTTCCAATCAAAACGTCCCCTTCATCTTCCAACCTCCAGTAACCCAAACGCCCGCCCCGTCGTACCCATGGGCACCACCACCAGGGTTCTCCCCGACGAAGGCGTTCCCAAGGCCCGAGGAAATTCGGGATGTTGACATGGCTGAGGTCAGCCCACCGCGAGCTGAGGAGCGCAGATCAGAAGGAACGAGAGCAGTTGCAACTGGTGGGATGAGAAGGGTGTTTAAGGCTCGTATGGCTCGGGAGAAATTGACAGCGAAGTCACAGCGAGAAGTAAATGACGAATACGAGAATGAAAGCTCGGATGACGACGAGGATAGAAGGAGCGTTACGCCCATCACGCAAAATACTTCAAATCACTATACATTAAACATGCCTGCAGCTCCAGCTCCGCAGTCTGACTTGCCTAGCATTTTGCTTGGGTACGTATTGTATTTGTCTGACCTTGAACCCCAGTCGCTTAAAGTCAGTTTCACAAGATACTTGCAATTCTTCTTCAATCTATCATTGGTCCTGTTGTTTCTATACCTTGTTCTGCAATTTGTCCTTACCGTGCAACGAGATGTTGAGCGACGTATCTCTGACTACTCCATGGGTACGTCAATGGCACACCTTTATGAAACGCTTTTCGGCTAAGCTTTCTGTGCTTAATGGCAGACATCGTGCAGGAAATTGCTATGTGCGCAATGCAGTACAAGGACAACCTTTGCGGCACGACCCCGATACCAGCAATGGCACAGCAGTGCAGTGATTGGGAGACATGTATGAATCGCGATCCAACTACCATTGGCCGTGCAAAAGTCGGGGCCGAGATGATCGCAGAGGTGGTCAACGGATTTGTGGAACCAATTAGTTGGAAGACACTGGTATGATAATTTTCACTCTCGTGAACGATCGAACTTACAGGTCCACGTAGATTTTTACCCTCACCTCGTTATCTTTTCTGACGGTATTCATCAATACTCTGCTGTCCCTGTACCGCACCCGGCATCAATCTATTCCCGCAGCTCCACCAGTTCCTCCGCAACATTTCCCTCTTCCACCGGCAACACCTTATCCAGGCCATCGTTATGGGGACTATTTATCCCCAGGACCGACCCCGAGTTGGGAACAGTCTCGGGTGACAGGTGAAGCACTCCAAACTCCAACGCGGAGAAGACGCCTGCAAGGGGGTGAATCCATCAAGATCAAATAATGTCGTTCTCTGCTCACGTTGTAACGGAGCTAACCTATGGCCCTACACATCCCCGTTTGTCACGGTCCGATAATGGTATAACATGATTGACACATCCAAGCCTAGGGTCGAGTGATGTAAACGCAATCCCTCTATGTGGATTTGATGACGGGTTTTGATAGGCCGAACAGAATGGGGCAGTCGCCTTGAACCTGTGCACTGGACACTATTTGCATTTTTGGATGGAGGGAAAAAAGTAGTTATTCCTCCGAGCCAGCCGGTTAGTACCGGCAGCTAATGAAATGCAGGCATGTTAATCTGATAGGGGTAGAACCCTTCAGAACCGCTTATCCAGGAAGCAAGCCAGATATGCGGTCTGGAAGATCTTCGGGCCCACTAGGCCAGGGCTGCCCCCAACTGATTGGCTAATATCTCGTTCCCAACCTTCCATTAATTTATTTACTTGACCCCACTGCTTGCTAAACTGAATTGGGTTCAGGAGTCGGATGGTGTAAGTCATATGACCAGAGAAAGACTTGTGTGGTGCTCTTAGGCGTCAAGTAGGCACAACTGCGTTGACAACCAGGAAACGTCGCCCCTATAGAAGTGCTGGGAAGCCATACAAGAGGGCCTATCACTTTCCCAACACTCCAAACCCCGTCTATCTGGCCCGCGATGTGACGCCGGGTGGGGAAGACTTCCTTGATTAGGTTGACATTGATTTGTGAATGGGTCGTGGTAGCCATTTCCAGGTGTGAATAGTCTGGAACAAAGCGGCTATCCGTGCCCTCATGGGCATTAGTCCGAGTACGGTGCAAAGTTTTCGTATGTTAAAACGGCGGCCTATGACACTTATTCCGAAGGAGCTGCAACCCGGTATTCAGTTGAGTGACCCTAAATTGGCTACCCCGACACCTTCCATTGCTGCGCACATGATTGGACCCTCTGCCATGGAAGAATCATGCTCAGAATTTGCCACACTCGCGACAGCAAGTGTCACAACCAAGTCTATTTCAGTCCAAATGATCGAAAATACAATCCAAATCCGCTAAATCCCAGTCGCATGAAACGAAATCCGTTCGTAAAATCCATGACATATCGATCCAGAGGCTGGATCAAGCTGTTGTCATTTCTGACTAGCGCCAGCGGCGCCTGCTGCCTTTTCTTCGTCTCGTTTCTGGACAAAGTAGCCAACTCGTCAGTTCGTCAGAAGACGCGAGACGTCGCAAAGGGGAGAGCACCTTCTGTTTTGCTCTTAGGATCTCAGCATCGCTGGTTGAAAAGGCAAATCAAAGTCAACGAAACCTGCAATCGCGATCGAGAGCACCAACTTACGCCTCCTTTCTCTTTGCGAGCGACGAGGCGCTCTCCTTGGGCTTCTTCTGGGTAGCCGCCTTCTTTTGCGCCTTCAGGCGGTCCTGTTCTCTCTGGTTACCTCCTGTGAACCCAACGTGATCCTTCAGTGACTGGGTTCGGCACTGTGGGAAAAAGACGCGGAACGTGAGCGCTGAGGTGACAGACACTTACGGGTCATCAGTAGCTGTTGTGGTCAGTATCGTTGTGCGTGGCGAGGCTGCTCATCATGGCGTTGCTCAAAGCTTATCTGATTCAGTCGGAGACGGGCTGAGTTGGAAGTTGCACGGGCCAAGAGTGCTCGGCACATTTTTGGGTTCTAGGTGTTCGGGGGTGACCTCATTTGTGCAGCACATTAAGGTTTGGCATCTTTGCCTGTGGGAGTAAGGATCACGTTTTATGAAATCTGTGTTCTGATCAGTGAATGCATGGCGAAGCACCTGTGCACATGTCCATTCACGTCAAATCGAGATTGCGCCGAAAGCTGGTTCGTCATGAAAGTTCCACGATCGCTGATGTGAAGGGACATGCGGTGACAGGGGACGTGGTTACCCCGAAGTCTGTCACAGATTGTTACGGCAAGGGACAACAAATTTGGGCAGTCTCGAATTATGTGGGACACATTTGCCAAATACTTCCGATGCGGAAGAAATAAGCAGCCAATGTCCTAATCTGGATTTAGGAAGTGGTCTTCGAGGTTCCTTCAGATTCCCGATGCCACCCTGCTAAGCCGCCATGTTATCCCGGCCCGGATGTCCTCAATTCCACTCAGGGTGCTTCGCTGTCAATCAGCCACCTCGTGTTCACCCACTGGAGGGATCCAGGTGTCACAGCAGGGTAATGTTGATGCCCTCAATGGATTAACAACAGCAAAATGCTGGCTTCGTTCAGGGAGAGTGCCTGCTGTTAGGCCGGTATGGTGTGGGTGGGATAGGGATGGACTGAATGCAGACATATGTTTTCGCTCCACCGCTGACGGGTGTGAATCAGGAACGGGTGTCTTTGCTGTTCCAAAGTTACGGTGATTCTCTGCAGACAGAAGTGCGTGGAGCCGAGGGAGAAAGGAGGGAGGGACGGTCGCCGTTAGCCCGCAGTTCTTTTGACAAGACCGCTTCGGTTCTAGTGGAAGCGCAGATGGCTTACAAACAAGCGCGTGGCCGCGTTTGGCGAGGTTGGGTGATGGGCTCCGTAATGCGGCTATAAGCTCGCAAGTAAGCTCAGGAAGGACAGGAATAACTTCTGACTCGATTGTGCTTCAAGTGACCAACAAACGAAGGAAGTAAAATGGAGGGGCCGCGGAGTGCCAACTAACAGCCGAAATGGGCGGAGCTCGACGATGGCGGTGCCAGCAGTTTGAAGGTGCACAACGGTTTGAGTACCCCTTGACAACTGATTGGTACAAGCGGCTCCGCATCAGACCTGGTCGACGTCTCAATTTTGGAGTGGCGATCTGAGATTCGATCAACTGATAAGATTACGCCGGTTGCTGACACATGCACATGGATCATGACGTGCCTGGCCATTCCCATTCAACATTTGCTCCAAAATTGTCCACAGAATGACGTAAGCATTTCCCCAGAACTTGGGGACGGACGGTATGTACATCATTTCCGAGATTGCGCATCGGGAAGCCCATTCACCGAAGGCGAAGACATCCTGAAACGGCAATCTGCGGGAACTGAAGGCAAATTGAATTTGGTTGACGTCTCTTGAGCGCAAAGTCAAACCTTGGGTGTTGTCAGCTTCGCTGGGAGGGGATGCCGAATTTGCGCGAGAACCTGTCTCATGTCCATTCCCTGATTATGGCCGCTGGTTGAAACAGAGGTTCTGGACGGGATCCGTGTTGTATTGTAATATGGATATTACGGATCCCATTGGATGAATGGATGTCGTTTAAGCTCTTTAGCTCACATGTCTAAATATAAGGAATTATTGTGTGACGACCCACGCGAGCCGTTGATGAGGATCTCGATAAGGCCAAGATAGCCGACCAGTTGCGGAAACAGACCATAATCGGCAAAACAAAGGCACGCGGCTGTTTCGATGCAAAGAAGAAAGGAGTTGGCATGCAAATATGACATCCTAAACTTCCCTGCAACCAGATGCATCTCAATTTCTTTTCCAGCTTGATCGCCATGATCGTGCGAGGGGTGCCGGTTGGTGGGCCCTGATCTCTCTCCCGTGTCTTTATTATATATATCACGACGCCGCCTGACCTGATATCCTTTTGCCCCCTTCCATCCACTTTCCACTTTGACGTCCTCAGACGTCTCCCTTCCCTCCCCTCCCTTTGCCATGTCGCTACGACATCTACCAGCCCGCCACCCCCAGGAGCACCCATCGCACCTCAACGGCTCGTCCATCCTCTCCAACACCCCCAACCCGTCCGCGATGGTCGTCTCGCCCGCTGCAGGCTCGTCGTCTGTCCCCAACAGCATCCCGTCCTCCTCGCAAGCACCCATCCTCAGCAAGCTCAGCACGGCGAACGAGCAGACATGGCTTCTGATAGGTATGCTCCGTGTGCTCGACTATTTACCCGAGAAAAGATCGTGACACAACCGCCTGTGCGGCAACTTGAACAGGCAGAGTCGCCGAGCAAATGGGTGACCTGGACCACGCGCTCAGCGCCTATGAAAACGCACTGCGGCACAATCCGATGTCCCTATCGGGACTTACTCAAGTTGCAGGGATTGCTCGGATCAGGGAAAATTACACCAAGGCGAGTGGGATTCTTTTTTCGAATGCATACTCCAAATGCCGCTTGTGTATTCTGGGTTTGATGCCGAGCCAATCTACGACAAGGCCGCGGATAAGCACGGACCGCCGATGCTTCTGTTTGTCAACGCTTGGCACCATTAATCTCAGATCGGACAGCATGCTCATGACGTATCGTCCTGTTTAGGCCATTGAGTACTTCCAGCAGGTTATCACCCTGCAAGAAGACAATGGAGAGGTCTGGAGCGCGCTCGGTAAGCCACCCGCCCCTGGTGCCCTATTCTGTTCCCTTGTCACTCACTGCCCTACTTAGGTCACTGCTATCTCATGCAGGATGACCTCCAAAAAGCGTATGCTGCCTACCAACAGGCCCTGTATCTCCTCCCCAACCCTAAGGTAGGCCCAATGCGGCGCCCCCCATTACGTTGTTGACCTGGTTGTCAGGAGGATCCCAAGCTCTGGTACGGAATCGGCATTCTCTACGACCGTTATGGTTCATTGGACCATGCGGAGGAAGCCTTCGCTTCTGTTCTCAGAATGGACAAAGGTCAGCTTCTTTGGGCAATATATTCTGACGGCCGACTTGACTAATGTGAAAAGATTTAGACTTCGATAAAGCTAATGAAATCTTGTTCCGTCTAGGAATAATATACAAACAACAGGGCAAGTACGAGGAATCACTGGCCTGCTTCGATCGAATCCTTCGCAACCCCCCAAGTCCCCTCGCCCACGCCGACATCTGGTTCCAGATCGGCCATGTTTACGAACAACAGAAAGACGTAGGTGTCTCCCAGCCTCCCGAGTCCTCATACTCAACTGTTCTGCAGCACGCACGAGCTAAGCATGCCTACGAAAAAGTCATCGCTGACAATCCAAACCACGCAAAAGTCCTCCAACAACTGGGTTGGTTGTACCACCAGGACGGCTCTGACTTCCAAAACCAAGAGCTCGCCATCCAACATCTGACTAAAAGTCTGGAGTGTGGTCAGTATTTCTTCACGCTGGGACTTGGGCCACGAGAGCTAAAGCCTGTACTTAGACCCTTCTGATGCGCAAAGCTGGTATCTCCTCGGCCGTGCTTACATGGCCGGACAAAAATACAACAAGGCCTATGAGGCCTACCAACAAGCCGTATACCGGGACGGGAGAAACCCCACATTCTGGTGCTCCATCGGTGTCCTCTACTTCCAAATCAACCAATTCCGTGACGCTTTGGATGCGTATTCGCGAGCTATTCGCATTAATCCTTACATTTCGGAGGTCTGGTTCGACCTCGGCAGCCTATACGAGAGCTGCAACAATCAGATTTCTGATGCCATCGACGCATATGCCCGTGCCAGCGAGCTTGATCCGACGAACCAGCAAATCACTCAGCGTCTACAACTTTTGAGGAATGCCCAAGCAACTGGGGGACAAGTACCCGCCGCCCCAGGGCCACAGGATGTTCATCCAACCGCCTACGCCAGCGCATCCGCTCCTCCATCAGGTCTTAATGGTCCTCCTCCTTTCCTCCTCCAATCCAACAACAATCATCGACCAAGCTTCCGAGATGATTCTCGTGGTGCCGCCGAAATTTCGTTGCCTCCCCCTTCTCAAGTTACAAATGGTCGTGCCTCTCCCCCGTTCAAGGGCGGTCCTCCCCCTCCTGTTGTGATCGACGAAGCTCGTCACCACCCATCACACCCACCTCTCGCTCCAATGGACGTCGATCGGCCACACCCCCACGGTCGTGAGGGTTCAGTGCATCCCCGTGGACCTGATCGTGGGCCTGCCGGTCATCAAGGTCTGCTCTTACAGCATTCCATTCCTCAGCCTCAAGGCACTCCAGATGACCTGCGCAATGGAGCACATCCTCACCACGCTGATCCGTACTATTCGAGGGCTGCTCGAGCACCATCTCGTTCAGTCTCGCCCCAGGCTCACGCGCGACCTCGTTCTCCCCAGTCGGTATATTCATATTCACACTCTGCTCGCCAGCCAATAGGGCCAGCACAACCTAGTACAATGCCCTCGAGATCTCCCCGGGCCTACCCTCATGACATCAGTCGGGCAGAACAAGATATGCCTTGGGAGCGTCGTCCTCCGCCTGATCATAGGGACTGGGACCGCGACCGGGATAGCCGACGCCCCAGGTATTCTGGAGATTACCCACATCCAACCCAACCATCGCCACTCTACCCGCCTCGTTCGCCCAATGCCAATCACCACCGTCCACATAGTCCACCGGGTCCATCTCCTCGCTCCTCCAATCCACCTCGCTTCTGGGATTCTAAACCACTGAGCACTGGACCGAGCCATGCAGTTCCTCCCGTGCATCCTGTGCAGCATCGACCAGTTTCCCCGCCCGTAGGACATCATGAGCTTCATCGGAGATACGACCCTCGGTATGATGTTCGTGATCAGCGCGATTACGAGGTTGACCAGCGGACCGAACAGCGTGGATATGCCGGCTCTCCCGAGGGTCTAAGGCAATCTATTCGTAATACTCCTCTTCAACATGTCATGGGAGCTAATGATCGAGAGTCTGAGAGTCCTCATCCAACGCCTACTATACCCGACCGTCGACGACGTCCTGGCAAGGAGAAGGAACCAGAGATATTGTCCCAAGCACAGGCACAAGCACAAGCACTTCCACCACCGACCATGTTGCCTCAGGATCAAAAGCAACAGCAGACATCACGAAGACGCCGAACTGCCGGGAAACGAAAGGACGAACCATCTGGTGCTGAAACACCTAAATTCGGAGCTGATCGTGGAGGGCAAACGTCAAACAAAGTGGTTCATTACTCAAAGAGCGCAAGTTCACCCGAGCCCTTGAGTTCCGCCTCTTCCCGTTCTATTCAACCTTCGCCTACTAGTGCCACGCCCCGTCCACCATCCCGCACTGTGTACGACGACTATGATGCAGAGAGCAGCACTCTAGCAACCGACGCTTTGATGAGTCTTTCAAATTATCGACCACCTGAGTCATCTGCCCCGATGAGCGAAGGGCCAGCGCATTCCCCAACGATCTCGTCAGGCAGCCGACACAGTGATCCGTCGCCTCGTCCCCCACCATCTCATCGTGGGTCGGTCTCTTCCACCCGAAGTCACACGTCGCCCGGCTCACAAGCGGCGTCTCTCAAACGTGCGCTGAGCCCGGGTCCTGATGAGAGCGGGGATAGCAAGCGTTCACGCATGGATCCGGTGAAGCGACGCGTGTCATCTCCATCCGGTCGGCGTACACCTATTTTGTCAACACGTCCATCACCAATTCCCTTCCGCACTCAACCGGCCTCCCACTCTCCAGAAGCGCGACAACCAATTGACGTCCCGTATGCTCCCAGTCCGCCACCTCTTCCGTCTGTTCTCCCACCCCACCCACGACCCATCGGCACCGGCTTATCATCGCATGGCAATGGCGCGGGCTCCGTTGCATTACCACCCATCGCCACGCTCTCACCTACTCCGACTGCATCCTCCCCCAATGCTCCTGCCGATCGCGATCGTGACGATCGAATGCAAGTGGATGCACGCTCTACGTCACCACCTTCGCGCTCTAAACTTTCTGAAGTTATTCACGGTGCCTCGAGGTCACCGCCCACCAAACAATCGTCATCGCCTGGTTCGGAGAAAAAGGAGAGCTTGTGATTGCATCTCATATGAACATTCTCGTCTTGCATTAAGCTATGTTGTTGTACATGATCCCTGCGTAGAATGAGCAATAATTATCCATTATGCACGTTTGTAGCTATTTAACAAAGTACCAAAATATATAACACCACTTCGTGATCAGCATTGTACCTTTGAAATTTGGTTGAACAGCACAATTAATATACTTTATTTAGGAGGTAGGATTCGCTTGCAAATATGACGCAGTGCTATGATGAATGACGCGCATTTATGAATCGCGTGCGACCAGCATGCTGCGCGTACGTGATGCACACCCAACTACTTGCACGATTCCTCATGGTAGCCGTCCGACAGGGCTTTGTTAGGCACAATCGTGGTAACGGGGAGTGCCTGATGAACAGCTCTAATAACACGATTAACCGTCTGCACAGCACGCATTCAGCAAACGGGGCCAGATTTGATTGCGAGATTGAGTACCATACTCGGTACTGGACAGTACCTCAGGTGATCAGTGACATATGGTTATGAACAAGTTGCCATTGTTCCGTGGCCAACCTGAAGGGTGTAAAAGGGAATGCAGATAAGGACCTGTGTGCCGCAACAGTGGCCAGGTGCGTGGCACAGGACGGGAAACAACAGAGATACTGTATACCCTAAGTTCTGACGCTGTTTAGTTGCCAACCTCGGGTGGGGCATTTCCATGGAACCTCAAGGCGATTGCGGACCCTTCATAAAACAAGGACTCCACCTGGAATCGTGGAGGATTCCGGATTCCCAGTCGACGATATGTGTGCTATACCCAAATCAACTATCAGCTCCATCAACCTCGCCGAGCTTTAAGGGCCAGCGAGTATTGGATAGGACATATCGCTAGGTCTGCACAGCTATACAATGTCCTGTACAGGCTCCGTTTTGAAACGTCATGAGCCCTGTTCATTTTGGGTGGCCATTGCACCGTGTAAACCGCAGTCGATGAGTGACGGGCTATGAATGCGCAAGGCTGTCGTCGAAGGTAGGGCCGTTTGCATGGAGAATTTTCAATGATCACTTGCTTCATCTGCACAGATCGAGGCCTCCCGTAAGCGTTGTGGTAATAAAGCTGTTACAATGAGGATAGCTAGATGGGACGTGGTTAAACTTGGTGCTGAAGAACATTAATTGTTTGTATTCAGGCGACCAAACAACAGATAGGCAAAACGCAGGCAGGCAGTTTTGGCCAAGTTGTTCTCAGGCTCGTGCACTCGTCCGTCCATTCGAAAGTTCTCAACAGCCACCTTGCTAGCCTTTCCTCCGTCCCTCCAGGCCTCGCGGCCATATCGGATCCATCGGAAATCCCTTCTTTTTCAAACTTCCAAGCCCATACCTACTGCTATCAGCTTCAATGTCATGACCCCGGCACCTTCCCAAACTCAATTACCATCGACCTCGCCTTTACCGCATGATTCTGAACATGTTCTGCACCAGCAGGCGGCCCTTCCGTCTCCTATATCGCGCACGTACGACTTGCAGGACAGTGGAGCAAAGTCGCAGCTAGATAGTGCGCGAGACTATTCGCCGCAGGCACCGTTTGTTTTGGACCTTGCCAAGTCCAGCTATGGAGAGAAGAGAAGCACGTCGACTGACTCCCGGGACGACACCGTTTTGAATGTGACAGCCGACGCAGGGAATGGGGCTTCGCAGGAAGTCAAGGGAGGGTTGACCCCACACGTTTCATCAAACCCCGAGCACAAGGCCGAAGGGAAGGTCGAGGTCGAGGTCGTGGAGAAGGGTGTAGAAAAGTGGGAAGATCCCCTTCGCAATGGGGTACCGGCTGGGCTTGCTCAAACGCAGGACCTGGCTGTGGTCGTCGAAGAAGACGTTGGTGATCAACTTTTGGACGCCCACGGCCGTTTGTTGTTCACAGATTCGGGAACAAGATCGACACCTGCTGGATCTCGTCGTGCTTCCCATCTGCGCATAGACATCAAGCCCGGTTCGCCACAGCCTTGGGAGCTGATTGACCCCCCGAGTGAAGAAGGTCGCAAGGCAGGTCCCGATTTTGACTCGACAATTGAATCGCGCAAATATAATGTGTTGCAGGGCCCTGCGTAAGTATCATGTCGCTTTTCATTCTTCCTCCCACACCCCAAAATGTGAATCTTGACGTCTTGGGTGATAGGCAAACTCGGTCGCTAATACCTAGATCGGCTTATTATTATGGGCCACCGCCACCTGATTCTGCATATGGAACGGCACCTGTGGGCCAAATTGGTTTGCATCATCCTCGAGAAATTGTTCGAATCGAACGCGACTACAGTGGAGGGGAGCTGATCCAGTTCGCACCCATTTATCCACTTGAACTAGAAGGCCGGGTGCGTGGAATTCATTTGTGCACTTTGCCGTCAATCAATACGGTGCTTATCCTGCATTCACCCCAGATAAATCCGACGCAGTTTCTCGAGTCCATTAATTCGATCAATGAACTGCTTATTTCTGCGCATAGTCTCCGCCACGCATTTATTGATAACCTCATAGCTGTCGCAACCTTGCAACTTTCAAGACTATTTGTTTCAACGCACTTTGACCGGGTAAGTTACGTTGCTACTTGAGAAGGCTCGTTCTTGGCGCAGGAGCGCAGTTTCTGATATGAAATTGGACGTTCTGCCATCAGGAGCTGGAACGTTTGCGAGGCCTCATTGATGAACTAAATGCTCAAACATTCAATCCAAATGGCCTAAACATACTTTGGCCTGGAAATGTCGCCTTCCTTTTTGTGAGTGCCGTTTACACATGCACGCAGGTCCTTTCGTCATTCATCCTGTTGCCCTTGTGCTGGGTCAATGAATCCAATCTAGCTTGAGATCGAGTACTACGTCAGTCCATCCCTTTCCCTCGCAATCGATGAAGCTAACTCTTGCTGCGCGGATCGTCAGTGAGCCGTCAGTTGATCGCCTCTGTTTTTTCAGATTTTGCATAGCCACGCTGTGTTTCGTTCACATGCCTTGCACGTTTTTTCTCCCTTTTTGCATTCACATCCCGTCATCGTCTCAGCATTGGCATATACAGTATCTATGATATCGGTACCACTACCTTCCTTTATCTATCTTGTCTAGCACTGATCGTTTCAAAGCTTTATACCATAATAATACCACACTGGTCAGTGTACACCAGTTTCCTTCTACTTGTACAGACAGTCATATAAAGGGATCCTTTGTTGCTTTGCGCCTGCCCCTTGCCTTGATGTGAGATGTGTTCCTCAGCGCCACTGACATGCCCTCAGCGCCTCGACAGCAAGCTGTCATGTCGGGTTGTCCGGTCCACAAGAAGGATTAATTAACGAGTCGTGGGCAAGGTACCCGTCTGAGAGGAGGTATTTATGAGGAGTCGAGCTAGTATGTCGGTGAGGGCCGGTTCCGGGAGCATTTGACCTGATCACGCTGGCAGGACTTATTTCATCAAGGGTTCTAATAGCACTGATATGACTATTGGACACTGGATGGTCATTGGATGGATTCTCGGTAAGTTCGGTATTCGATTGTTGTGTTCTTACGAAATGAGCTTCCTCGGTATTAAGTGGGGACTAAAAAAATAGGTAGCCCTTTGTATTTGTCATGGAAGACACACGTGGACCAAAACTTTCCGTATGCGGGACCGTTCCCATTGAACGCTGGGGGGTGACTCGACACAAGTATAAGACGTATGAGCTAATGGCTGCGTTCTTGCGGGAGGCCAACGGGAGGCGTTGCCTGTTGTGTGGACCCACCTGGATTAGGTTCAAGAGACAGCCCTGGGGATCACAGGAGTGCGACGTCATGGAGAGACGAGGCCGCGGGGATGGAGCGAGATATGTCTGTTGCTTAAAGAGTCTGGCATGGGACCCAGGGAAGCAGAGCGGGCAGCTCTGGACGTTCTGGACATTGGGTGGAAGGATCGTGCTGGGAAGCGTCCTTCGTAACGGCTGATTTGGACATCGCATCGGGAATAACCCTTAGGAGAGATATTAATTATTTTGTGGACGGGTTATGACCGCCGGACGGCAGAGAGCTGACGTGTGGAAGAATATTACATAATAGATAAGTATGGAGATAGGGAGTGATATGGGTAACATGCTTTGTCATTCCTCAAGAATCCTCGGTGTCTCACCGTCCCCACTGTCCTTGACCTCCATCGTCCACCTAAACTGCCCGCAAATCCTTACAGTTCCCCCTCCTCCTCGTCATCCCACCCCGTCTGTCTTCATAAGCCCCACAAATCTTGCTAATATCCTTATTATTGTCCCCGCTTGCTGACAATCATCCCTCCCTGCCCGCCCCTACTAATAAGCAGGCCCATGGACAGTTATTCAGACATCACAACACCTCTCTGGGACCTCTCGCAGGCCACCTCCTTTTCTCGGCTGCCAGATGACGATTTTATTGCCCTGCTTCAGAAGCAATTTCCGACCGCTAATGGCCTGCCGCACAATTCCACAAATCCGCTTACACAGGCTAGCATCAATCCACAGAATATCTCCCGATATTCTCTCTCTAGTCTAACTCCCCCCTCGGAGGACAGCAGCCCCAGCCCTCCTCACACAAGTGCGGACCAGACATCGCAACAAGCTTCGCCCTCTTATGAGGAGGGGGGCGATTCGGTACTGAAGCGGAAAGCTAGCATTGAGCCTGATGACGAAGAGGGACCCAGTCAGAAGAGCCAGCATACATGTAAGCTGGGTTCGCGTTTATCGTTGTGACAGGGACTCATAGCCTCTCAGTAAATAGTTCTAAAAAGGCCTCAACCACAACCGGATCTCGTCGTAAGTCGACCACCGGCGGCACCGTAAGTTAATTCGATCATCCCTGCCAGAGTTATGTATTGACAGCCATTTCAAGACCACAAAGGATGAGTCAAGACTTTTGAAGCGGAAGGAACAGAATCGCGCTGCTCAGCGGGCTTTCCGTGAGCGTAAGGAGAAGCACGTCAAAGATGTAAGTTCATTCCTTGCTTCTCGGAGATTGTGTCTGATCGGGCTCGCGCCTCAGTTGGAAGACAAGGTTGCTGCCCTGGAAGCTAAAAATGAGCAAGCCACCACCGAGAATGAGAATCTCCGTGATCTCCTCACCCGTTTGCAGACAGAAAATGTTCTGCTCAAGCAATCGTCTTTCACGTTTGCTGTGCCTAAACCTGCGGGTGTTGTGCCGAACAAACTCGGCTCCATGTCAACAGAGGCGTCTCCATTCGCATCAGCTTCTCATACGTCGTCGAGTATCTCGTCACCCGTCACAGGTCGGGCAACATCACCGCCGAAAGCCGTTAATCCTCTCGATTGGAGTTCCCTGACGTCCTTCGATCCTGCAATACTTAACCTTTTGGATGATCAACCCCAGCCTACGGCTACCGCTAGTGCAATGCAAATGAACTTCGGCTTTGATAGCAACTATACCACAATCGCAAATAATACAATGTTCACGTCGTTTGCATCTGCGTTTGATTCTGCCACTCCTGCAGCGTCCGATCCCAATGCATTCAATTTCGATTTGAACTCACTATCGTCGTGGCCATCCCCACCGTCTGTATCTCAAGATCAGGTGTCATTAGATGAAATATTTGCGCCCTATCTAGGAGGACCTTCTCCATATCAATACCCAGCTTCTACCCCTGGCATCAGCCCAGTTGCTCACCACACAGTCCCAGCTGCCGCCAGCTCCACACAATCTCCTGGGGCCTCCTCGTCATCTTCACCATCTTCCTCCGGGTCGGATGGTGTTATTGCGACGCCCAAGGATACGCCCTCTTCGATGGCTGAATCGGAGATTAAGCACGATCCAAAGGAATGTCCGAAGACACGGGCTGAGGTCGCTCTAGTGATAGAGAAGCAGGGCTTATCATCGTTTGCGCCCCCCAAATCGAACATCAAGAAGACCTCTGATGGTACAATGGGTCCCACGATTACGTGCCAGGGTTCTTCCTCCTTCCCAAAAACTATGGCTAGCAAAGATAACGTGGAAGTGCTTCAAGCGTGGCGAACAATTACATCAGATCCTAAGTTCAAGGTCCGTACCCGCCTTTGCTCCGGTATTCCCTGCACTAATCACTTCTTGTCTACATAGGATTGCGACATCAATGAACTATGCTCAGAGTTTACGAGTAAGGCTCGGTGTGATGGCACCAAGGTGGTTCTTGAACCACAAGGCGTCAACCACATTCTTGAGACCTTATCTGCTCGGCATCAATAGATTCAATAACTCAATGTTAACAAAGGAAGACGAAGAAGAAATAGGAGAGGCCGAGTATTGAATAACGAACCATGAATTAACCATGGCACGCCGACGCTGGCTCTGGATACTAATAGTAAGCTCATCCCTCGATGAACAGGGATTCAAGCCAATCACCGGTCAAAGGGATGGAAGGGGGGCGTACTTTATAAGAATAGCTGGTCCGATCGAGATCTACGGTCGCGAAAGAAAGCCAGGAAGGTGGAGTGGGGATGCCTCGTATCCAATTACTCCATATTTGCCATCCTCCGACGTTGACAGTCATGCGTCATTATAACCTCGATCAATACTTGCTGCCGTTTCCTTGCTATTAATCTTCGTCTTCTATTTGGTCTGTTGTTACTTCAGTAAAGGTTTAGTTCGTCCCCGCTTGTTGTATCGATCAGTGCGCCTTTTGGGTCTACCTTTCACCTCTAATTCCGTACTTCTACTGTATCTATCTTTGGTATCCCTGATTCGCTTTACGTCTTCCTGGTTTCACCTTTGGCGCTTCCCATGTACGGATATGACGATACGGTCGTACGAGAAGGTGGCGGGAGGTGGGGGTAGGATGATGTACAGGGAGGAAGGGCGAGTAGCGATCTGGGATTCACTGGGCGTTGCGAACTTAGGGATTAAAAAGGAGTAAACAGTAGCCATAGACCGGTCGGTTTCCTTCATCAAATTGTATCAATTGTTCTCTCCCTCTCGAACCCTCTTTTCCATTCAGATAATTTCCCTCACTACTTGTTTATGGTATTTTGGCATCTCCAGATAACCCCCATATTCAAAATGATCTTTTACCCCCTCCTTGGTTTTCATCCCTTTCCCCCCTCAAGTCTCTCCTCTCCTTCCTCTTTTTCTCTTCAGCTTCAGTTTTCTCCGTCTAGCTCGGTCTTTCCCAACTCTACCTAACATCTCAAACAAATAACTACTGATCTAGGATGTATGTATTTTTGTCCACTTTATCCTATTCATATCCTACTGGCTATTAGTTCATTTGATACCCCGCAAAGCAACCTGAGGCGACCTGAGCTCTGGATTTCCGAGCGGATGGGTTGACACCGGACTTGGAGCTTGAAGCTTAGATAAAGCCTGTCCCCTCAGCCGAGATTCAGAGCCGTCGACGATCGTGGCTTCATAGGCATACATAGACATAGGCAAGACGTTTATATTAATAGTTATCTAGGCCTATCGTAAATACATGAACTTCATATCTTCCGAAGGATAAGTTGCACGTGAAGAATTGGGACGAAGAGAGAGACAGAGAAATACAACAGACCCGTTGAGAAAGGCCATGTAACACCACACGAATTGGAGAAATAAGAACGGCTTGCAGGTAGGTAGAAAGGAAGGAACTGGATACCAGTTATATATAAGATGTTGGGTAGCGATAGCGGGGGATCGTAATAGTGATTGATGACAGTTGTAGAGCCAATCGATTCAAGATATACGTAAAGGGGACGCAGAGGACAAGGAAGGGTAGGGCTTTCAAGGGGAACGAGAAAGAGATTGTGACTCGCGGATCTACTCGTCTTCGCTTGGCGTCAAGTATTCGTCATCGCTGACAATCTTATTTTTTCTTCTTGTTGGGGGTGGTCGTTCGTCCTCTTCCATTGGGGTTAGTGCCTCATCATATCCTGCTGGTGCCACACTCGCGCTATCTCCATTGAGGCCCAAGCCCTGGGTAGAGACAGGAGCTGATCCAGAAGCAGACGGTTCAGCACTGCGCTCAGGAGTTGAAGGAGCACCAGGCAGACCCGATCCAACTATGACCCTGTTGAATGTCGCCTCAAAGGCCTTTTCCATCTCATCCGCGTCGAGAACGACCCATGACCCTTCTTGGTTGTAACGGCGGGCGTTCTTGAACATGAGTGCAAACTCCGCTTTAAACTGCTGGACGTTCTTGTAGTATCCCGTGTTCGCCCGTTTTTTTATTTGAGATAGGCAGATAGGTTGTTGGATGATGTCGTAGTAATCTGGATACTCGTTTCTGTCCGGAAGCTCTTTGAAGAGTTCGCAGCGCTTGCGTCCAGTTTCGTCTTCGCAGGCCATCACAGCTTTATGACATTCAGCAAATGCCTTCTTCATCTTGTCCTTGATCGCGGGGGTTAGCATCTCATTGGCCGGAGCAGCAGCTTTTCTTCGCCGCTTCTGTAGGGAGAGTGGTCAACATACTGCTCAGATCAAACAACATTCTGCGGTACTCACAGGATCATGGTCCTCGTCATCGTCGTCATTGTTAATCGAAGGGGTTACGGACATGGATTTGCCACCTCGCTTGCGCTTACTTCCAACTGAAGGAGGGTCGTAATCCGCAGTAGCTATATTAGCCATCTTTGATTTGCCCTTCTTGCCCTTTCTACCACGAGAGTCAGTGTCTGACGCTGGTGTGCCACGACCTGAGGCCTCAGCATCCCGCAACAACTTGTTTGTTGCTCTTCGTTCCTTCTTATCACGAGTACGCTCCGACAGTGCTTCGATATCCTCGCCTTCCTCAAGTGCCTGTATTGGGGAAAGGGCAGATGAGCAGGGCGCATATGACCACTAGACAACAGCACTTACCATAGCCCAAGCTTCGTCGCTAAGCCCATCATTATAACTGACGACGTTCCTCCTTCTCTGTCCTCTACCCTCCAGAATCTCATCCGCCTCCTTCATCTCGAATGGCTCATCAGTCTGATAACACTCAGGAAGTTCCTCCAACTGGATTAGAGGTGGAGGCGGCTTTCCTCTGTGCCCAGCAGTCCTCCAGTTCTCCAGAGCGTCGCGTTCGCGTTGAATATCAATCTGCCTGAACACGGCGTTCTCTTCTTCGCTACGGGCGATGAGCTCGTTCAGCTCATCGTCGTTCATGTCGCCTGCTTCTTCGTTCTCTTCCTCTTGGTCAGCTTCCAGGATAGATCGCTGTAGAGTGGGTGTCAGACTGTAATACTTAGCGGAATATTTATAGACGGCTTACCAAGAATTCTTCTTGTTCTTCGACGGTGGACTTGTTATCGAAGCGACCGGCTTGAATGACCTTGTCGTCGATATCAAGCTTGAATCGGGCACGCTGATACATGGCCTCCTCGACACTCTTTTCGGTGATGAAACGAAGGATGAGGACAGCCTTTGTTTGACCAATACGGTGGGCACGGTCTTGGGCTTGCAAGTCGGCGTGAGGATTCCAGTCAGAGTCAAAGCTGTAATGGCAAATAAGTAAAGGATCTGGGAAGTCGGAGAATGCCCAACGTACATGATGACAGTATCAGCAGTTTGCAGGTTCAGACCCAAACCACCAGCACGAGTCGACAAGATGAAAACCATAAACTCGGAGTCGGGTGCATTGAACAGTTGCACAAATGATGCTCGTTCCTCGGTTTTCGTTCCACCATCAAGACGAAGGTACTTCCATTTCATCATCTTCAAAAAGTCCTCCATGATATCCATGACTTTTGTCATTTGGAAGAAGATAAGGACCTAGGGGAAGTGCTGAGATGGTACAATAGCGGGTGAGACGGAAAGAACTTACTCGATGGCCTGTGGCGAAGAACTTGGGTAGAATACGACTCAATAATTCAATCTTGCCAGACGTTCGAACGAGTTTCTCGTCAATCAAACCTGAGGGACTGATCTTATCCTCGACGCTTTCGAACAAGAATGGATGCTGGCAAATCTTTCGCAGTTGCATCAACTCGTTGCTCAAACCCTTGACACCACCGACTTTGCTGCCATGAAGTTAGCAAATGTATCTTTTACCCAGCATCAATATGTACATACCCCTTGTTGTCTTTACCATCTGCAATCATCTTGTGCTTCTTCATCTGCTTATAGAGCTGGCTCTGTAGCGCACTCATTCTTACTTTAATCACCTTCTCGACCTTGTCAGGCAATTCCGCCTCGACATCCTTCTTCAACCTTCTCAACAAGAAAGGTCGCAACACCTTATGCAAACGCCTAATGATGAGCAAGGCCTCTTCTTCGTTCAACTCAATCTTATCTCCCGTTCCAGAGTTGGCGAACGGAGTGTTGAACCATTCGTCGAACGACTTTACCGAGTTGAAGATCTTAGGCAGAACAAAGTTGAGCAAGGACCAGAGTTCCGGCAGGTTGTTCTGCAGTGGTGTACCAGTGAGAATAAGACGGTATCGAGAATGATAGTATGTCGTCAAAGTTTGAGCCAATTTGCTCTGTGTGTTCTTCATACGATGACCCTCATCTGAGGAGGAATGACATCACATCAATAACCTTGACAGGGCGACGGGAACTACTAAATACACTCACCAATGATCATATGCACCCATTTAATCTTACTCAAATGCGGACGATCCTTGATGATGTACTCATACGTCGTCAGTAAGACCTGGAATTGACCCATACGGAGGTCTTGTTGCAAGGCACGGCGTTGCGTAGGATTGCCTTTATAGGCGATCATCTTTACTGATGGTGCCCATTTAGCAAACTCGCCAGACCAGTTCGTCATAGTTGATAGAGGTACAATGACAAGATACGGCCCTCGTTGCCTCTTTACTTCGATCAGGAAAGTGACTAGCGAGATTGTCTGAATCGTCTTTCCGAGACCCTGTATTCAAAAAATGCCAAAACAGAAACGTCAAAAATGATTGTTGAGTTCGCCGACTCGGGAAAATCTCCCAAGCTAAATGGGTAATGATGTAATGGGAATGAGGACTGGTACACACCATTTCGTCTGCCAAGATTCCGTTCAGACGGTTATTATACAAGCTGACCATCCACTGCAACCCTTTCATCTGGTACTCTTTCAGTGTACCACCAACAAGGATGGTTGGCTGTCTGGTGATCTTCTCGGATATTCTATGTGCGACTGCATAGTAGTCGATCTTCTTCTCACTATTTTCCTCCTCTGCGAATCTCTGGGCACCAAATGTCGCCTCGCTTGTCGGTCCGTCCTCCGTTTCGAAGGGAAGCTCTACAGCCCCAGCTTCGTTCTGCTGAGCAACAACAGCCTGTGCAAGCGAATCGAGGTAGGCATCGGTTTGTCGTAGCAGATGAGTGATACGGGTGTCCTTGGCTGTGTCGATGAGCTTCATGTATGCCTCTTCATCGTCGGCTTTCAAGGCCTTTAGACGTTCCTTGGAGATCCTTTCGATACGTTTCTGCTCTTCCTTCTCTGTATGCGCATGGAACGCAAGTACAGCACGGTTAAGACGCGTGATCCGATCCTGTGCGGCACGATTGGCAGCAATAACCTCGCGACCGTGGCTGCAGATAACCTCGAGTTGCTCAACATGCTTGTGCTTGGCCCGTCTCTCTCGCTCATCCCGCTGTTTGCGTTCGAGTTGCTCTGTCATGCGAGCGTCTCGGAGCGTGGGCTTGCGTATTCTGCGAAGGTCGGTCCTGTTGAGTGGAACCATCGAAGCATGAAAGAGACGTTCCGCCACGCTCGCTCGAACCATTCGCTGCTTCTCCAACAAACGTAGCGACTTGAGTTCAATCAAGGCACGCAGCTTCCCGTGGGCAGTCGGGCTGGGATGGATGAGGGCCTTCAGGTCGAGGTTTGAATCCTCGTCTTTCATTTGAGCGTCTTCCGAACTTGCATCAGTCTCAAATTGGCCATCACCTATGGTAGAGGGCAAGTGCTCCAGCTCCCGAATGCGTTGATGTATCCGGGCTTCTATATAGCGGTCCCGTTCGTTGATTATCTGGTGAGCATCCAAACCCAATGGCATGAGCGTTGGGACAACGAGCCGTTGGAGACGAGTGGCATAAAGGTACGGGTCAGTATCTGCATTTCGCTTGAGATAGGAGAAGGGATGACGATAAGCATTGTATGGATAAACGCCTGAAGCATCTGCATCCAGGAACGGGCCTTTTGACAAGTCTGTTGAGGAAGCTGCAACAGAGGCTTCTTGCTCTTCCGTCTTCACTACTTGGTCTGCTCCTGGTGGTTGGATAGATGACGTGGACTCAGAGCTCGATTCCGCCTTGGTCACTTTAACAGCAGCATCGACCACCCGCGATGGTATATCCGGTGCTTGTAGCGTCTTCTCGAGGTCTGCTATGGCGGAATTGGGCAGTCGAATAGCTTGCTGCAGGTGTTCGGGAATGGGCATGCCCCTTGATAAGAGTTTAAAAGCCTGTATCTGTGCCCGCACAACGGCTATTTGCTCATTTGTAAAGGAGGGATTCGGGTGGGATGGAGGAGCGTAGGGTTGTGAGGGGATTGGGCCAGCAGTTATTGACGTTGGGCCAGCGGATGTACCGTTTGGAGCAGCATGGCCATTGGCGAGTACTTGCGGTTGTAGCAATGGCTGGGCTTGGGGCGGTAGCTGCTGCTGCTGTGGGTTCTGACCACGCCCTTGCACTGTAGAGCATAGATTGTGAATGTGAAAGACGAGTTAGGGGACGAGGAGCTGACGCACTCTGGCTGAGAGCGGAGATGTACTTGAGAACGGTCTCCAGCTCATTTGGGGTCTTTTGTTCCTGCGGATGCTGGCGAAGGAATTGGGCGCGCTGCACGAAATGTTAGGGACAGGGACTTTTGAGAGGTCGAGAGCGCATACCCGTATTAACTGTTGTAAATCTGGCTGCTGTCGGGAGGGATGGTGGATGTTCTGGGGATGGAGCGGGTTGAGTTGGGAGGAATGTTGTGGTTGTTGTTGAGCGGATGGGCCGAGCATCTGAGCGGACATGTTAGCGGAGGACGGATTTTTGGTGAGGGACGGTGGCTCGGCCAGTCGCGCGTGCTCTCTCTCAAAACGCAAGGCAATCAACTTACAACCCCCTTTTGTCACGCTCCCCGTTACCTCCTCATTGACTCGCCTAGTCACAGCTTACCACTCCTTTCCCATCACGTGCACACCGCGTCCTCATTACCTGCACGCGCCCGGTCTAGTCATTTAGCCATACGCCATGCCAGCAGAACGAGCAGGAGTAAGTATCGGGCGCACATCCCAGTCCCCGCTGACATGGGCTGCAGTACACGGCAGTCGTATACGTCGTGGACACCTCCCCGTCCATGGGGAAAATGCGGGAGGTCACAATAGAGACCCCCGAGGGCGAAGAACAGACAGTGGAGATGACCAATCTCGAGTGGGCGCTGCAGTTTGTAAAGATGAAGATACAGGAGATGGTACGTGCTGCTTTGCTGTATATGGCTCCAGGCTCTGCAACCCGCGTAGATATACCACGGTCGCAAGACGGACCAATGTGGCGTCATTCTCTTCGGTTCTGAGGGTAAGCTATTGCTCTCTTGCGCGCCCCGAATGTTAATCACGCTACAGAAACCGACAACCTCGTGCACGATAAGGACGGCGGGTACGACCATGTCCAAGAATATATACCCATTGCTCAACCAAATGCTGGAACACTGGCAAAGCTGGATGCAATACGTCCTTCGACCGTGTCCGGTGACCGTAAGACCCCACCTTAGAATCACCAACGCTCCCTAACCATCCGATGCAGCTATTGATGGTCTAATCGTGGCTATGGAAACTCAGGCGACCTACCTACTAAAAAAGCAAACCTGGACGCGAAAAATTGTCATAATCACCGATGGTGGAAGTCCTATCGAGTTGGAGGATTGGGAGGCTGTAGTCACCAAGCTGGATACCTATAACATTATTCTGACCATTGTGTTTGTATTTCTGTCTTGTCTTTCCGCTGAGAATACTCATCCTTCCTAGGGGTGTTGACTTTGACGACGAGGAATATCCATTTGTAGAAGAAAACAAGCCTCACATCAAGGTATACAGATCCACGAGCTTCTATATAACGTTTCTCACAGCGTCTTCAGAAAACAAACGAAACTTTCTATCATCACTTCATATCCACATTCAACAAAGCCAAACCTGGGAATGGCGTCGTAGGAACATGCGCTTTCGCGTTACAGGAAGCAAGTCGACCAGATATTAAAGAAACTAAGTCTGCATTAATGGCAACCGTCCTTCGCATCGGCGACACAACGGCGCATTGGGAAGAAGCCATCGAAATCGATATTGAGACATGCAAATGCACAGCAATCGCACGCCCAAAGTCCTTCAAGGCATTTAGTCTACGCGAGAATGATGCAGATGGTATGGACATAGACGAGGATACGAGGAAGGACGTATACGCCCAGTTGAAAAGACGCACCGAGTATTACATTGACAGGAGCGAGGAGAACGAAGAGGACGAGGAAGACGTTAAAAGGGAAGAAGACACAGAGGAAGACATGGAAGCATTGCAAAAGAGATTGAAGGAAAAAGAAGCTTTCATGGAAAAAGTCGAGAAGGAGGAACTTACTCGTGGTTTCAAGTACGGAACCACGTATGTCCCTTGTCCAGATGGACAGTTCCCCCATCTCCCAACCACCAAGGGCATCGAGATTTGGGGTTTCTTCCCTCGTTCAAACGTAAGTAGTGATTTCTGACACCGCCAACTTGTCCTCATCGACCTTTAGTTCCGGCGCGAGCTTGCTATGGGCGAGATTCAGTACATATGGGCAAAGCGCGGTGTGCCTCAGCAACAGGTCGCCCTATCGTCTATCGTCCAGGCTATGGACGAAAAGGGCACCGTCGCTATCGCCCGGTGGGTCACAAAGGATGGCATGGATCCCAAGATGGGTATACTCTGGCCTATCTTGTTTGAAAATGTCGATTGTCTTCTCTGGGCACAAGTCAGTGCTTCATCCCCTTGATTGTTGCACCTTTTACTTATGCCCCAATCCAGATGCCCTTTGCAGACGATATCCGAAAGTATACATTCGCTTCGCTTACTCGTCTCGTCAACAAGAAGGGAGAGGTTTTAACAGAACACCCCTATTTACCGACAGAAGCCCAACAAGAAGCGATGGATAACTTTGTAGATGCCATGGATCTGATGACAGCTGGTGAGAAAGATGAGGAAGGGTACGTCCACGCATGTTAGCCCCCGGTGATTACCTCGAACATTTCTCCCTTCAGCAACCGAACGCCGTGGTTCGAGACCACATATTCATACAATCCCTCGATCCACCGCATCAAGCAGGCACAATTCCATTGCGCAATTGTGTCAGACCTAGAAGCGAATCCACTGCCTCCACCGCATCCAGAACTAACCAAGTACTTTGAGCCACCCAGAAAGGTGCTCAAACGGGCTCGCGAGGCCCTGGAGGAATGCAAGACGGCTTTCAAAGTCAAAGAAGGTTGGTCTAGACCTACTTTTCGCGTATGATGATGCCGACTAAATGCACCGACTGATAGTGCCCAAGAAGGCTCCTCGAGCACGCAAAGATGGACATGAGCATGCAACAGAAGAGGACGAGAATCTTCTCTTGCTTGATCGTAAAGCATCAGCCACTCAGAGTACTCAGCAGTCGCAGACTTTGAAGACGCAGAGCCAGGTTGTGAATTCAAGAAATCCAAGTGCATCTCCGCGTAAGGATAAAGAAAAGGAGAAAGAATTCGCTGCGAGGGCGAGGGCTGCTACGGACCAGAAGGGAAAGGCCAAGGCGGCTGAGAATGATAGTGCGACTGAGTCTGATACGGAAGATGATGAGGACGAAGACATTGTTATGGTCGAAGCACCCTCAGTTCAGACCTCTCAGCAAAAGCAACGTGAAGCATATAAGTACGAGGAAGATGACGACGAGATTTTATTGGACAAAGTCCCAAGCTCATCCCGAACTGGTACAAGGAAGTCTTCAACCCGCTCAGTCACTCCACAAGTCGATCCTGGAAGGGCGCCAGGACGAATTGTGGGTATGGCATATCCATTGAAGGATTTCGAGAATAATTTGAAGAGAGGAGACGTCGTCAGCAAAGCTGTTGAGGACTTGGGATGGGTGTTGAAAGAGATTGTGTTGAGACCGTTTGCTTCGAGGAGGTATGACGAGTGTTTGGAGTGTTTGAGGAAGATGAGAGATGTTTGTTTGAAGGTACGTCATGCTTTGCTACGTTTCGCTTTGATTATTTGTTAATTCGTGCTTTTAGGAGGATGAAATTGACGCATGGAATTCATTCATGCAAGACTTGCACTCTAGTTGCTTGTCTAAACCCGGTAATATTGAATTCTGGGAGAGGCTGAAGAAGGAAGGGAAAAGCCTTAGTCTGATAAGTGAGAGGGAAGCAAGGAAATACGGTGGGGTTTCGAGTGTCACCGAAGTTCAAGCTCAACAGGTAAGATATGCATCTATATCTCCAGTATGCTCGATTTTGATATATCTGCACACGACAGTTTTTGTCTTGAGCCGTTCACGACGCCGCCTGAGCCAGGTGGCATTGGGGAGCGTCTATACTTTATGCACCTCATCTATGACTCGGCGAAAAATCGAGCTTTTGGTTCGTTTGCATCTTGTTAACTGTTGTAGTTGTATGTGCGCGGCATATACAATCCCCGATGTAAGAGGATACTGTATATACTATGATCTGTTATGATCTAGATATGCCACAATTATGGGATTATTACACCACGTCGACATCGGTGTATGCCCCCTCCTTGGGTAAGAATCTCGACCTTGACACCTCGAGTTTTCGTCTTTTTCGTATAACGTCCAGTATCTATCCAAGTCGTTCAATAATCGAACGGATGGAAGGGGCTCCTTCGTATGTTGTACTAAGACGCGAGTGGCATGCATGCCCCAAGCACCATCACCCAACCTTTTGAGTGCGAATGCCTTGGCCATAGGCTCAGCGAGGCCTTTTCATCCTCCGTAAAGATATAAAGATGGTAACCTTGCTCAGCTCCAGGTGGTACAATGTATTTGTGGTAGCCGAGGGGTGTATAATTGAAAGCAGTTTCGCATAATTCATCTAAATGCGGTTATACTGGAGAGGTGATGAGTAGGGAATGAATAGCTGGCGGGATTTCGAGTTCAAAAAATAAGACATACACCCACACCTCCGGATTACATTCAACTCTGATCAAAGTCACAAGTGCACACATACAAACAGTCTATATCATACTTAGCATCTTGGCAAGGAATGCGTAGGAATATACTACTATCTGTTATTCCGTCCGTATATTCTACCCATAAGATGACTACTTCTTATCAACAGTGATATATGCCCAAGGAGTATGCCCTTGCTGAACATGGACCTCGGCCTTAATCTTGTTCCATTCAAAACACCTCGTCTCCTTCTCATATGCCATGTATTTATCCAACTCATTCGACAGTTGGATAGGGTCCTTGAGATCGACAATATTGCGGTATTCGTAGTCGGCGGCTACTTCAACAGCACCAATAGAGTTCTTTCCAATAACAGGAACCTTGACCCGGACCCACAAGTACGATACGAGTTCTGCCCCGGGATACTTTAAGCCCAATCTTCCGGTTCCAGGCACTGGACCCCACAACTCTTGGACACGCGCACGAAGTGCTTCCACATCGGAAGGGGCGTCTTTTACCCTGAATAAGGCGAAGCGGAAGCAAGAGCGAACGCCCATTCCCCAAGCACCGACACAGATCTTCTCTCCTGGCGTCCAAATAGTGTTGGTGTAATGATAAGTGCCGTTCGCATAGGCGTCATCCAAGACGAACACATAGGAGGTACGGTTCCAAACACCGCAGTGAAATTTCTGACCCTCATGGGTATGAATGAAGGTCCTGAAGTTGGAGATGGCCTGTTCGGTTGGTTCGCCGAAGGTGGGATAACTACGGGGGAAGGGTGACAGAGAAACCCTCCATATTTTCTTGACATCATCTTTATTGGGGGTGAGCCATAATAGGTAGACGTCATTATCTGTTTCGTGGGGTATGGGAATAATTTTGAAGCAAGCATCACTGCTGTGCAAGGACGGGGTTTAGATGGTGAAAGAACATTAAGGATATTTGCTTACGCTTCCCATTCCCGAATAATTGGGTCGTCATTCCCGTTCTTCAACCTAGTCCAGCGAGCAAATGGAAGAGGGTCTTCAGGATACTGCAACGCACGTGTGCCATATATGGCCCATGTCCCGTCAGTCAATCTCTCGAGGGCGAATGCCTTGTTTATCGGATGAGAATGCCCGTGCATATCCTCACTAAAAGTGTAAATATAGTATCCGCGTGCAGGCCCTGGGCCCATTGATACTGGCACAACATATCTGTCAAAGATATACATATACCCTCCCTTCTCGGTCGGCATCTCCCATATCTTGGGGAACTGCTCCTTCGGGTTGGTATAGGCGATGTTGAGAAGGGTCTTGAAGGCTGGGGACTTAGCGAATCCCCCTAGGAATATTTCATCGTATTTTTTCCTCCTGTCTTTGCCTCGCTCGATACGTGTTCTCTGATAGTCAAGCACAATTTGCTTGTCGGTTTTGCGGCATTGTTCGTAAAGAACAAGGAGAGAGGTACCCAATATGTCGATGTCAATTAGGGCATTGCGCCAACGAGTAACTTGGCTGTGATACTGAGTGACGTCGTAGTTAAGGTGACGCTTATGATGGCAGAGCGCGTCAAGACACGTCTTCTTGAGGAGGGAGCCAAGGGACTCCTCGAATACATCAGCCTCAGCCAAGCTTTGGTATATTTCCTCGAGTCCTTTGTTGACGTTTTTATCTTCGATGCGCTGGATATTATTAAAGATCCTGGTGGAATCACCGATCTTGAGGACAACATGATCAATCCTTTGTCGTCCAAAGACCTGGTTGTGGCTTACCTTGATGGCGAGCACGAGCTCCCTCCAGATATCGATGATTTTGGAGCTGGCCTGAGGTAAGAAATCAGTTTCAAGCCGTGTGACTCCCCTAATGAAAGAACCCACTTGTCTAATAGCAACTAGCTTGTGCGTCTTGGTAATATGTTCCTTCAATTCCTGCTGCCCTTCAACCAGCGTATCCATTCTTTTCAAGACCTCGTTCAACTTGGTCTCAAGGATCGCGTTCCCCTCCTTGGGCAGTGGCAGTCCAGAAACCTTGGCCAATAAGTCAAGAACAAAGTCGGTGTGCGCGGATTTGATAACCCCGTCAGTGACAACAGTGGCCAAAACACCAGTAACCTTCTTGAGCACGAACAACATGATTTTGTTCAATTTCTCAATGGGGATATCGTCTTCTCTTCGAGTAGGAACAGGTGAGGCGGGGGCCGGGAGTTCATTGATAGCTATAGCGTCTTTGTCCTTGTCTGCGACGGCCATATTGTAGGTGGCGAGGACAATGTCAGTGATCTTGGACACGTCTGAGCGAATGGTGTCAGGTACTGCTGCTAACATTGGCGGCGTGAGTCAAGAGAGAAGCTGTAATGTGTTGAGAAGTACCAGTCGACAACTGATGCCTTACTGCTCCGAGACCAGTGGAGTTATATATGCCAGGCCATATTGCGAAGCAAACGCATCGTGACTGGAAGAAGAACAAAATCGAGTAATCTTAGTCACAGTACTGCATTCCCAAAACAAAAAAGGAGACACTCGCATTTCTTGTGAAAATGAGGAGTGAAATGCGTTAGGAGTAGTCAGGGGGCTGAAGACACAAGCACTTGCCCGAAAGGAGGTGAAAGATAGCAGGAAGTGAAGAGGACCTAGCGTTCGTGTGTCAAATTCTATCACTCGCCTTCAGTGATGTAGAGCAATGTCCCCTGTTTGTCAGGAGGACATGTTGAGCACACGCTTCTAGATATACACGAAACTCCCGTACCAAGAAACATCAATGGCGGAGTCAAGGGCTTGGGTAAGGAGAGCACTCCTGGGCTTGTGATTTAGCCGAGATAGGAAGTGGAACAAGAATTCCAGCAGTCAAGAGCGCCTGTGTAGACATAAGGGATGAAGGTACACGTACCGCCCTCGTGCCAGCCTCGAAACCGACGGATACTTGGCATTGAAATGGGACTTACATCAGAGGTGCAGAACTGACAGCAACCAGTCCGATAAAGCGCTAGGTATCGTGAACGTACTGCATTGAGCCTCTCACCAAGTGGGAAATAGCAGAGCAATGATTACATGTTTCCTTCCTATTGCTACACCGATAGTTAAGTAGCCAATCACGAATACGAAACTCGCAAGGAGGTCTAGCTCCTTCCCCACCAGCCACCAAGCAAGCTACTCAGCCCGCCACGAGCTGGCTGAGCCTTAGGCTCAGGAGTTTGTGGCCTAGTTTCTTCAATCAATTTGTTCCTCCCTTGTTGACTGGTGCTAGGTCCCAAGCTAGGCGCGGCTGCAGGGGCTGCAGGGGCTACTTGTTTCACGGGTTTCGTTACAGTAGGAAGAGGGACGGCTTTTAGTTGTTCAACAGGAGGAGGGGGTGGTTGTTTTCCGGCTCGAACCAATAAAGCATCCATATCCAACTCCACGTAATTCAAAGCGATATTGAAAAATTGAGGTTTTTGATACGTCTTTGGGTCTTCTGTAGTTGATCCGCCATTGTATTGGTACCAGGAGCGCTTTATTGAGAAGGACTCCTCTTCCAGGGATGACCCAAGTGCTTGGATGTCAGCTGTAGGGATTAGCGGGAAGAACGACTGAGAGGGGGAGTGAGGATTGGAAACGGGGTCTAGGCCGACGAGTAGGGAAAGAGTCTGAGATGTTGAACGAATATGAATATGCGCTTTTTGAATCAGAAGAAGAGCTTCGACATAGCGTTTAAATGGTGTGTAGCATCGAGCGAGATACAAACACCTAACCAAGTGGGGGTAAGGAATGACACGCAAGAAATTGATGACCATTACGTACCTGCGTGCTTTGGTATAAGTTATTCGAGCATCCACAGCGGTAGCCAAGTCCGGGCTATCTTCTACGATGCTGAGGGTGCGCATCTGCTCCAAACTTTGAAGTACTGTGTCCAGGAGCTTGACGACAGCAGGATACAATCTGCCATCTACCTGCTCAGGCTTTTCGGATTCAACACGTTTGACTTGGTTTTGCTTCGAAGAATCGCCCTTTTGGGATGAGGCAAGCAAAGCGGACAATAGTAGCAAGTCTCGCTGAATCCGACGAGAGAGCAACTGATAGGTGATATATGCGTGAACGAAATGGAAGTCACGACCACCTGCAGCTTGAATACTTGAGCCCAAGCCAGCCGCAATTCCAGCACCACTTTGCTGAGATTCCAAGAGTTTTCGTGAAAGCTCTTCCGCATCACTAAGTGCCGAAAGAATAGCGTCATACGCTGCAACACTCTTCTTCGATCCACCAGCACTCGAAGTTTTTCCTGCCGTGCTATCAGATGTTTGTAACTTCGCCTCTCCCTCTTGCACTTTGAGCAACACATCAACAAGCTCAGGGTTTCGTACTGGTACAGGTTGATCTTCCCAAGTGAGTTCCCGCAACGTCTTCCTGTTACCCACTTTTGCACTTGCATTAGCCTCGTTTTTGAAGTTTTCTAACAGCGTATCGCAGTTCTCTACCAGCCGATTCCTGTTCTTGACGGCTAAATCCTTCACTATTCCATCGACGTCGTATGATTTTTCGCGGCCCTGCTGATGAGCTGAATATCTTATCTCGGGGCCAATGGAGTCCGAGAACAATACCGCCAATGCTTGATCGCGACTCGTTGAAGCAGCACTGGCCAATTCGTCCAATAATCCCCTAGCCACGCACAACTGAATCAATGAGTCTTCAAACTCGTCTCTGAATCGGAGGAATCGGCCATTCAATATGAGAGTATAGATAGTGACTTCTAGCAGGTTTTCGGCAGAAAGACGAGACGCGGAATGGAGAGCCTGACAGTGCGAGAGAAGCTGAGTGCACCAATTGATTGCTCGACGAAATCGACCAGTAGCGCTATGGCGAAGTGTGCTGGCATTCGGATTTGAGGGCTGGAGAGACTGCAGATGAAGGTCTTGGGCATAGGCCCATGCACGCTCAGCTTCGAACAACAATAACTGGAGGCTAATCACAGCAACTGTGAGGTCACTTCAAGGGGCTCAAAAACCTGTCAGGTTACTTACTGGCCCTCCTTGATGTTGTCTGGGATCAGCGGAGGTAATTTTTTGAAGTCTCTCCCCTTTCCATGAGTTATCTTCAGCGTCGAACGCAGGCGGTGTGTACGATTTGCACAATGCTTTCTGGAGGATGGTTGCTTGGTATGATTTAACTAAGGGGAGCGAAAGCACCTTACCGATACCGTGCATAATCGTTGGAGCGTAACCCATATGCTGTCCGTTGTTCATTCGCGATCTGGAGGGCTGAAATACTCACATCAGTAAAAATACGACGAAAAAGTGGTCAGATTTACCGCGAAATGTTAGGTTAGGCTTGGTAGAATCCGCCATGGATGGTGGTAGAAGCAACGAGAGATGTGCAAATGACGATCAATAAAGTCCGCGAATCTCGTTAGCCGACAACAAATCCTCCTCCAACCTCCACCCTCAACTCAAGATACCATGGCTTCGGAAACTCTTCCTCCCACTCTTCAAAATGTCCTCGACCAGAAGACACTGAAGTGGATTTTCTGCGGCAAGTGCTCACAACGATATTCCTGCCATTCATGACCGATTTACCCCACATTTCGACGCGCAATTGCAGGTGGAAAGGGTGGTGTAGGCAAGTAGGCGTTCGATGCCCTCAGTGCATATTCTATAACTAATCCACCTTCGTGGACCTCGAACGTATGTGATAAACAGGAAAGACTACAACCTCATGTTCCCTTGCAATTCAACTGGCCAAAGTTCGAGAGTCCGTTCTCTTGATCGTACGTGTCCTTCCGCGCCGACACATCATCATAGCCCCTGAATTGACCAACCTAACTCGCAATTTTTCCAACAACGCTCCTTTACATCATTCAGTCCACTGACCCAGCGCACAACCTGTCCGATGCCTTTGGACAAAAGTTCTCCAAAGATGCTACGAAAGTCAATGGATTTGATAACTTGTACGCGATGGAGATTGACCCGACGAGCGCGATCCAAGAGATGGTGGAACAATGTATGCCTCTCGTGTCTGCCTTTCCATTCAGACGATCTTACTGACATGTCATTGAACCGCGATACTCAGCCGACTCCAATGGCATGATGGGATCGATGATGCAAGACCTTGCATTTGCCATACCAGGTGTCGATGAAGCTATGAGCTTTGCTGAAATTATGAAGTAAGTCATCTGTCTTTGCCATCTCTCCAGCAATAAAATCGCTGAACCAACAACGCTCTTGTAGACATGTGAAATCTATGCAATATTCGGTCATCGTCTTCGATACAGCACCCACTGGACATACATTACGTTTCTTGTCCTTCCCCACTGTCCTTGAGAAAGCACTGGGCAAGCTCAGCTCGTTAGGTTCTCGATTTGGCCCTATGATAAATCAGGTGCGTATTATTTCTTTAACCCGATTGAACATACTGACCCGTAGTTAGATGTCCAGCATGATGGGAGGAGAGCCTAACTCTCAAGAAGATATGTTCGCCAAGCTTGAGTCTATGAGGGGTGTGATCACAGAGGTTAATACTCAATTCAAGGATCCTGTGCGTAAAATCTCTTTGGAGTATGCACTCCGTGTCATGGAAGTTAATACAAACGTTCCCTTGTTGCAGGAGAAGACCACCTTCGTTTGCGTTTGCATATCGGAGTTCTTGTCACTTTATGAGACAGAGCGTCTGGTTCAAGAGTTGACAAGTTACGAGATTGATACGCACAATATCGTCGTCAACCAGCTTCTGTTCCCCAAGAAATGTGCGTCTTGTCCTGTCCCCACTTCAACAACTAATGTTTATTCTCACCACAATAGCATCCAACTGTGAGCACTGTCAAGTCAGACAAAAAATGCAACAAAAGTACTTGGCGGAGGCTCACGAACTTTACGATGAGTTCTTCCACATCGTTCAACTCCCACTTCTCACAGAGGAAGTGCGTGGTCCCGAGAAGCTCAAGGAGTTTAGTAAGATGTTGGTCGAACCTTACGTTCCTCCACAGGATTAGAGTAAGCCTGGATAGAGTAACATAGAGCGGTAATTTTTCTTATTTCCTTGTCTGTCGAGGATTACCTCGTGACTGAGCATATGGAAATTAATCGACGTGGACCAAGTGCCTTGAAGTTGCAGGTACACTATTGCACCCCGCGCAAATCATGCTGGGGAATCCCCGCAAATTGCTCACAAGGACTCAGCGATTCGCCTTTCGGTCGAATGCCTATGATCACTACAGTCATCAGGTTTCTGTTATGACACATCGGCTTTGCTGCATGTGATAAAGGGTCGTAGGCGGATAGCATCTTCACCCTCAAGCGGAGATCTACTACAACTCACTCTACCAAAGCGGTGGGCCCTCTCTTCGTATATACGCTCCAATATCTTGGGTTCCTATTCAATTGGAGCGGGGCAAAGGTATTAACGCGCGCGAGCGCAACGGGGGTAGTAGTCCACTCTACGCATGGTCATCTCGGAGATCGTTCAACGTGAAGTTCAAGCCTAGACTCGGACGAGGCTAGTCCGTCGATTGCGACCATAGCCTGACCAGCGATTTCCGAGGCTTCGGACAGTTTTAGGGTTGCGTGCATAGCATTGGTACTACGCTGCCGTTAACATTTTTGCGTGTGCTATGTGCGTACAACCGAGATCGGCGCGCACCTTAGGGTGAACGCTACCTTTGGTTTGGGTACTTTGGTAGATCACCTTCTTGCCTCGATGCGTGCTCAGCTGCCTGACAGGGTAGCGATAGTGCCGTTATGGATACACCTATTGGAAGGTTAATACAGTGAGTCGGGTTCTTGAGCTGCCATGATACCATCAGGGGAAGTATTGTGTGGTATTGATGTCGATCGCCTGTGTACAGCGTTGAGGGGGATTTGCGAGTTGCTGACCCACTTACCGTTGGGTTGGATGCACAAGTATACTTGTGGCACAAAGAGGGTGGAGCGGATTGACAAGTGCGTGCTGCGCATCTATCTTACCAGTACACCGCACAGGCTTCTAGACACACTTGCACATCTAACATGAAAAATAGAGGGGGAAAAAAGGTCGCTGACCCATCTCAATTCTAGATTGAATGCTTACGTGCCAGCTAAGTAGGAGCTATATACACAAAAGGGGGTGAAAAGAACGCAAGGAGAGCGATACTTTCTTATCGTCTGCTATGCCAGTTAGTAGCTAAGGAGGTACCGGGTGTAAAGTAACTACCTAGGAGTTACCCAAAGGACATGTGACTATCGGGAAAAATGAAGTTGCTCTGTCCTGGAATGTTGGGGAAATGGGTGGATGGCGGTGATGGTATACATGCAATAGGGGAGTGGTATACAGATAACAGAGAGGGCTGATACAAGAACGAAGGGGTCCAGATGAGGAAAACCGAAAGGAGAAGAAATAAAAGAGTGCAGACCGGAGAATATAATATGACTCTAAAGGAACTCATCGACTAGCGAAAGAGATGTAGGGGAATCCTTTAGTAGTTTCCAGCCAATCTCCTCCTTTGGTTTCGACCACCATTGCGGTTACCACCGCGGTTGGGGCGGAATCGGTTGTTGTTGCGGCCACGGCCGCCTCCGTTGTTGTTGTTGTTGTTGTTGTTACCGCCGTTGTTGCCTCCGTTGTTGCCACCAGCACCAGCTCCGGCGCCTGCACCTGCACCAGCGCCAGCATCGCCACCAGTACCGGCACCTGCGTCACCACCAGCACCGGCTCCAGCATCACCACCAGCGCCAGCACCTGCGTCACCGCCGGCACCAGCATCAGCACCGTCACCTGCACCAGCGCCATTGTCGGCACCATTGCCAGCGCCGGCGTCAGCACCGTTGTTACCGTTGTCATTGTTGTTGCCGCCGTTGTTGTTGTTGTTATTGTTGCCATTGTCAACGACGCCACCAGGTGTAGCAGTGAACTGTACAAATGAACGACATGTTAAGAATTTCCAGAAAAGACATGACGAAATAATCGACACTCACGTAGACGCAGTCGTCTAGGGCACCGTGTTGAGCGATGGGTACGATAACAGGTTGATGGTTCGCAGCTGCGTTGATAGAGCATAGACGGTACACGCCAGGGTTGAGACCCTCCGTTACGTCGGCAGTGAGGACACCGTTTTGTGCGACACCGTTCAAACCCTGTGAAACGAAGCGGGAGAGATATTATAATTAGTAAATCATCATTGAGAGTTGTCGCAAAAAAAATTAGATGGGGAGGCAGGAAGATCGAGGCGCAGAGGAAGCAGATTCATTCCCATGTCATGGCGCTCGTCTCCCGACTCTCGATCAGAATTAAGGTGATTAAGAGTGTGAGCGACTATAGATCGCGTCTTCCCCGCAATTAAAATAGCACACAAGGGACAACACAACTAAATCTGAACCAAAGACAAGAAACTTAGATCTCACCTTAAAGAAGGCGAAAACTCTGGGATCGGTGGGTTGAGTCTGATCCAATGAATCCAACAACTCGACGACGACGTGCGAATGGCCCTGGATGATACCTTGACCATTCAGCTGTTGAGGGGCGGCGAAGTAGTTCGCCTGGGCATTCACAAAGAAGCCTGTTTCCAGGTTGTTGATGGCCATCGAGATGGTGAATGCCTCGTTTGAAGGGATGGTCGCTCCGTTAGGGGGGAAGGTGAATTTTGAGGAGGGCATCCTGTCGACAGAGGGGATGACACCAATAGGTGCGGGGTTGCAAGACCCAGATCGGATTTGTTGGCCATTGGTGATGGGGAGGTCGGGAACGGTAAGGCAGAAGTTGATGAAGTTGTTGGTGGAGGTCAGGGAGGGAACTTGACCTGGAGAGATAGGTGGATCGGTTGTGAGTTATTGCCGAGAAATAAAGTAGATTAGAATTACCTTCAGCGGGAACATCTTGACCGTTGTTGGCGAAGCCGGTGGCGACGACTCGGGAGTCAAGAGCTGTAAGGAAGGGTTAGAACGAGTCGCTACCACGTCAGATTCAAAACTCACTGAGTGAAGTCTGGGGATCCTCATTTCCGCCGTTGTTACCGTTGTTGCCATTATTGCCGCCGTTGTTGTTGTTATCGTTCCCGTTATTTCCTCCATTGCCGCCGTTGTTATTATTGTTGTTGTTATTATTGTTATTACCACCACGACCTCTTTGCCCATCTTCATTCTGTCGTGCAACAAGACCAGAGCCATTCTGAGGCAGACTAGCTGCCATAACAGCCGTCAACAAGGAGAGCAAAGTGACGATTCCAGACAAGGACGTTGAGAACTTCATGATGACGAAGAAAACGAATTTCCGAAGATCACAAGATTTTGGATAACGAGCAAATAGCAGACAGTTGAAAATAGAACTTCGCTGAAGTCCTGTGAGGGAGAAAGAATGTGGGGGTGAGCACCGACAAAGCTGGACTAGAGCTACGATGAGGAGAGTATCATTAGCATTCTCATTCGGTGCTCCTATGAGCGGGGCTAGACCACTTACAAGGGAGATGGGACCAGGCAGCACGGCTGCAAAGGGGGAAACAAAAAATGAAAGTAGGTAACGGGAAGAGGCGAAAGAGAAGGTAAGGAAAGACAAACAAGCAGCGCTCCAGAGCTTATATTGGGAAATGCCATAGGGTCAGGTGGTCCGGGGATGGAGAGTGCCTCGCATCATGACTGGTGATTGGACAGTTGCAGTTCCACTCCTACGGTAAGGCAAGGGTGATCCTATCAGCTTCAACGGGGTTGGCTCCATGCATTCGGCAGGGGGCTTGTGGTAATACGGCACGTCGGGTCGTCCTGGACGCTGACAACGACCAAAAGGAAGACCAAGTGGATCGTTGCTGTGGAAACACTTTTTTCTCCCCCTTACTCCAAAGAGTATTTCGATGAGACTGTTTCTGGCCCGCCGGGCTCTGAAGAACCAATTTCTACTGTCAAGTTGGACTGATTGCTGTGTCCATCTGCTCTGCAGGTATCAAGTCTCCGAACGCAAGGGCACAGGCGGCGAGTGTGGATCTCCTATGGTACCGATCTTCGTTTGTGTGCACCTGCTTGACGGGGTGTTGATGGGGCGGAAATGGGGCCCGCGATTATGCCGCAACAAAGAGTGACGTTGATGATGCATTACCATAAATCGTAAAATGCATAAAAGGTTGTGGCTCAGGCATACCCACCGTGGCCATGCCAGACCTTACCTGCACTCAGCAGGAACCAAGTCGCTAGGGCCAGTGGTCGGCCAGATATTATTATTGTCGGACAAGCCAGGGCGTAGAAAACTTGAGAAGAGGGCAGTGCTCGACCCGCATGTCATGCAAGCTTCGGACTACGCGAGCTCTGTCAGCTTGCTGGTACCATTATTCTGGGAGATCCAGTGCAGCGTCTCACTCAATTGGCGAGGATTGCTACCATGTTGGTAGCGATAGCAAACAAGTTAATAGGGCACAATCGACGGACGTTGCCTTGTGCTTGTCGTCCGTGGTGACACGACGCAGCTCCTTTTCAAGTTCTGGTCGGACGTCAAACAGGTGTTGTGAAGGTGATTGATTGGATTAAGGGCACGGAGGATGGTAAGCGGTATTGTACATCTGAGGCAACGAGGACCATGAATAAATATAGAACAAGCTGCAGGATCAATTGATCAATCGCAAGGAGCGTTGAAGGGGAAACGAAGAGCTCTGCGTCAAACAAGAAACAACAACCACATAATCCACATTTGATAAGATAGTCGGCCATCAATCATGTTGCCGCCCCTTGCTTGGGTGGCCACCCATGGTGACGGTGCATAAAGGTACAGAGGGGCACTCGAGTATGCAAGCACAGCGGCGCTTGCTGCTGTCGTCAATATGCCTGTGCTTTTCCTCTCGCCTTTCCTACAGCACACATAAACGATGCAAGTGTGTCCACCTCCCTGACGGAGTTCATCTCCCTGAAGTGTCTTTCCACAATGCCAGCGAGGATGGTGTGCACATGATCAATATCCGCAAGCACTGGCTGTCTGCCGCGGTACGGGTCGTCGTCCATGAGTCTTGAGCTCCGTCTCCTGCTTGCTCCGGTTGGGTCCCGTCTTGGCCTGTTTGCGGGTGTGAGGAGGGGTGGTGGACTAGGAGGTGCTGGTGGACGGTACGGGTGGTCCAGAGCTGAGGGAGGCGGAGGATCATTGGCTGTCAATGGAGATGGGTATACGAGGGGGACAATGTCGTAAGACATTAGATAGGCGTGGAGGACGGATGTAGGGAGCTTTGCGAATTCGACCTGAGATTGATACCACGGCGCGTTAGCGTATGCATCCAATGAGCGCACGTGCACAAGACGCAGAGCAAGAGTAATGATAGGGGGTCCGTTGGGAGGGAGTAGCGAACTCTGGGCTCCGCAGGAAAGGACTTGGGTATCTTTATCAACACGCACCAAGGAAGATTTTTGTCCCTCGTCATTTTCGCGTCGGGAAGTAGAGGGGGCCACCACCGGGGGTGGTTCCACTCGTTTCCTCTTCACTCGTGGTTCTCCATCAACTCTATCGTGGGCCTGACGTTTTGTTCCACCACTGCCACTGGCAATTGGTGGGCCGTTGTAGCTGGCGTCGTCATTAGGTTTGCGACGAGCCTGAGGGCGTGATCTGGAAGAGGTGGATGCAGCAGCTGGTCCCGGGGTCGACATGGCTAAGGGAGGAGGGGCTGAACAGCACGGTGGTTGGCCAGACGGGGCGTGTGTGCTAGGTTTGGGTTTGAGAAGGCGGGTTGGGTTGGGGTGACGGGCTGGATGCCGGATTGGGATAATTAACTCCGCAAAATAAATGAGCAGATAGCCGGCCTGTTCTCGGTGCACCCTCCATTGTCTCCTCAAAATGTCTGATTCCAGCGTAGATGGCTCCAGGCTGCTTGAGAATGGAATGGTTTCGAGGATGTTTCGACCTGAGCGGATGCTAAGAATAGCGATAAAAATCTCGCACTCGGTTTCCTAAGCGTAAATTCGACGCAACATATCTGATCAGTTCACCAACACAGCTCAACTCAGGTCCCGCCCTCCTCGCGCATCCCCCATCTTCATCATACCATCACTCTTATCATCAGGTCCGTGGACAACCACCTCCCCTTTAAATCCCATCTATCCAATAGCACGAATCAGCGAAATAACCCGAGTCTCGTCACCGCATTTTTAATTTGCTTCTTGCTACAAATACCCGACCTTATTTTCCTTAAACCCACCAGCCTCTCTCTTGCACTTCTTCCTTCCCCCCTTCCCTCGTTTTCCTAGACGACTCGGAATCTAGACTCTTAGAATGTCCACATACGGCACCCTTTTCCGCGTTTCCACTTACGGTGAGAGTCACTGTGCTTCTGTCGGCGCAATTGTCGACGGTGTCCCACCGGTGAGTCATGAATTGATCTGTAGCGAGCTCGCTTTTACTGATCGCGGCAATGCGCATCAATAGGGTCTCGAATTGACTGCTGAGGATGTCCAGACTCAGCTCAGCCGCAGGCGTCCTGGCCAAAGCAACCTCACCACTCCTGTGTGTAACTCGAGTCATTGGCTCTGCATGAACTGATTTCATCTTATGTCCTCATTTACCATCCACACTATTGCAACACCATAACAGCGTAACGAGAAGGATCTCGTCCACTTGCAATCCGGTATCGAACACGGTGTCACCCTCGGTACACCCATCGCTCTCCTGGTCAAGAACGAAGACCAACGGCCACACGACTACTCCGAAACCGACTTGTACCCTCGGCCGAGTCACGCCGATTACACCTACCTAGAAAAGTACGGTGTCAAGGCCAGCAGTGGTGGTGGCCGTAGCAGTGCTCGTGAGACCATCGGTATGTCGTTGCTGTTCAATCGCTCCTGTTCGAGAGTTGCAGCATCGGGCTCGGTGACATCACATCACTGGCCCTGAGATGATCGTGGTGATTTACCACCAGTAGATCACTCGCTCTTTCGCCTCTTCATCTCATCATTTCTGTCATCTACTGTCAGTTTTGCTGATGTATCATTTCTAACCTTCTTTCACATTGCACACTCGACTCTCATCCCCATTCGAAATACAACCTGCTGCATTCGCATCTCTTTCAACAGGCCGTGTCGCCGCAGGTGCCATTGCCGAGAAATACCTCAAGCAAGCCTATGGCATCGAAATCGTCGCATTCGTCTCCTCTGTCGGGAAAATCCACCTCCCATATACCACACCCATCGCCGCAGACAGCGACCCAGAAAACGATGACACCTCTGACCCATTGTCTCCCGAATTCTTGAAACTCATCAAGACCATCACAAGAGAGCAAGTCGACCAGGACCCCACAAGGTGCCCTCACCCAGAGACTGCGAAGAAGATGGTTCAGGTATGTTGCCTTCCGATAACCCCGGTATCCTGCCTCGTTGATTGACGTGAAACTGACATCTTACTCTTCCCCCTCGTTCTTCGCTCTAATCCACAGCGCATCCTCCGCGCTAAGGAGGCTCAAGACTCCATCGGTGGAACTGTCACCTGCGTCATCCGAAACGTCCCCGCCGGACTCGGTGAGCCATGCTTCGACAAGTTCGAGGCTACCCTAGGCCACGCCATGCTCTCCATCCCTGCCACCAAGTCCTTCGAAATTGGTTCCGGATTCAAGGGAACTGAAGTTCCCGGATCGAGGCATAACGATCCCTTCTACCTGCGAGAGGATGGCCGATTGGGCACTACCACTAACTGGAGCGGTGGTGTGCAAGGCGGTATCACCAACGGAGAGGACATCTACTTCAGGTATGACACTTTCCTTTGTCCCCTCCTCTTATCTCCGCTCTCGGTGCTAACTACTTGATCCCCTTTTCCGCAACTAGAATCGGCTTCAAGTCCCCCGCCACAATCTCCCAAGCCCAAGAGACCGCGCAGTACGACGGCACAGCAGGATCGCTAGCCGCCCGCGGCCGCCACGATCCCTGCGTCGTCCCTCGTGCTGTCCCCATTGTTGAGGCTATGGCTGCCATCGTCGTCATGGACCAGCTCTTGATTCAAAACTCGCGCAAGACCGCTGCTTCGCTCTTGCCCCCCATCACTACCCTCCCACCTACCATGGTTTTGCCCAGCAAGTCTGCTTAAGTGCTGATATCTTGTTGCGTTAGGAGAGGAGATGGAGATGCGGACTAGGAGGTTGCTAATTTGTTGTTGGGGAATGTAAGATTCTTTGTGTGTTATTTCTCGTTGCTTGGTTTAGATCGTAGGATGCATTTGTACGGGATAGATATGTTTTTTTTGGCTCGTGTGTAGTGCATAGAGTTACAAATTGACACGCACAGAAGAACATACAACAAAAATACGATACACTATTTCGTCTTCTCATCGAATGCGGCGGGAAAAGAATGAGACAAGATGTACAGTGAGAAAGGTGAAAGGTGGAGAGGTGGGGTGAGCGATAGACGTCCAGCGAAAGATATAAGCAAGAATATGACAGCAGAAAGAACTTAATACCAAAGCCCCCAAGAATGAAACACGGAACAAAGTACAGGAGGAGACGAGTAAATAACGTGGATCGCTAGTGCAGCGATGCACATAATCTAATGAACACGCAAACGAGTCAAGAAAGATGGACTACAGAGGTCCAAGGATGAAGTGAATGAAAGCAAATAGATGGATGTCTATTTCAAGTTCAAGATAAAAGGGGAACGAACCTAAGGCGATTCGGCCCCGGCCAGGTGCATTGCTGGCAAGTAGGTCAAAGGTTGTACCTGCAATGCCCAGACACCACACCCCATAAGTACGGAGTGGCGCATTGAAAGACTCCTTTTAAATTTCGCGATTGGGTTGGTCATCAGTCGGTGTCCGATTCTTCCAGGCATCCACAACATAATATTGGCTCCAAGTTCCACCACCACCACTGGTCCACGGTAATCCACCGGGACAGACGTTTGTTCGTGATGACGGAAGAAGTGTGATAGCAAGCCAGGGTCGGGGTCGGGTTTACGATGGAGCGCAAGGCAAACGAGGAAATGAGCATAAGCCCCAAGGGAGATCACAACGAGGGTAGAAGAGCAACGTACATGGCGGTTCAACAATCTTCCAGGCCATTTACCAAATACAACATCAATCTCACGAGAAAGTCGTGATTCCTCGTCATCCAGTTCATATGTGTAGTCATCATAACCTCTTCCACCCATACCACCCTCATCATCTGCATCCCCTTCGTGTACGAATAATCCCTCGCTCGCAAGATCGTCATCGATAATATATTGGTTTATACTCGTGATTCCCGCACCAGCAGGTGTAGTCAACTTGGCGTGAGTGGATTCATTTCTGAGATCGCCAATACCGCCATGGTCGAGGTACGATCGAGGGAGATAAGGTCGTCTCAGCAGTGCTTCACGTTCACCACCCAGTCCGTAATCACCCCTATGAAGCATTTGAGGTCGATAGCCTCCGCCCCCTCCACCGATCCCAAGATTCTTACCACTTCCGTTAATGTATACTCCAAGGCCTTTGCCCCTTTTCTTCATCGGCCGTCTACTAGGGGTGATCATCTCTGGTCCTCTCCCAAATCCAAATCGCCCCCTTGGTGAACCTAGTCCTATTTCTCGACCACGTTGCTGCTGCTGCTGGAGTTGTGCTTGGCGCAGGAGCTCTTGGTTATGCGCTAGAGCGAATCTCCCAACACGTTGACCAAGTGGTCCCCAGATCGAATTAGCGTCTCTACCTTCATCTGGATCGGTCCGCAGTGGGACAGATATCGAGGATGACGGAGAGGTAGAACGCGAAGAGATCGGGGAACGGGAGTGTAAATCTGGCGATTGCGAACGCCTGGGTATTGGTCTTGGGGCTACATCTGAGGATCCTTTGCGACCTCGACCAGGATATACATCGTCATCCCCAGTACTTGATGCTATGGGATCAGAGTGACGATGCTTTCGGCCATGACGATGGATGCCGGAAGTAATCCTAACTCTCGAACGGAACCGCACTCGGACAGGCCTGTCTTCTACGACTGTAGCCGTACTGGGTGAGCTGCTTGAGCTCGGTGGTTTTGTTGTCCTGGATGCATCATTGTGACTCTCACTGCGTCCGATTTGCTCTCCGTCCTCAAGTCGGTCTGCCCGGTGAATAATCTGCCTTCCTTCTGGTCTTATGGGGTAATCTTGATTGGATGGTAATTTGTGGGCCGGTAATTGAGATGGAGATTGAGATGGCCCAGCAGGGTGGCTACCTTCCTCGGAACCCGTTAAAGTCGTGATGCTCTCTCTCTCGTACTCTTGGGAGTCATCTTTGACGCCCCCTTGTTCCTTCAACGATCCATCCTCTTCCTTCACTTCCTTCTCGGAATTTGGGTAGCTATTCACGACTGCATGCGAAGATAGATACTGGTTGGTGATGCCCATAGCGGTGATGCCGGCGAGCATGGTGGGTAAAAATTTGTCTGCTCCATGAGATCCACAGCGGGCCGCGGTATCAAGCGTCATACTACTGGACTTTGCGACTATATGCGTGTCAGGTTATGGGAAAGGGCGCATGTAGAGGGAAGAAGTGTAGATAGTGGTTCAAGAGGTGTGTGCGTGCGGGCAGTGTGTAAGTCCGTTGGGCAAGGGTTTCTAGCGTGCCCGCTGTTGACTTTGGAAGTCTGATGCGAGTTTGATGCTGCTGTAACAGCAAGGAAAGCTTCGAAAGCAAGTTTGACGACCTGTGGTAGGCACGCCCAGCCGTAACAGGTGACGTCGTGATCGTCGACTGGGGTTAAGTATGTACAGATTATCGCCGCAATGACGACCGTTTGAGATTTGGAGCCGTATTCAGATGTCTCCCAAGGAGAGGGGGATTGGGAGGAATGTCTCGCCCTCGACCTCGCAATTCTGAGTTGCCCCTTGTTGGGGGTGGGTTTTCAGTCCGGACCCTGAAAACGCTGCGGGGCTCCGCGCCAATGCGTTTTAACTCAAGGGTGGTGGCGGAAGAGGGGGATTTTGGGTCCAATGTCTCATCCGGCTCCCACAGATGCTGATGGGATCCGGGAATTGAGATGAGGAAATAAGCGGATTAAGTTTGCGAAGGATGTCGTGTGATGGCACTGCGCACGCCGGAAAGAGGGCTCAACTCGCAACGGAGCTGTCTCGAGTGCAAAGCGCATTCTGCGCCAGACTCTCGAGTTTCCTGCAGGCCAGGCAGAAGAAAGGGTGGGGTTCTCTGGACTCGCCGGTCCTATGCCCATGTGGAAACATCGGATCCTTCCATCAATATGCCATCCAAGCTTTAACTTCACTTGACCACTTGACACCGCAGCATTGCTGCCAGCTGGGTGGCGTGGGGTGCAACTTCGAATGAAAGCTTCTTTATGCACAAGAATCTAGTTATGTCTCGTACTGGACACGTCCATTGCTACTAACTCTTGGGTCTCTCTGGGTGCGATAGCGAAATCCCCGCAAAATGGCACTTTCTATAGCTGATTCGTAGCCTGCTTGCGTCTAATGATCTGGTCCACCACCCGACGAACACTATCAGGAGTGTATCTGGGTACCCCATTTTTATCCTCACCCTCGACTTCAGTGCATCTGACTCCCAACGCCTAGAAATGGATCCGCCAGATTAGCAAAAGACCGGCTCATCCCCCGAAACGTTGCCATGTGCCCTTCCACGAAAGGAAGGTAGATAAGATCGTTGTAAACTCACCGTAATATAACCTATATCTACCCGGACAGCCGTGCCCTTCAAGTAAACCAAATCTGTAATGAATGCTGAAATGGGGTAGGTGGTATTCACATTCCCTAGCCCCCCGTATGGCTTAGTGTGATACGAAGAGTTTAAAGTTCTGACTAGGGCCCTAGATTGACAGAAAAGGTGCATTCAAAGTTCTTATGAGTACAGCTGACAATGATCACTTACTGGATATAATCAGCAGCTGTGTAGCCATGTGTTTCCCTATCATTCTCCGAGTTAACTACACGGCAGTGAGATCATCTCTTCGGACATTGAACCGCGGAATAATCTCACGAAGCAAGATTTTGGCTCGAAGGGAACGGGAACGCGCAATTGATGAAGCCACTCCCCGAAGTGCAAGGCACGGGATGATACTAGGAGTTAGCGTTTCTCAGCTGCGCCTTTCGTCGTGTCAAAGCCACCAGGGATGCAGACCTACCTAGTCCATAAGGAACCGCATGAATAGACCAACACATCTCTCTTGCCTAGATTTGAAAGATAATCTGGATTAGGAGCTGGATGAATCTCAATTCCGTATGCATTGATATAAAACAGCCCTGAATGCGAGATAAGACTCAGGTAAATGCACAACCTTAGATATTGGGGCTCACTTTGTATGCGCGCGGCGAGCGCTTCATATTGGCCTTTCTCCGCCGCCTGAAACATAACATTGTGACCTGGGTGGATAGTTTCTCCCATTCCATCTGTAGGGGACAATGGATCCGCGATTGTCACATCGATGGTGGGAATCTCCTGTACGACGGGGTGCGAGATTTCGCATTGTCCAACGAGTCTTTCTCCGTTTTCCTGTAGTGAAATCGATCATTCTGTTCGAACTTCAGGCCATACATTGGGCACAGGCTTACCAATTCAGCTGCAATGGTCACTGTGTGGTTTGTCACCACCACAGGCACAATATTGGCCTTTGCGTAAAAAAATCAAATTCTGACACAACATTATGAATACTTACTTGACTGTTGGTGATCGAGGAAAACAGAAATATCGCCGACGGTAAGGAGCGGAAGAATTCCTGTGCTGCTGCAAGGAAGTAATTTCCGATACTATAACAGAACGGTCATGTCATTCACCGAAATGATCGTGCGTGATTTTAAGCATACCTGCCGTTGCGAAAATCAAAGTTTTTGTGCGCCCGCTTCAATAACTCGCTTTCAAAGTACACAAGGAACCCTATCGGGAGCCCAGGGTAATAAGCTATCGGAATGATATAACGGATCAGGCACATGTACCACGTAATGTTTCCTTTCGGTCGTTGGGTATACCAGACCATAGGTGACTGCGTCCTTCGACAATATCTCTCCACTCCTCGCGCGCCTCGCGGTCTGTGTAGTGGGCCGGGAGTCGATAGGCAAGAAGACGGCGAATAACAGCGAGAGGAGAATTCTCTGGTGCTGAGGGAATTAGGCGGACCAGCCGCGAGCGTATATCACCTAGATAATTTAGGTAAATTTGTTACAACACTGCCGAAGTGAGTTAGAATGATAGGTACCAATGGATGGTCCTCCTAGTACCCTTATAATCTCACTGGAGGAACCGCCATCATCAGAAACAGGTAGGACGTAACAAGCCTCTGGACCAAATGCCGGGCATATTGCATTTCCTCCAGTACCACCAGAAATAACGATAAATGAAGTTAGATTAGATTTCGTTGTGTCTGGCATATTTCCTGCCAGGGGGCCTGAGGCCGGTGTAGTGCCTCTGGTGTCGACAGTGCGTATTCTAGCACCTGAGGCCTCCGTAGGTTGGACAGGCAGGTCGAAGACAGAAGAGGTTGGACTGTCATTCTGACTGTAGGTCCTCGCGTCCAGCGATAAGTGCGACGTGTTCATGCAGGGGTAATGCTAACGTGTTCGTACCACAGCCACCGCACTTAAAGGACTCAGGCACAGCTTACATAACTTTGCACTACTTACCCGCAGTGTAGATGGTCCTTTGACGACATCCTAGGGCTCAGTGAGCCTAATATTTGCATAAGTACAATGTTCTCGTGCTTGTCTAGGTGTATTTTGCGCTGAAGCCCTCCTGCCCTCCCCGTTCACCTATGTCCTAGCGAGTCTAAATTTCAGTACGCCCGCAGACCATTGTAGTCAGGGTATCCTTAATTCTTCATCAAAATCAGCCTTAATGAGCAAGCGCTACCTCTTGCGTGATTCCTTTCTATGGATTGAACTGGCCCAGTGTGGAAACCTTTGTTCGATTCGATAATCGAGTCGTCGCAATAAGGCAGTAGCGATACATGCCATCCTCAACGGCAGCCCACGCCATGACACAGCATATAAAAGGCAAGGAATCCATACTTGCCAGTGGAATATCCGCTTAAACCTCCTTTATTTCCGTATTTCACTATCATGTTCTCAAAGAAGCCCTTCCCAGCAGCAGTTGGAATTTACCGCTTCCTATTTCTCTACTTTGAACCATGTAAGCATCCAACACTTTCATTCATACATCCTGTCACATCCATTGATCCTGATGCGTTAGTATCCGTGTTCACTGTCCTGTTCAGCATCTTTGCTCGAGGAAGACAAGGGGCAATTAGCTTCTATAATGATTTGGCCCCGATTCAAGGAAGTGACATTCCAGCAATGGACCCACGGATCTTTATGCTGGTGTGGCATCTTTCCAATTGTGAGTCTCATCCATAATTGGTGCTAGTCGCTGACGATGCCCTATGTTAGTATACATTATGGTCGGATGCCTCATGGTGCTCGTTCTGCACATGCTCAGGGAATATATCACCGACTATGATGTTCAAGAGCGGCTGTTCGCATACCTCGTTGCAATGATGTCCGTCGGCGATGTGAGTACTTCATTAAGATTTTAATTCTGTCTAGCAGAGCTTAATATACCTATAGCTTGTTCAGTAGGTATCCTATCGAAGTCTAAATGATATTTCTCTGATCGCAATCAGTGCTGGGAGCGCCTGGTTTGCACTGCCAGAAACTGTTCGCTCTAATCCAGGCAGCTGGTCATTTCTGCTTCACGGCAATCTTACCATTCCAATTGTCATGATGGTCTTCAGGTGAGCGAGCCATCGGCTGTCCAGCTTGTGTCGACGCAGCTCAGATGACATTCTCGACTCAGGTTTGCTTGGTTTGCTGGCTTTGGCAGGGGCGAGAGACCTACTCAAAAGAATGGTACTTCATTCCAAAAGGCGTAGATATATATCGCAGTCGTTTCGACTTCAAGGCTTTACGTAGCACTCCCTCATCTGCGTCTGCGTTTCCTCGTATATTTGTACACAAAGGATCATATCGAATGACCAAGCCTTTTTTCTGGGAGTTTCTTTTAAGTCATGCCGGAAAGCCGTTTGTGTTGCATTCGATCGAATTCACAGGCTGCAAGACAGATTACACTTACGCCCGCGTGAGCTGCGTATTCCAATCGTCCTCTTAGGTCAGTGGGTCCATGACCTACGGCTGCAGACTCGAAGCACTGGAAGGAGGACGGTTAATCACAAGGGGCATCGTGATGCCGCGCGCCGCTTTATTGCTTTCCGTAATCAGCAAATCCTTTCCACAGCTCATACAGCAAAGCTTCCATAAAGAGGTTTTGCTGACAGCATGCACCCAGTGCAATACTCTTCAATCTATCAGAACTCTTGTAATTTAGACCCTGAATACGGTCAGACAAGTCGTCGAGTTATGGAAATTTCCTCTGCGGCCTCTGTTTTCGTCCGCAGAGGAATTTTACCCTGACATTGACACAGTAGACGATGCAAGCAGGCTGCAAGCGGTAAAGATGAGAGTGCTTCCGTCATGCATTGCGATACATAATCCTCTACGGCGGAGAGAGGGTATAAAATATGGTATCATTTCGTAGGCTGAGTGATAGTTGTAGCATCCAATCTACAACCGTATCAACCTAGCATCGACACCTTAAAACGAGTCAGACTCACCAAGATGTTCTCTCTCTTTGGCGAACCATTCCCCGTATTCACTGGATGGTACCACTTTTTGTTCCTGTACCTTGAGCCCTGTGAGTAATCATTGAACCTGAAGGTACCCTGTGCTCATATCGTCAAGTATCTCTTCTAGGCCCAGTTTTCACCAACTGGTTAACACCCAGCATGGGTGCAAAGTGGTTTTACCACGATATGATACCCAGCAATGACCCTGTTCCTGCTCAGGCGTCCGATCGCACTAATATGATTGTGTGGCAATTAACGAATAGTGCGTGCACAAGCTCATTTCCTTCGTGGCTACAAGTTCTAATTCGTGGTAACACGCAGCTTATGCGTCGATGTTCGCAATTATGTTTCTCTCATACTTTACCGTCCGAAATCTGAGTAAAAATAATTTGGCTGTTCAAGAGCGCTTCATTTCCGCTTATCTCTTGATCCTGAGTGCTGGAGATGTAAGTCATAACTTGCCTTTGCCACTTGTACACATCGACTCACCTCATTTGTGAACCCCCAGGTCGGACAGTGAGCCCACAAAGTTTGCGTTATACTCATAGGATATTGATCAATCTCCGCAGTTGCACCTCTAGTCTTCTTGCCTTACCAGAGCATATCCGATTCCATTTTAGCACCTGGAATGGCATGGCCCATGGTAATATTAGTTTTGTTGCTTTTCTTCTCGTGAACAGGTAAGTGATTTTTTACACGATTAAGGGTGCAAGCTAATGTGCCAATTCAGAATTGCCTGGCTCATGGGTGTGGGGAGAGATAGCTTCATCACCCATAAGACCAAGAGCAATTGAGATCGCTAAGATGTCATAATTGTTGATGGTGACAATTTTGCTATGTACACTGCGCAGTAATAGAAGGGTGTTTGGAATATCTCGTGTTCATAACGTTGCATCTCACTATTCACGACAGTAAAAATTTGCAGAGCTTTTGGTCGTAATTTTAGTTTGCAGGGTTGAAGCATCTTTGCGACACGGTGTTTCTAATCTAAGTTTGAGTCAGCGTCGAGTAGACCGCGTTGATGACGCGGGCGGCAAAAGATCAAATGGTGTACACACGTGTACATCATAACTTCACACTCTATCGCCATGCCCTCAGGCAATGCATTTCCAGCGCTGACCGGCTTCTACAAGTTACTCTTTCTGTATATTGAGCCATGTAAGCGCTAGTATATCGTAAATACGATGCATTCTAACCTTCAGACTGGCGCAATCTCAGTCTCAACTGCAGCAACAGCTTTAGCGATTTGGATCGCGCCAGGCGCAGCTTGGTTCCATCATGAGCTGATACCCTCTTTGGAAGCCGGTAGCATTGGCGCCCCACTCGACCCCAGAACCAAAATGGCTATATGGCAACTGAGCAACTGTAAGTGAACCAAGGCCACGTCTCATACGCTTAATGTATATATTACCTGCAAATTGCATTCCGTGCGCCTTGCGTCTGCGCTGACTACTGATACCGTCGTGGTGTTGCTGCCGTACCTTCTTGCGTTCAAAGGTTACTTTTTGCTTGGTCTATTGTCTTCTTTCGTTTTCCGTGCTGTACGAAACTCGTTGCCGCGCGACCCTACTGCACAAGAAAGAATAATAGGCGCAACCCTTTTCGTGCTTGCAGTTGCAGACGTAAGTTCGCTAATTCATAACGGAAGAATCCTTGATGATTGATATCACCTATCCCTATCACATATCACTCTCAGCTAACACAGTAAGTAATTCACCAAACTCTATTCAACTACATGCCGAAAACTTTGTTTTAGTATAGCAGCAACCATACTTGGGTTGCCTGATGAGCTTAGGTATAGCATTTCCGCTTGGAACCCTACGACACATGGCAACATCACTGCCGTTGTCCTCTTGTTCCTCACGAGGTACATTCCAAGGATAATATTTAAATGTCTTCAAGCGTGTTCATCTCCTTTTACTAGGGTTGCATGGTTTTTGGGAATCGGGAGAACGTCCTATTATTATGGACACTCCCCTGTAATCAAACTTAAGGCACCATAGCATAGAATAGCGTAGCGCCAAGTACAAGCTGACATGCAACCTGAACGGGATATGAATACCTTTGAAGGTCATACAAACACTCTATTACAACCAAGACAAGGAGATATGCAAAATCTAGCTAGGTTTATCCCACTCGTCAGGTTGCACGCGGGACGCCCATGAAGACGTATATGTTCGGGCAGGAATAACAAGGGGTATCTCTTCAGGTAGCACCGTTGGTCCCCTAGCTTCTTCAAGGGTTTGCCTTTGCCATCGCAGGATCAAGTCGGAGTGCTGGGAATATTGCGAGTAACCTGGTTCCCGTGGAATATCAGAGAATGGAGTAGTGTGACCCAGGCCTGGCTGAGCTTGCTGCCTGTCGTATTGGAGGGTGGAGCAAGCTATATTGTGCCGAGTGTCAAGGGTAGGGGATGCCGCCTGACTCTGTTGGCGAACCAACAAAGCAGGGTTGAAACATGTGTCCCGGTCCGTTGGCTTAGAATTTCTGGTAATCTGACGCTGCGAGAGATTTATCGTATTGATATCGGCAGAAGATGTGTCAAGTAGGAGGGACTCATGGGTTCGCTCCCGAGGCTGCAGCGTAACCTCCTTAACCCTGTGCTTCCGCTTCCGCCGACAAACAAGAAGGACAAGCAGGATAAGTACCAGAAGGGAAACAAAACCGAGGACTGCTCCAATTATTGCCGCCCGCTTAGTTGTTTGAGAGACTGGGGTGGTCTGTGCTAGAGATTCAGTTCTTGGGTCGTCAACATTATATCTGTAAAAACTTGTCGTTTCAGCTGCCGGTGGCATGGAAGGGTTGTCGGCATAGCTCACGAGTATGTGATATAATCAAGTATTAAAAGGGAATTCAACCTGCCATGGTGTCCATTTTGGATAGTAAGAGTATGTTCCGTGTTCGATAAGCCAGAGGCTGAGAAAACCGGTACATTATATAGAAATGTGTTCTGACCCGAGGGGGTGTGAGTGAATGTACCCCTCAGGTCTGAGTCAACGTAGAAGGTCATATCAGAATAACCGCTGCAGAAAAGGAACCAGATTAACGGACTGTCTAGACCTGAGGTCAGGTGAGGACCTACGTCGGCGGGGCTGTGGACTCTGACAAGATACAAAACACAGCAACGAAAGACCCTGGTAGTTTTTGGGGTTGATATTTTGCAACCGAAGCCGTCAATATGATTGAAATATCTGACCCACCTTTGAATTGCACGGTTGCATTTAAGCCGTCATTTAACAGGTCATTACTAGCGGACTGCGGGATCTGTTTGAGATGGGAGCTATCTGTCAGGGCTTGACATATTCGCATTGGTTCTGACCTAATGGACGCACAAAAATTCCCTCGTGGTATGTATCTATTATTCATGAGACAGATAGTCTCCTAACCCAGTGGCACTTACTGGAATAGGCTTGATAGGGATTTGGACGAGCGGCACAGTGGGAACAATTGGTGGCTCGTCTCCAGACACTTTCTGGTGTGTAGAGGACCCATTGGCCTGTTAATGGATCTCCTAAATCATCATCGATCGTCACGTTTCTCAAGAACGAATACGAGAGTGGAATGAATGAAAGGAATATCAGCTTTCGGTACATGTCTCAATTTTTTGAGAGAAAAATTGTGGGAGCAAAGTCAGCAACACCAGTAACCCAGTGGCCCTCGCTCTGGAAGAAGGGGAAGTGAGAGGGCTGGGGCGGGTGCATCAACCTATATGTTGCAAGCCGTTACAGGTCCAACGCCGCGCCACCCGACGATCTGAGATCAAACAGCAGAGATCAGTTGCTGACTAAGCCATCTGCATCCATACCTGCTCCTCTGCAATCTTTACCTCGAGGAGCCTACTCCCTTAATCGACTTACGTGATTCGAGAATATGTCCGCAACGGCAGAAGATATTGCAGAGGAGATTCGCACAAGCTTCCCCGGTGCAGAGGAGGTCATCGTGCAATACCTTGCTGGCTATCTTGTTGATGATGCGGGAGCGGAGGAGGATGTCCTTCAAGTTGCGGAAGAGATACTCAAATCGCTGGCTGGTGACAGAGTAGACGAGCTCAAAAAATTGATGACCAAACTTGGGGATCTTCTTGAGGAGCAACTCACGGCACGCATGAAGAGTAGAGGGGTACCGAAGCTGCTTAAGCTAGATAAAGCTATGGACATGAGTAAAACTGCGATCTCCAACACCATCAACTTATCAGAGGGCGTTGACCTCGAGTCTATCAACAAGGGGAAGTACGTTGCGTGTTACCTTGTCATCCCACAGCATACTCTAATCAGGCTCAAGGGCATCTCGAGTTGATGTCAAAAAGCTTGAAAAACAAGAAGCCAAGCTGAGAGTCCGTTACGCTGCCTATCCGTGCTTTTGACCGCTACTAACTCTGTACTTAGGCAAAAATTGAGAAACGTGCTCGACGCGACTTATACGAGGGTTCTAAGCTCCTGGATGCCCACAAAAAGCAGGTAAGTACGAGCCTTCTGCAGAGATTCGGCTTGTCTGATGAACGATTGTAGCAAACGTATGAAGAGATGTTCATGAAGGTACAAAATCACTGTCACGGACCTTGGCTTATGCTCATAGAAGCGCAGATCAATCCCCTTGAAGCTAGTGCTTCTGCAAAGAATAAGAGCAAGGATATTCATTTACCATCCATCGATGTTTCTTTTGGGTCCAATCGCATTCTGTATGCACAAATCCCTTTGCTTTACAATGATTTTGTCCTTACTCTTGGTCTCAGCTCCGGTGCAAGTCTTACTCTAGCGCATGGCAGACGTTATGGCCTTATTGGTCGAAACGGTATGTTTAGTATCTCCAAGGAAGGACTGCAATATGACCCCACGCAGGTGTCGGTAAATCAACACTTCTACGCCACATTGCTATGCGTGAGGTTCCTATACCAGCGCATATTACCATCCTCTTTGTGGAACAGGAGGTTTGGCATTTTTGTAAACAAGCGATGAAGGGCTTAGCCGATTTTTTAGATTGTCGGGGACGACACACTTGCCTTAGAGTCTGTCCTTAAGGCAGACGTGTGGCGCGACCATCTTCTAAGAGAGGAAGCATCCCTTAATGCAAAGCTCGCAGAACTTGAAAAGGAAGGGGACGAGAAGCGGTTCGAAGACGAACGGGAGGATTTATCCTCCAGGTTGGCTGAGGTACATGCTAGATTGTCAGATATGGATGCCGAGAGTGGGCCAGCAAGAGCTGCAGCCCTATTAGCAGGTAAGCACGTTGCTGCATGCTGCGTTTAGTGGATTCGTTTTTGATGTACTCGCGTAGGCCTTGGCTTCAGTGAAGAGGACCAAAAACGCCCAACAAAATCCTTTAGCGGTGGTTGGCGGTGAGTAATACCGGAATTGCGAGCGGCGTTCCTGAAGCTATGATGACTGGCATCTCAGTATGCGCCTTGCACTTGCACGAGCACTCTTTGTAAAGGTGGGCGGAGGGACTAGACACGCACTTTAGCTTAGGCGCTGAGTCACCTTTAGCCAGCACTGCTGCTCTTGGACGAGCCTTCCAATCACAGTAAGCCGTTCTTTGAATTTCTACTGGTGTTGTGCCTCTCTGAGACTTTTCCAACTTGACAATTCAATATACTAGTCGATCTCAATGCTCTTGCGTGGCTCGAAGATTACCTTCAGACGTGGCCAGGCACTCTCCTTGTCGTGTAAGCATTGGATCAATCAGTAATACCTCAAAACCATTGATACAGATCCTTTAATAGGTCGCACGATAGGGCCTTCCTGTGAGTAATATTTTATGTTGGTTTGTTTTCAAAACTCATATTCAGTTAGGGATGCAGTAGCAACGGATATAGTGCATCAACACTCGGGAAGACTAGATTATTACAAAGGGTGAGAAGGATTTTATCACACACAGCAATGCTCCTGATCTAGGATAATACAGGAACTTTACACAATTTTATTCCACTAAATCTGAACGCGATCGTAATTTGAGAAAGGAGTACGAAACTCAAATGGAGTACCGTGCCCACTTGCAAGCGTTTATTGACCGTTGGAGATACAACGCCAATCGAGGTTTGTTGAGGCTGTTCACCAGAACAATACACTATACTCATGACTCACTTGCCTGCAGCCGCACAAGCGCAGTCTAAAATTAAGATCCTTGAGAAGGTAAGGGACATGTTGCGTTATATAAATCTCTCCTGTTCTCAACACTTGGCTCGTATGGTAATATTTCCTCAATAGCTGCCCGAGCTACAACCGCCCGAGGAAGAAGAGACAGAGAAATTTAGGTAAGCCTGTTACCTTTCTCTATATGGGTGAACGTATGCCGAATGGGAAATGCACTGCGCGACGCCATTGCCACATTAAACCACGCCCTTACCTCATGGCGATCAACTACTCAACCCCCCAAAAGATTTCCAGACACAGAAAAAATTTCTCCACCCCTCCTTCAGGCATCCGAGGTTACTTTCGGTTACACTGCCGATAAAATTCTTCTAAAGGATATCCACTTTGACGTGGGCCTCGATTCAAGAGTCGCCGTTGTTGGAGCCAATGGAGCAGGAAAATCAACCCTGTACGTCATTTAATTTCGCTGGTTTTTATTCCTACCACCTAGCTCGGCCCTCATCGTTATATTAAACGTGCAAGCTGATGGGATCCATTGGTGTTTGTGGTCGTGACGCTGCCATTGCGGTCTTGTAATGAAAATGCTTATGGCTGTGATGATCTCCTAGAATCAAATTGCTAACCGGCGAATTGAAACCTTTCTCTGGACATGTGAATCGAAACGGACGCCTTCGCATGTAAGTACCCCCAGGGTTATTCTACCTCCCTTACTCTCTACCTATTCATAATCGTGATGGAGATCGACCAGAAGTTAATTAACGAAACCCTTGCAGCGGCTACTTCGCTCAGCATCACGTTGACTCACTTATTCCGACGATGTCACCAGTCCAATTCCTAGCGCACAAATTCCCAGGTAAAACTGAGCAAGAATACCGTAGTCATCTAGGCAATTTCCAAATTAGCGGAATGACGGGGTGAGTGAGGTGTTCTGGGGGAGCCACAAGGTGGCTCCTATTGAGGGCTACCACCACGGTACTTGTAATGTAGTGCTGATGTAAAACAGCCTTCAGCCGATCGCAACTCTCAGTGGTGGTCAGAAATCTCGTGTGGCCTTCGCGGTCTTGTCGCTGCAACGACCCCATATTCTGTTGTTGGACGAGGTAAGCAATCGATATCTGAAGCAGACTGCCTCACTAATTACGGTCCGCATCTCCGTCCATGCACCATACACATATCTCTACCTTTTACGTGAAATGTCATGCACACATGGGCCATTTAATTGCCTCGGCGCACTCTAATGCATGTCTGACGCAACACGTTGTCTTGCGGTAATCATGGATGCAAACCGTACCGTTGTATAGCCGACTAACCACTTAGATATTGAGGTGAGTCCATTCACATCAGGGCACGGAAATAATGAGTGAAGCGGGGTTGTTGTGATACCTTGGCCTCCAAGTACATGTGGTCTGGTTCTGCTCGCCTCTTGCTTTCCCTTGCTATCCTGGCACCCTTTGTTTTTGGGGAGAAATGGAGATTTGCCATCGGGAGGAATTCAGGACCCGATGAGGTTTACCATTCTGCCAGTGATGGGTACACGTATCCGATTCCTCTTCACTCGCTCCGGCTAGGTTGCCCGTATCCAACCTATTAGGCATCCGCGAACCACTGACGTTGAATCCTTTCTTGCATGGGCTATAATCACCGGACTATATATGGTCTGGTCGCTCAATTCATAGGGTCTCGATGCTTTAATGAATGCCTTGCAACAATGGAACGGGGGAGTAATTGTCATCTCTCACGACGAGAGATTCATTACCAACGTTGCCAAAGAGGTAGGTATAATTCGTCGCTCTCGGAGTTGTTCCTTCGCGAACGAGTTATGGCTGATCTACCATATTGAATTACAGTTATGGGTTTGCGGGGACGGAACTGTTCGCAAATTCATGGGGGATGTGCAAGCTTACAAGGTCAGCGAACTCATTCCACTCTTCCCGCGTCTCCGAGGATATTATGATCGTTTGACGCCCCTATTACAATTAACTGAGTGCTTACACGTTATCGCAGAAACTGATCGTAAGCAATATCAAAACCAAGCCATGAAGCAGGAACACTTTACCCGTAAAGGCTATGGCGTCATTCTATCACCGTACTACTGTATGTACTACTGCTGTATTTGTTTTGATTGCGAGCGGGATTGTGTATGACCGCCGTTGATAGTCGACACTGGCTGAATGGTATAGTTTGGAGAAGGGTGCACAAATGGTCAATACTTATCGAGTTAAGCCATTTTCAAAGGAACAAGGGTTTGGGCGAAGGCTTGCACTTCCAGTTTGGAGATTTTCAATCCAAATTCACTAGTGAAAAGAACCCCCCAACTGCGGTTGGGATAACTTTGCCTTTCTTGCCAACTATTGCGCGTATTACCGCATGCACTTAACTAACTAGATGAAGCATCTATTTAATCTCATAGTAAGCCGAGGGGAAGTCGGCCTGATGTACAACTTCAGCCATGCACAGCCAGATGAGTTCCCAAAGGCTTATGGGTTCTCATGCGGTGAAATTATACTTTTCCGTAGTGCACAAAATGATGTACAAGGCAATGACCTCTGGTTGATTGGCCGCGAATTGCAATGGCTATTCGATACCCCGTGCTGCGAGGCATGCATGCATAGAGGGTCCCCGTTTGACAGTCAATTCAGGGTCATGCCTCATCGACGTTCAAGTTCCTGGATATATGCAGCGGGGTATTGTGGGTCTATAGAGCCCTTGCCTCCCGAACCATCTGAAGCATAGCACGGTGGAGTTGACGTGAACAGTAACCGCCTACGCAATTGAACGGACAAGCGAATGTGATGCCATTCAATAGATTATCTGATACTTCAGGTTTGTGTCGGACCGAAAGCTGAAAAGGTAAGGGCGACGATCAATGCTCTCAGCCAAAAGGTTAGGAGGTTAGATGAAGGCTTCAGCTCAGTGCACAACGGCATCGGAGGAGATGAACGATGGGGCTTTTATACACAGCAAAGTAGGATGATCTGGGCGAGCTGCTACATTAAACACGGGAGACAACACAGGCAGGATGACAGCTACTTATATACAAGATCGAGACATGAAAGTGATAGTTGTTCACAAACGGAAGAGTATACGAGAGTCGGAAGCAACGAAAACAATTGCTATCAAGATCGCGGGCACAGTCGTAAATTTGAAGTAAACGCGGTATGATGCGCACGTTCAATCACTTAAAATTTGCGAGTAGGGGTCCCTCGGTGGTTGTGTATGTAAATGGCAAGTGACCAAATTACCGAACGGGAGTTACGACAACATTGTACTCAAAGTCTTGGCCTTGGGGTGGACTCTGAGGTACTAGTAGCGTTTTGGTCAGGTTCCGTGGCTGGGGTTGGAGCAGTGTTAACGGCTGCTTGGGAGCTAGCTTGAACGACGGTGATGGCGGCAACACTATTGCATCAGATAGGACATAACCCGTTTAGTGAAAATGTGACGATGACGGCGAATACAAGTGCATAGAAGGGGATTATGCGAATGGAATGAAGAAGAAAAAAACACTTACGGAAGGGTGATCATACGACCACTGTCCGCCACGATGCTAACAATTCGGGTGCCCTACAACGTATTAATTCATGAATGAAGAATGAGGGGCGAAATAACAAATAGGAAAAGAAGGTTAGGGATGCGTTGATGGAGCTTGGACTGGAACAAACTGAAGACGAGGTACATACATCACGTAGGCGACTGGCTTCCACTGCTGTTCCATAGATGCAATTGCAATCCCCACCCCAGAAGAAGACTCGTGTTCCAACCCAGTTGGTGATAGTGCCGCTCATGGTTGCGAAGGGAAGTAGAACAAGAGGGAAGTTGACAAGAGGGACACGAGACTTGGAATGGATAACAGATTGCTGAATATAGGTAGGGTGATCACGACACCTCAGGTGAGAAGCAGGGGTGGTGGACAGGCAACAGAGGTTGAAAAGATGTTGAGAGATGAGAGAGGATACAATTGCTGTTGCGAGGCGAGCTGTACTGGCAGTGCGCGGATGTTAAAAACCCAAGGGCAGTGAAAATTTGAAAAGCTCCTAGGTTTGCTTTATATAATGCAAAGCTGAGGGCCGAGTTCAGCCAGGATAGTTTTATGAAGGGACGAAGGTTTGGGTCGGATGAAATGAAGACCTGAGATTTGATTCAAAGTAGTTAGCCTAGCAGAGGGTCTGTGTGGTGAGTTGGCGTGAATCAAGGACACTTTCCACCAATTGCAACCCACACATGCCATATACTTATTCCCTTCCCATCGTAATTAAGTTCCGTAAATCCACGCCGTGCAAAATAAATGAAAGAAGTCATCAGAGATATATTGCCATCTTTTTTTTTCTTGATTAAGGTGGCTACTTTGCACCTCCCAGACTAGGCGGCTGGAAGATGAATAAAACTTCATGATTGCGGTAATGACCCTAAAATTGATACACAAGGCGTCTTGGATTGCCAAGGTCGGAACCCCGAAATCTAAGATGGGAGTAAGAAAGCTAGGGTGAGGTGGAAGCACAAGCGAGGGGGGTGATGAGGAGAAACCAAGATGGGCATGGGTTCTTTTTCGGATTTGAATTTGCATGCCTTACGGTTGCCGGCTTAAGGGTTTGAGAAAAACACGGCGTGTGCTATCGGTCGGGAATGAGAGAACGAGGATTTTTGATGAAACGAAGTAAATTATCAGAGAAGAGAAGTTGGGGAACAAAGGACGTTGCTCGATACGCTTAAACTGCCCATCGCAGCACACCACCCTCCCCAGCCCCCTCAAATCCCCTTCGCTTTCAGAGTCAGCGACGGTGGGCTGCCTGCAGGGTCGTCGTGGCTGGGGCCAGAGCCCATTTTCGATTGTACTTCTGTCACACATTGTGACACCTCGCGCCACGGCCAGTGACTCCACGTGATATCCCAACGCGACGTTCCTCCATCCACCGCAGACTTGCCACTTTCCATCAACCCTTTCCGTTTAACGGTCATCCTTCTACCGGCAGCTATCTACTACGATCACTAGCTCGTGCAGCTACCATGCGCTCGTCAGAAGGAGAAGATTTTGATTTTGAGGTTTCCGGTTCAGAGTCCGAGGACTATGCACCCGTAGTCAAGAAGGTCTATCTTCAATCGAATAGCGCGCAGGATATCTTCTCATGCACCGGGAATATAGGGAATCCAAGGGAAGGGAGCGGCAAAGGCGAAAAAACCTGCAGCAAAGCCCAAGTCCACCACAGCGAAGGCAGGTGCAACGAAGCCCAAGAAGAAGCCACTTGCCGACCGTAATGAGAAAGATGTCGATTCCGATGGATCAGGCTCTGATGTTGTAATGAATGGCGATGACGATGACGAGCCTGTAACAAAGACGAAGGCAGCCGCAGCTCCAGGAAAGAAGAAGAGCGCGTCAGAGACGTACCAGAAGGTGTGTTTAGTTTTACGTGGCTGCATGGCGCAACCTACAACACAGATACCAGCTTTCGCAACTCGAGCACATCCTCAAGCGTCCAGACTCATATATTGGGAGCGTTGAAACTATTACACAAACCATGTGGACGTATGACGCAGACAGCAAACGCATGGTTCATCGGGATGTCAAGTTTGTTCCGGGTTTCTTCAAGATCGTTGATGAAATTCTGGTCAATGCTGCTGATAACAAGGTCAGGGTTCAATGAATACGTGCATCAATCAACCTTGTTCATTAAATAACTAGATTAATGACCCCTCCATGGACACCCTCAAAGTCACCATTGATATAGAGAACGCCACTATCTCTGTGTACAACAATGGGCGAGGTATACCAATTGAAATGCACTCGAAAGAGAAGATGTATATCCCTGAACTTATCTTCGGTCATTTACTGTCGTCATCCAACTATGATGACGACGAAAAGAAACTGACAGGTGGTCGTAACGGCTACGGAGCCAAGCTTGCTAATATCTACTCTCACGAATTCACGGTCGAGACTGCGGATACCAAGCAGAAATACAAGCAAACATGGATGAAGAATATGACTGTCTGTGGCACAGCCAAAATCACGAAGGCATCCAAAGGGGAGGAATACACGCGCGTAACATTCAAGCCCGACCTGGCACGATTTGGAATGGACGGGATCGACGACGATACTGCTGGGCTGCTGCGAAAGCGCGTATTTGACTTGGCTGGCACCGTTAAGGATGTGAAAGTCTTCCTCAACGACGAACGGCTCAAGATCAAAAACTTCAAGCAGTACGTTGAGATGTATGTCAGCTCAGCACAGGCCGAGGCGACGGAAAACTCGGGTGGCGCGGCGCAGCCCAAGAATACCGTGATTTATGAGTATATCAGCGATCGCTGGGAAGTGGGCTTTGCCGTTTCGGATGGCACATTTCAACACGTTTCATTCGCCAACTCGATATCGACCACAAAAGGTGGCACTCACGTTAACTACCTTGCTGATCAGATAGCAAAGAATCTCATTACTGCTATTGCGAAGAAAAACAAGGCCGCAACAGTGAAGGCTCCGCAAATTAAGAACCACATGTGGATTTTCGTCAATGCACTCATCGAAAACCCAACTTTTGACAGTCAGACCAAGGAAACGATGACCTTACCTCCCTCCAAATTTGGTTCGAAGCCTTCCCTCTCGGAGGATTTCATCAAGAAGGGTATGCAACCCATCATCACGCAGATTATGCCTATTCTGAAATCCTTGCAGTGCAGAAGTCAGGAATCATCGACTTAATATTGAATTGGGCGAAGTTCAAGGCTGACCAGCAGATCAAGAAGACGGACGGAAGTAAACGGAGTCGGTAAGTACTCTCTAATCTCCGCCTTCGAATTGGTTAGCTGATCGACGAAATAGTTTAGTTGGCATGACCAAGCTGTCAGATGCCAATAATGCGGGAACCAAGTACTCGAAAGATTGCACGCTCATTCTTACCGAAGGAGACTCCGCCAAAGCTTTGGCTGTCAGTGGTCTGGCTGTGGTCGGCCGCGACAACTTTGGTGTATTCCCACTCCGTGGAAAGTTGCTAAATGTACGCGAGGCCAAGTACGACCAAATTGTGAAGAACGAGGAAATCCAAAATATTAAGAAGATTATGGGTTTACAACACAATAAAGATTATGCCTCCGTGTCCACGCTCAGATATGGACGGTTGATGATTATGACGGATCAGGTAAGTGTACTTTTACTTTCTCGATCTCTCTTAACGAGCGAACTCATGAATGTGGTCATTGTACTTACTATTTGCAGGATCACGATGGTTCACACATCAAAGGTTTACTCATCAACTTCTTTGATCACTTCTATCCCTCGTTGCTTAAGATCCCCGACTTCCTGGTCGAATTTGTAACACCAATCGTTCGGGTGCGTGTCGCGACTTCAACCATGGGCTCCGTCAATGATCATCGCTCATTACGCAGGTAACGAAAGGCAAACAGCGCAAGGACTTCTTCACCATCCCTGAGTACGAAAAGTGGCTAGAAGCAACCCCAGACGCCCATAGGTGGGACGTGAAGTACTACAAGGTCCGCGAATATTTAATTACCGTTATCCTCAAAGCTCTAAATCTCATGGCTTTAATGCGGTAGGGTCTGGGAACCAGCACTGATGCTGATGGCCGCGACTACTTCAGCCATATGGAAAAGCATATGATCCCATTTGCGCCCATGAAGACCGAGGAAAGAGAACTCATTGATTTGGCCTTCAGCAAGAAGAAGGCAGATGAACGTAAAGAATGGTTGCGTCAGTTCAAGGTGTGTTTTGTCGTCAAGCTCCCTCAATCGTGCTCATAAAATTATTGATGTTTCTTCTTTCTGTTCTCCCGTTCATTTGATGTACCCAATGCTGTACTTATTTTCTAACAGCCGGGGACATATCTTGACCATAATATTGACGAAATCCCGCTCTCGGATTTCATCAACAAGGAGTTGATCCTGTTTTCGATGGCGGATAACGTCAGGTCTATTCCTTCTGTCGCTGACGGCCTTAAGCCTGGTCAACGAAAAGTCATTTGGGCTTGTTTTAAACGCAAGCTCAAGAAGGAAATTAAGGTAAGCGAATCTCATTTCGCGACCTCTTTCATCATTGGAATCCATCTAACACATTTGGTAATTGTTGCTTTCGCTTCCATCAGGTTGCACAATTGGTCGGATACGTCTCTGAACACGCTGCATACCACCACGGTGAACAGAGTTTGGCAACTACGATCATCAATCTTGCACAAGATTTCGTCGGGACGAACAACATCAATCTCTTGAAGCCTGGAGGGCAATATGGTACGCGAACACAGGGGGGCAAAGACGCGGCCTCCCCAAGGTATATCTTTACGGAATTGATGCCGCTTGCAAGAACGGTATTCAATCCTGCAGATGAACCCTTGCTCGCTGCTCAAAGGGAAGATGGGATATGGATTGAACCGGAATATTATATGCCCATTATTCCGATGGTTCTCGTTAACGGTGCCGAAGGTATTGGAACGGGTGCGTATTCCGTCCGCTTGATTGGGCATATGTGCCACTCTAAGTGCACTCCTGTCTGATTACCCTTCATAGGCTGGAGCACGAACATCCCCTGCTATAACCCCGCCGATATCGTAGATAACATTCGTAGATTGATGAAAGGTGAAGAGATGGTACCAATGTTCCCATGGTGGCGGGGTTTCCGAGGAGAAATCAAATCGAGTGCTAAACAGAGATACGATGTTTACGGTGTTGCCAAGAGACTGGATAATACCACGGTGGAAATTACAGAGCTGCCTATCCACAAGTGGACAAGCAATTTCAAGGCCGAATTGGAACAAATGTTAGTCGGTGTAGAAAAGGAGAAAACCAAGACAAAGACCGAGGATGGTGATGAGAAGCCCCCCAAAGTTGACGGACATATCAAGGTATGTTTCTCTGGGGTGGAACATTATACTCTAAATCTGAATCTTGCATTCCCTCAGGATTACCGGGAGCAAAGTGATAACGTCAATGTTCACTTTACTGTTTCTATGTCCGAGACAGAGTTAGCCAAGGCCGAGAAGCAAGGTCTATTGGAGTACTTCAAGCTGACATCTAAAGTCAGCACCTCAAATATGATCTGCTTTGATTTCGATGGCAAGATCAAGAGGTATGAATCACCAGAGGAGATTTTGGGAGAATTCTACCCAATCCGTTTGGCGTATTATCAGAAACGAAAGGTTAGTGAGACTCCCACTGCACCCAGTTTGATATCTCATATTGATTGTTGACAGGATCACCTAGCAGCTGAAATTCAGAACGTGTTGGACAAGCTCAACAATCAAGTTCGCTTCATCGAGATGATCGTCGACAAGCAGCTTGTGGTGTCGAACCGCAAAAAAGCTGATATTGTGGCCGACCTGCGCAAACTGGAATTCAGGCCTTTCCCCAAAGTCGCCAAACCTAAAGTTGCTGGGGACGTAGAGGAGAATGAAGAAGAGGAAGAGGAGGTTGCGGGAAGTGATAGCGACTATGATTATTTGCTCGGAATGGCTATCTGGAGTTTGACAAAAGAAAAGGTGAGTGTTAGTGATCGAGTTATACTGGATTGTCGCTGAATCCCGCTGCCGTAGATTTCCAAACTCAAAGAGCAAGCTGATCAACGAGAAAGCGAATTAATGGAGCTCTTGTCCAAGTCACCAATTGACCTTTGGAACGCTGACCTTGATAAATTCATGCAAGAGTGGGAGGTAATTAGCTGCCTGGCACTCTCACCAATTGAATGCTAACGAGTTCTGAAACAGGTCTCCTGCGAAGAATTCGAGCTCAAGAAAAATCTAGACTCGAATGGCAAGCCAATCAAGAAGAAGCAAGCTGTAATCAGGACGAGGAAGTCGCTTGGCGGCGGCAATAAACGCTCCAACGATTCAGATGACGACTTCCAACCCGCGAAAGCAGCAGCGTCTAAAAAGAAGATTACTGCACCCGCAAGTCGGACCAAGCCGAAGAAAGAGTCGGATGACGAAGACGAGGACGACTTCAAACCGCCCGCCGCAACTGCTACAAATGACGCTGCGCGGAAACGGAAGGCTGCACCTTCTAAGCCGATTAAAGACGAAAGCGAATCCGATATTGAGGTAATAGAAAAACCCACATTAAAGAAGAGCCGTCCGGTGGCGAAGACAAAAGTGGAATCTGACGAGGACAATGGCGATGATAAACCCTCTTCATCATCAATGGATAAAGGGAAAGGCAAGGCTAAAGAGAGCTCAAAGCGGAAGAGGTAACGCTGCATACTCTCGGGACAGATATTGATACTCAATTTCTTATTAGCCCTGAAGTTGAGGACGACGATGACGATGACCAACGGGTCACCAAGAAAAAGAAGCCCGCAGCTAAAGGCCAATCCAATCTAACATCGTTCTTCAATAAGGCAGAGCCATCAACTTCAAAGACAAAACCGGCCGCGCGTAAAGTCTCGGCGAAGACTTCTCCCAAAGTCAAGAAAGCACCAGCCGCGAAGAAAACAATTGCATCATCCGACGATGAGGGAGACTCGGTGGATGAGTTGGATTACGATCAACTTCCCAAACCACCACCGAGGACAAATGCGCCTTCTCGAGCAGCCAAATCCACAGCGAAGAAATACGTTGAGATTTCGGATGATGATGATGACGACGGCGGAGACGATTCCATGTTCATTGATGACGATTAGATGATTAGTTCCACGTTGGCTTCCATTTCTTGCACGTTTGCTAGTTTATTACTTCTACCCTCTCGTCTGTATACCTACTTGTATAACCCGAAATAATGACTATTGACTACTGGCAGTGTACGTACTTCGTGATCACACGAGATACATGCAGGAAAAAGGCTGATCATTCCAAAACCCAAGGTACACGTTAACACCAACAGGTATTCCACAAGAATCAGACAGCAAAGGATGAGCTAGCTCCGGAGAAGAAAAAGATGGGACGCGCGGCGGTGTGGATAAAAAAAGAAAAATGCATTAAGTATTAAAGACGAGTACTTGAAAGTGGGATAAGGACACTGGTCCATAGTACATGGGTAAAAAAAAAAAAAGAAAAAGAAAAAAGAAAAAAGAGACTATGCGCAAAGTGATACAGTGTTCCGGTGGAGAGAGTAGATATGGGACGAGCAGCACGTGCCAACAAGTGAACGAATGATAGACGTAGCGGGAAAGGGTGACGGTAGTAATAACAGGTCAATAGGAGAAGGTGTTGTACATTAGTAAAACGTAAGCGAAGATGTGTATGTATAGCAAGTACCTAGGAGCAAGCAAGTCAGGCGACATGTGGCGCATTGAGTTGGCGGGCAGATGACTTACGGGTAGATTATAGTACTGTCATCAACAGGACCAACCCAAACTAGAAGGTAGCAGAATCCATCCTTTCATGTACCTCTCCGCTGAAGAACTGCGTTTTCATCGATGGCGAGAGTGGCGGAGCAACCAGGCCTTCACGATCCGACTCTGAGCCATTAGTTGGACGACGTTTGATGCTTGGTCGTTTGGAGAGCAGCATTTCGCCTGCTTTGCCTTCCTTGATCAATTCTGTTGGGCTGGCGCTGCGCTTTCCGATGGGCAGGTTCAGGCTGAGAGGGGGGTGAGGCATGAAGACCTGAGGCGTTGGCCATGTCATGGTAGATGGAGACGACAGCGGTGGTATCGAGGATAATGGCGAAGTTGGAACAGGCAGCGGGACGTTTTCTTTATCCCCAGCGTTTGATGGACTAACGACGGCCTCTTGGACAGTGGTAATTGCAGGTTTGATGGTTGCGGGTGGAGATGGGATTTTGTGACTAAACACGTCTTTCTCTTTTTCCCTTTGCCGTTCTTCATCTACAATCATCAATGCCCCCTCAATTATTGCCGCGTGGACGAAGACATATTGCCGCAAGCTCTGGCACAAGCTCATCCTTTGCTCCCTTAGGTCCTGCACTACTTCAAGAATCGGGTCTTCATATGAGCTCAGCCAGATGGGGGTGGTGTCCTCGTGGAGTGGACGAGGGTCTTTGTAATCAAAGGATGTGAATCTCCCACCACCGAAGGGACTGCAGTGCATGTCCGTAACTGGACCCGTCGAGAATGGCGTGTAGTACTGGTCAAGGGGTGTCTCTATGGGTAGCGATCGTGACTTGATGTTGGGAGGCAGGACGAAGGAGAGTTGGGGAATATTTCGTGAGCATTCCTTGCCTTCTTGCTTCGTTGGTGGGATGACCGCGGCGGGCGGTGCGATTTTCTCGAGGGTTATCTGTTGTGTTCGCGAAGGAGGGATGAACGGCGTGTTGTCAAGGTTAATGGTGTTCGGAAGTGTAGCTTCGTAGAGAAGCGGCGGCACGAGCGACTTGTCTAATTCTTCAATCGATCCCTTCTCACTTCTACCGGGTCTAGACTCATCAAATACTTGCTCCTCCCCACCACGAATATTTGTAACGGCATTTAGAACCCTTTCCTCAGTGTTCTGACTCAACCCTTGATGGACTCCCGCCGGTGCATCATCACCCTGTTGTGTGGGAGGCATAGGTCCAGGTGCGGAAACGGCTCTCTGCCTCAATTTTTCCATCCACGAACTCGACCGCGACAAAGGTGAGGGAACGAGGCCACCATCTGAGGATGTAGGGTGCAAACTCAATTTTTTGGAAATGGGGTGATGTGGCTGATTTGTACCGCGATGATCCTTGTCTCCCACCACATGCCGTGGTACCTCTATACCCTCTCTTATCTCACCTAGGACCCCAGATCCCAGATTGAATTTTGGGTGCGAATGGCTGTTGATAGTTAGGAATGCCTCTTTCGGTGAATCTGCCCCGGAGGTAGACGTATTCAAGGAGCTCATCCGAGGACGATCGCTGCTGTAGAAACTCGAATCCTCGAATATACTTGCCCCGGATGAGGTGGACGCGGATGTTGACGGTAATGGGTATGATGCACCGGCATTGTGTTCTGACGCGGCTTCAGAGGAAGAAAACGTGGTAGGGCCAAAGGATCCTTGGAATATTTGGGGTATCGAAGAGGGTTGTGATGGTGAGGACTGAGAAGGGGGAGGGGCGTTTCGGACAGATCCAGATTGGATGCTTTTAAGCCATCTGCTTGTCATGTCCACACTTTCCCGACCCCTACCGGTTCCCCGGCGAAGAGATTCAAATTGAGGGGGTGCAGATTCAAGGTTTGAACTGTCTGCTTGTTTTGATACCCCATCCACCCCGAAACTCGGGTGCACGCTGTCCATCCCTTCTATCTTGCGCTCGACAACGGGACGAAGCGTATCCTCTCGTTCCAACACCTTGCGTTTGTGGTCATGTGAATGTATTGGCTGCGGTGGCGGAGGAAGTGTCGATGTTTCATCTGCATCTGCTAAAGGAGAGGAGGGAGGAGGAGAAGACGCCATATCAATGTCGCCACTATCTTTGGACTCTGTTGCTGAAGAATTGCCATCAGCAGGGTACCTTGTAGGCGAGCTTGATGGTTCCCTATAATCCGAACGAACGCGCCCAAGATTCTCCTCATATATGCGCTTCTTCATCTCTCTTTTGACAGCATCCAACACGGCGTCCACCACGATAAATCCTCCTGTTCGGCCGACACCTGCGCTACAATGCAGGAGGACGGGACCGTCGCACCCGGACAGATGGCTCAGAATCCCCGTGCGCGGATCAAGCTGCAGCTTGACGCGTGGACTTTGGCTAGTGCTAGGCCGTCGATTCGAGTGTTCTCCATCCTCATTCAAACAGCCCCAACGTCCACCCGTCTCCTGTACAGCGCCTTCAACGGATTTGATCAAACCTAAGATTCCTCTGGGGTCGTCAGGTACGTTCATATCTGGCCACTCCAAGTATTGCAGATGTACAACTTTTCGGATACCTGCTTGAGGGTATTGAGTGTTGGAGAGCTCGAATGTGCGCTTGATTGTTGTGGAACTTTCGCATTTGCACGAATGCAAGTGGGAATTATGAAGTGTGGGCGGCTCAGACGTGAAGAAGCCCGCTTCTTCTGTCCGTTGATGTTCTGCTTCGGGATGATGGATACATTTGCCACCTGTTCTGGAGACGAGCTTCAGCCTTAATGGGCCGTAGCTTGTTTCTGTCCAGTAATTGTTGCATTTGATTACTGATCCTTCTGTTTCTGTAGTGAGCATGACGACAACATGGACGTTTTGTTCCCAACACAGCCTAAAAACAAGACCTGGTAAGTTATCATGATCCGAATGAAAATCAAAGAACCCATCCTCACGTCCAGAAATCGACGAACGTTGCAGGGAGAGGGCCTTGGGTTGCAATGTATTTTTTCCTTGTACCCAAAGGCTGTACATAGCTTGCGTTGACGTAGTCGTCATCGGATGCTCGTGTGGCGTGCAATTTTACTCGTGCATGCTCAAAAGGCCAGATATGACGATATCTGACGACACGAAAGCACATATCAGTGATCACTTTCATCGATGGGTAAGGGATTGATTAAACTTGCCTATTCTTGATGCCTTTTTCTACACCGGCTGCAATGGAGAACGGGAACCAGTCTTCTTGGGTGCAATCCTCTCCGGATTGGATGATTCGTCCGCTTTCCTTGCTATGGTATTCCATCACACCCATGAGCCTCCTCTGCTCGGCTAGCTCGATCCTATAAAACTGCAGGGCTAGGGCCTCCATTCCCTCCTCAACCAAGGCATCTCTCCCTTTTGCGTCATGGGAAATATCCGGGACACCTTCTCCTGGCGCAGCGTGCTCTTCGAGTGCCCCGTTGGTCAAAGGGGCTGCTCTGCGGGCAATACGCTGGAGCCAGGAAAATGGCAACTCGTGTACCCTTCTCCTGACCCGGGCGGGCAATCGTAGAGGAATACGTTCGGTAATACCATGTGACAATTCGAGATTCTGTCTGATGGCATCGAAAAACGGATTGAAAGCGGATTTTTGCCGAGACGAAGTCAACACAGAAGGCGGAAGGGGCAGACTGATTGACATCGCCATCGCCATGGGCATGGCGGGGGTGGGGACGTTCGTGGACGGGATAGTAGAATCAGGCACTCCTGATGGTCTGGCACCTCCAGCCAAGCGTCTATGATGTAAGTTGAGAGGACTGGCTGCAGTAGTCGAACATAAGGAAAAAGCAGCGGCAGGGAGGTGTTTGGGTCGCAATATGGTGGACGAAGAATGGTCATCTCCGTCATCCATATCTGCCTCGGGGGTCAATGGGGTGGAATCGATGAGATCCTTTCTCTCCCTCCAAACTGCCTGATACCCTCCTCTCAACCATGCAAGTTGACCTGAGAATCCACTATTTTGAAATTTGCGCAAAAGCCCCATGATGTTGGAGGACTCCGCGATGGCGTTGGTATCGGTATCGTAAACGAGGATGCGTGATGCTTTTGGCCAAGCCAGGAATCGAGAACGGGCAGATTGGGAAGAGAGCATCTCTGCCAGCCGCTCCAACGGAAAATTTGGTCGTTTGAGGAGGGTAGACGGGACGGAGAGGCCCAGCGAGGTTGGGATACGAGCGGCGGAATGGGGAGCATGTGGACGAATGTCCACAATGAGAGCAGATTTGTCATCTATCCATGGGGAGAGGTTGTGGGGAGAGACGGGGATGAATGTGGAAGACGATGATTGCGCCGTGGTGGAAGCTGTTGTGGACGACGAGGACGGGGGATGGAATATTGAGGGCCACGGCGGCGACGATGGCGGCGAAGGCATGAGAACGAGGCCTCGGCCTTTCTGACGTCATGCGGACGGTGCTCCTCTTGTTTGTTGCTGGTGTCTTATGTAAGCTCGGTCGGCCACGAGGATCCCAAAGGGGAGGCAGCCACCACATGCCAAGTGGAATCCCGACAAATGGCAGGTCACCGGTCTGATCGTCCCAATTCATTAGTCGAGTAAATCTGACATGCTATAGGTAAATCTTGCTGCAATCCAGCGCAACAAGGGTCCCAATTCCGATGCCTGCCCAACGCGTTTTCCCTTTCTTCTGGGTTCATACCCTTCCTCGTGCCCAACATACAGCCACCAGTCTGCAAAGGTGTGCGACTCATTGCAAATTGACAGCGATCGTCCAGCGCAATGTGCTATTTATTCCATGAGTTTGATGTCCTCATGCCTGCCCCATATGCCCAGTGTCCCCAGTGTCCCACAACTGTCTATCACTATTCCGAAATACAATTCTGTCACCAATCAAGCCCACTAATCCAAGTGCAGGACGTTCTCCATGCAAGCTGGGGCAAGGGGAGAGAAGAACATTCCTCCCCGCTGCCGCGGGAATGTTGCATTACCATACGCGGCCCGGGGGGCGAGAATTGCACAAGATGTTGTCACCTCGATCCGCCATGACTTTACCATCATGATCCTGTCATTATTGTTTGCTTTCGGGCTAAAACTTCATCTTACGTAGATATCGATTGGCATAAACGTCACGAAGATGGGCTCATTCATTTGCGATCAAAGCAACTTTTAAGCTTGTTCTATCGCAATGGATGCTTTTTCCACAAAACTATAATATCTTGGAATCGCTGGGCGCGATTGCGTTCCACCAACAAGGCGGGCGACGGCGGGCACGAGATCAGTGGCTGAAGCTGGAACAGTCGAGTGTATTTCATAAATCAAATCCGGTCCCCGGACGCGGAAGATGCAGAGGAAAAGGGGGACCAACGAGCAGATCTGCGGGAGCGAAAACTCCGCGCTCCCGGCCTGCTCATGGGGTTCAAAGACCAGGTACTTGGTACGCCCACACGTACAATGATTACCGCCATAAATGTCCTGAATTTTCCTCAAGGTCACACCCGAAAGTCCGTACACGTTGCGTGCAAAGATGGAACTTTGAACCCTCTCCCTGTTTTCTTATGGAGGGGAACATGAAAAATGTGACTTGCCTTCTCAGCCTCGTTAGCAGCACCTGAAATCCATTTGGCAAAGGAGCTGATAGCTTCAATCACTATGAACGACGCAAGACACCAACTCGGTCGCTATTCTGCCCTATATGTATTGGGTGATTCTCTGATAAGGTAGTAGGTGGAACCAGTGACAACTTTTATACCTAACCCAAATGTATAGAGATGGCTTGATGACTTCTGCATATGTCGTTCTCGATTGTTCTGCTACAATGCCCCGTCATTGCCATTGCCACGCAAACAAGCGCGCACGATCCTCTCGGTCCTATCCCGCTCGCAACGTTGTCCGATATCCGTAAATATATAGAAAACCGGACCCAGTAAAGCCACTCATGGTACTAGTACATAAGCGGTTACAGTACCTGGGTACGCCGACCGCACTCTCCATCACTAATTCACACCTCCGATGATACCAGCCACCGGGTACACCCTGCTGACACTGACACACCGGCTAACGAGGCTAGTCCATGCATCGAGATTTTTCCGCGTAGCATGATCATACCTAGACCTTGGTCGACGCGAGTCACCAGCCACCTACCTGCACCCAAGGAGCTCAGCTGCTGTACTATTATTGACCCCGTACTACGCACTACGTCGCTGCTGGGCTCGAAGGAACAACTCGGAGTCGATTCTCGTAATGCTTGCTTCTAGTTTAACCTACACGCGTCCAATGAACCTCTTTTCGGGCTTCACGTACACTCACGCACACACATGCCCTACAAAGAAATCACGGTCACGGTATGATAACCCATTAGCGCCGTGTTTTTGCAAATAAGACTTCCAATCCAGATCATAATCAACCACGCTGCGATCGCGACACACCGCAGCGGGGCGGGTAGACACATCTTACTGCATTAAGTTGAACTCTAAAAGGCTGTCGCCAGGCATGCGCATCTTCATTGAACCCTTTTTTCCATCAAAGATTAAGAAAACCCCGACCACGTCCATGGACCGAGACCCATGTATCAACTGCATCTCCGGATTCTCATAAACCCAATCCATCACGCTGATTAATGATGGTAATGGAACATCTGAGTACCAACCGTTTATCTATATACGCGATTCGCGCACTGGAAAGTTTAATTTACAATCACACCAGCACCGACGCCCATTACGCCAAAGGACGTATGTGTGGCATGCATGATCGTCGGAATGAAGACGACTCGGATTCAAACACTGACTAGTGCGGTGGGCTGGGCGGCGGACTTGGCTCCTCATTCCGATATCAAACTTGAGCTGGATATGGGGCCCCACGTGTAGCTTCGCGGTGCACGACGCGCATTGAGGATGCAGGCGGGACGCGGTCTGCGGCACCTTGATCTTGAACCAATGGTCGCCGAGTTTTATCTTACTAATTCGCGGTACCGTTAGGATGTATGCACCCTCAAACTTCCGCGCTGGGACGCCGCGTGCTTTGAATACCTTGGGGCTTGGGTCATCGGTGTATCCATCTCGGGCTTGTGCCACTCCACTTTGTTAATCCGTGCCCAGGAAAATCTGAAAAGGGCCACCCACATGCCGCCGCTGTTTGAAAAAGGAACAAACACGCGCCACGTTCACTTGAATCCGTCCAATTTTCCGCTTGTTTCATCCAGCACTAGCTACATATGATAGCCAGCCAGTAGCAGGCAGTTACAGGTGTTTTTGTATAGGTTTAGCGAGTGCAAACGCCACCTCCGAGCCGGGGGTGCAGCTACTGTATTGACCTTCCATTCTCTCCGTATTGCAGATCTTCCGCCTGCTTCTGAGCGTCATAGTAATAGTATTCGGCCCCCTGTCCCAGCCCCTCTGTGCTCCACCGCGACGGTGTACAAACCCCACTGCAGAATCACGCCATCCTATCGTAGTATTTTCTCGAAGCCTTCGCGGGCTGGTAAAATACGTGTTCTTCCATATGCCAGGCCCGTCGTCCGAGATCGAAATTGAAATTCAATTCACCGAGTCCGTCGGGGCACTACTTACTACCACCGGCAGCTGGAGTGCTCAAATAGCAAAAGCGGTATCAGGAAAAACAGAAACGAAAAAAGGGTGTAGCCCCAACTTATGCAAGATACAAAACATGACTGACTGTGCTATGACTATACCTATGATGCAGATGTCGACATCATAGGCATATCAACCTACCAGACGCTGATACGTAGTACAGCCTGAGCTATCAGTAAATCAGGAAACGAAACCCCACTGGCACTGGCAAGTGGAGAACTAGGAACTGGGGAGCAACATTAGATTCGATCACGAGGTTCAAGTCCAGCGATCAATCTTGCAAGTGGCGCACCCCCTCCGGGGTATACCCAGTGGAGACCGAGTCCACCAGCGGAATTCAGGTCGCATATTACAATACAGTGCTGTGTCCCTGGGCAGTTACACCTGTACTAGCTGAACTTGACCACAATGGACATTATGTACGATACTCGATGTGCAGCGTGCATCGTGGAGTGGACGGACGGACGTGTCGGACGTCCGCCAGATGAGATGCCAGTGTCAGTACTAGTGTCAGTGTCAGCGGTGCCTTCGAATTCTGTCTAACCTGACTAGGCCTCTTCTGGAGGAGGGGCTACGATGAAGGGATCAAATCGTAGTGTATATGTATCACAGCATACGACACCTTGCAACTGCACTCCACCACACCAGAAGCCAGAGCAGCACTGCAAATTACCTCATTCGCGTCATTATACGTACGAAGCAGTACGACCATGTACGATACCGATCTCGGGCACCAGAAAAGTACTAGTGCACATATCAAGTCGCCGTCGGGTTCGGTGTCGTACTGCACAGTATGCGGCGAGGACAGATATTTATTCAAGGCAAAGAACATGCAGCGATCAATTTTGTCCGATCTCGTAAGTTACCACTAGACTAGGCACCTACTTTTACCGCTTTCGAAGGGGACCTGATCGTCGTCAGCTAACCTTCTCGCAAGGCACTGCAGTATAGTAATAGAAATGATATTTATTGGGGGCGAGGCTGATTGTTGTCGCTCTCCGAAAGCTCCACCAAAAAAAAAAAATAGAAATAATATTTATTCAAGAACTTGAGACTACTCGTAACATGCATTGAAACAAAGCTTGCGGGTTGAATTGTTCGTCCATCTATCTATCAGTTGCGTCCAGTCTACGTAGAGCCACCGGATAGAGGAAGGAAGGAAAGAAATGGGGAAAGAAGGTATACATTTGTTTAAGGCTAAGGATGGATAGTCAAGAGGAGGGAGTAGGGAGGGAAGGTTGGGTACGGGATGAGCGTATAATACATATTCGCTTGTTGAATGTACATTATAACCCAAGCGAAGTAGAGAAAGTAATATACGACGATAGATACCTCTCCTTACGGATGTGACAGCGATAATGGTCGATACTGATATTGATTGTGAATGGGTGCGGGACTTTGATAGTTATAGGTTATAGTATTATCACGTCAAGGTCAACGAAAGTGGGACTCTAAGATATCATCCGCTTTGGGGATTCGGGAGAAGGTCCAGGGATCACGATGATCCCACAGTAAAGGATTCTCCACACCCGCAAGAATCCTTAATATTCGGATTCTTGAACGTAAACTTGGAACTGTAAAATAAGAAGCAACACCATCAGATGACATATCCCATGATATAAAAATTGGGCAAAGGGAAGGGTACAGGGCAGAATCCCACCCATCCCAATCCATCACAAAAAGCCATACTCACCTAAGAGGATCCTCCGTCCAATCCATCTCACTTCCAATAATCGAAAACAAAGCTTTCGAATCGACCAAGACCTTAACGCCGTCCTGTTCCACCACTTCATCAAACTTTCCCGGCTTCTCTACGTAGTCTAGATGGTACGAAAGTCCTGCGCATCCTTTGTTCCTTACACCTATTCGGATAAGTTGCGGTGTGGGTCCGCTGAGTAGGTTGCGTAGCCGTGTCACAGCTGTTGGAGTCTGTAAGGTTTGGTTGTGGTTTTGATGTTGATGTTGAATTAAAGTCGTGTCGGTGTCGTGTCGTGAGCAACACACGAAGGGTGTGCGTCCGAAATCGAGAGAGGTGTTGTCGACCACGTTATCGGGTGATATGCCAACACGAGCATCAAGACCCGGACCATTCCGTCCACACAACGCACAACATCCAGTACACCGCAAAAACCCAGAGCAGGCGTCCATCAAAACCCGACAATTCACAGTTTCAGAAAAATCACATTTGACAAGAGAACAAGTCCGGAGATTGCAGAACGAGACATGTGCCATCGGGAAGCGAGACATGTTGTTTTTTTTTTTTGGACACGTCGCACACACGCACAGGCATGCAAGCGTGACAAGGTGGGGTATGTCAGCACCAGGACAGCACAGGTACGCGGGAGAGGAACGCGAGAAGGAAGGTGCCAATTGAGGAAGACGAGCGTAAATCCGCAATTGCAGCACATAAGAGGGAATACCAAACCAAAACCACAATCAGCACTTTATTCAACCTCCGGAACATGACAAAGAGCAAGAACAGGAAGGACTACTCACGATACTCAACACAGCCTTGGTGGACCTTATCTTCGGCCTCGGTTTCTCGACTTTAGGTGCAGGTGGAGGAGGCGCAGCCGTCTGCGGTGCAGCAGCGTCATGGGACAGCTGCGCTGGTGTTGGTATCGATGCATGACCTGTTGCAGACGAAGGTGAAAGTGGTGACGTTGAAGGTGTGGCTGAGGAGTGGGTTGTGGTAGTAGTAGTTGCTGCACTAGATGACGACGATGGGGAACGTAGGGCAGACATCATAGCTCTCCGGGTATGGACGGTGTGGACTGGATGCGGATAACAGGGATACAGGAAGGGCAATGACGCATATCTAGCCGCATGCTGGACTCTGGAAACGCGGAGTGACATCGCTGGCTGTTGTGCTTGTGGGGTTTCTTCCCAAGAATCAGAGTGCGAGTGTGATTTCCCAAGACGAGATTGAGGCCGTCAGGAAAGCTGTAGAAAGGGCCGAGCTAGCTAGCCAAATTGCGTGCGACAAGTGCGCAAGACGATGAAGATTGGGAGGGGATAAGGATAAGGTCGAGGTCAAGGTCAGAAATGGCGATGCGCTGTTTTTGTAACCCGCCTCGACAGCCAGATTTACCCGAGCATCCCTGCTCTTCCGGTTGCTGACACACTGTTGACCGATGTTTAGTCAGGCCCTCCCAGCCAATCGAATGTCTCGCATTACCACTCAGGCCAGAAAGCGCTGACGGAAACGCCTGTGCTGTTGTTCTCGTACAGCCCAGGCCATGACTCCATAGCATGCTGTTCTGACTCTGATACCTATTACTCTGAATGATCTTGATAATTAACGGGTCCCGAAGCGTGCAAGTCCAGACTTGGACACCAAGGTCCCGACCCTAATAAGCCCCTACTAGACTGCACTGTGGGATGTGCACGTCCATGGCATGGGGATTGGGGATATCAAAATAAATGCACAATCGAGCAACCTGAACGAGAGAAGAATGAAGATTGTAAAGTGGTGTGATATACATGTTTCCTGTCCACACAGAATCGCGCCAAGCTAGCCTCCTCAGTCTCGCAAAGGTAACGCTTGGACAACCCCAAACTCCAGTGACCTGTCCACACCTCATGCTTCCTGGACGTAATTCCCTAAACGCAAAATAGTCAACACGGCATCCCCAAATCGCTAACCGACGGCACTCACCAGGGAACACGCCCTGCACCCCATTCAGCCTCCCAGTCCACCAATCTTCCGAGCTCGGAGTTTTCTCAACAATCTCTATACGATCTCCAACAGAGAACGACAAATCTCCATCCGCCTAATTTCGCATATGCACGCATACACAACATCAACCAAACCAATAGGACAATGACAACGCACGGCAACCCACCTGAGCAGTGAAATCGTACAAGGCAACCACATATTGTGGTTTCGGTGCAACCTTTGGTTTAGGCTTCAACGGTGGAGGCGGTGGCGGAGCCCTCTTCGTCGGTGCCGACGAAGCAGATGTTGCTGCAGACACCACCGATGCGAAACCACCTGGAGAAGGTGGCGCAAATGACTTGGCAGCCGGCGTCGAGGGCGTATAAGGCGGTGGTGCAGCCGCCGACGCTGAAGAGCCCAAACTTGGAGGAGGCGGTGGAGGGGCTTTCTTGAAGGTGCTGCTAACACTAGAAGGACTACGACTTGGTGGTGGGAGACGAGAATTGGCGGTGCCGACGCTGAGACTAGATGCCCCTGGTGAACGGACTGTGCCGTTTGCGAGTCGGTTTTGTTGGACGAGTTTTGCTGGGGAAGGGGTTGGTGGATGCGATATGAAGCGATGTGTGAGTTGGACTTACAGGTCGAGATCAATCTCTTTACTATCTGCAACTCTTCGATACGTTGCCAAGCATCTGTTCGCTTCGCTTCGTAATCCTGTTCAACAGCTGCACCAGAAGAATTCGAAATATCATATTTCGCTTCTTCAGCGAAATGATTCATCTTCTCCAGCAACATGTAATAGATATTCAATCTATTCCAGCCATGAGCTTCCTCTTTCAGCGGAGAGCGGATCAATTCAAAGCACGTACTGCATATAGTAAAACGAATCGAATAATGGATCAATGAATTGAGCAGCCAAAACCATGAACCTCGGGAGATCTGCCTTCAGCGCGTTGTTGATATACTCATATTCATGCGTGGCCAATTCAAAATCTTGCTCAAGCTACAAAGTACCAATCGTATCAGCCCCGAGATAATTTCCGATACGGTACGTTATAGGAAAGACGGAGAGAGGGCAACGAAGCTTCGGCTCAAACTCACCTTGAACAGGTTCTTTTCATCGTTCAATGACTTTTCCTTCTTATCCCGCAACTTTGTGAGGGAGTTATTAAACCTGTCATAATCCGTGAGCTGTACATTATCACCAACTCAGTGCCAACTCCAACAACCATCAGACGAAACACAAACTGCACCTTATGATCCCTCTTCGTAATGGTCTTTCTAATCGTCTTCATAATAGTCTGCAATTCCTTAGTTGGACCCACAATCCTGCTCTCAATCAACTCAAGCTCAGGCCCAATCGAGCCCTTCAAATCCTCCATCAGAGATTCAAGCTTGGTCACATTCCGAATCGTATGACCAGACTCGGGGTGTTTGCCGATTAGATCATATTCGCTCGCGATGGGTTGGAAGATAGTCGAGTAGTGAGTGGCAAAGCCCGCTCCCGAAGTGAATAGAGCTGGTAAAATTGGAGAATTAAGATTAAGGTGATTAGCATGGTATCGTAAGCGTCAAAAGGAAATAAGAAGGCGTGTGGCTGTTCCTCGTCCCCGAATCACAGGGAAGAGATTTGATATGACTTTAATGGATGGCATGATGAAAAGGGTTGCCTCGCCCTCGCCTCTCTTGTATGTGAGATGAGGTGGAGAGTGTTTTGGGGGAATGGGTAGGATGGGATTGCACTGTTTCGAGGGTACAGGTGACTTACAATTCACAGCTTCTGTGAAAGCCTTGGTATCTTTCAATAGCCGTTCCGCAGCATGTTCAAGAGCGGAAAAGGTTCGCTGGTATTCATCAAACTGTGGATCGGAAGATTCTGCAAGGAAGAAACACGAGGGGGAAAGGGGGGATCGTCAGCGTTTTGGTATGCCAATTGCTTTAAGCAATTTTGGGCCACGAGATAGATGAGAAAGTGCAGGCGTATCTTCTGAAAGGAGATGTCGGGAGAAATGCAGCGTGCGTGAAATATGTGCAGTGGTGGGGTGAAATGGAGGATATATGGATTGTTGCTCACTCTTTGCCATTCCAATCCTACTCGTCACCGCGAACGGCGTTCTGTCGAGCGAATATTAAACTCAATCCCTAATCACGGCAGGACATGGCTTACCGCGCAATGGCTTTGCTAATGCCCTTCATATCTCTGACCTATGCGCACGGTATGACGGTATGAGAGTGGTGGTGCAGTAGCGCGTGTTGTGACGTCGAAACAACCCGAGCCTGAAAGCCAAAGACGGGCGTAGGTACCGTAGAGTGTTCTACTAGGGATAGGCTTGATTCGTGGTGATGGTGTCACCGTCCAAGTAGCTGCAGCCGTATTTTCACACGCTCCATGCCGCTTGAGGGGCACTTTCACATCCTTTGGCTTGGAACGCCGAGAGTGTTGCGCAGCGGCAAGAGCTGTGTTTGAGAGCACTTTACCCGCTGCGGGGAAAGAGGGGGTGACATATGCCGTACATGTGCTGCACAGCTATCTGATCCTCTCAGGAGGTCGTCAAAGTCGCCCACCCCGGCGCGCTCCATTGGATGATACGAGCTGCGTTGGCGTGCTCTGACTACAGCAGCCGAATCAGCTCGTTTGGCACCAGCACACTAACCCAAAGATCGCTGGGTGGTCGAGGTGCAACCGACTGAGCTCGAGATAACGATCACGTGGCAATCTAATCTTATCAGCTCTGACGTTGTCTTCGTCATTGGCACGGCTCCGCAATTTCTACTCTGCGCAAGCGTTCATCTACCTTCACTTTCTCTCATCATCCCCCAAATTTTAGAGCTTCATAATGCCTATTCAACAGCCTTCAGGTCAGATCAAGTATGTCCCGTGTTCTATCGTTTGAGCTGCTGCTGATGACCCGCCGTGCAGGCTGACCAATGTATCAATAGTCCGTCTCAAGAAGGGAGGCAAACGATATGAAGTGCGCACACAGCCAAACAATCCGCAATGACTGCTCACGATTGCATTAGATTGCATGCTACAAGAACAAAGTCCAGGAGTGGCGAACAGGAGTGTGAGTAAGCACTGCGCAAAGCGCAAACTCCATAAGCTCAATCCGGGAGGTACAGTGAAACCAACATAGACGATGTCCTCCAAATCAGCAACGTATTTATAAACGTCTCCAAGGGAGAAGTAGCCAAGAGTAATGACCTACAAAAAGCATTTGGAACGACCAATGTGGAGGATATTGTCAAGGAGGTAAGCGAGGGCGCAGTGCAGCGACCAAGAACCAGATCTGATTGGTTGCGACTCGACGCATGCAGATCCTGAAGAAAGGAGAGCTCCAAGTCGGAGAAAAGGAACGAGAACACGATCTCGGTGCCCTACGAAAAGAGATCGCCACACTCGTAGCTGAAAAATCCGTCGATCCCGCTACCCAAAGACCTTACCCAGTCGGAATCATCGAGAAAGCGATGACTGAAGCTGGTTTTAGCGTGAAACCTAACAAGACGGCAAAGAGCCAGGTATGTCTTCGTACTACGTCCTCTCCACTCTCAGATGGATGCTCATATCATGGGATAGGTTTCCGAATGCCTGAAACTCATCCAACAAGAGTCTAAACTCCCAATTCAGAGAGCAAGAATGCGCATCAAGGTCACCATTCCAGCTAGCGACGTCGAGAAGCTCAAGCCCAAGATTGTAGACGGGGCAGATAAAGTCGAATCTGAGGAGACGCGGGCGGAGGATTGGGAAGTCGTACGTATCGTGTCTTACCTGCTCATTTGGATATGCTAACATGCGTCGGATAGGTTTTACTTATTGACCCTGGTCAATTCCGTGTAATCAACGAGCTCTTGCAGAAGGAGGGTAAGGGTAAGGGAAGGATTGAGACGCTCACCTTTGCTGCCACTGCCAGCTCGTGAATTCCCATTGGGAATGTTGAATCTTATCTCTTATGTACTGTTTTCATGCATTTGCTATCGACCTTTTTCATTCTTGGATAGAAACTATAGCCATGAATCTAAGTACTATTCGTACAAATATAATATACAAGATAGACGATGCAAAAGGACTGTGCCATGAGGGGAATGCGACCACCCGAAAACCTCACTGCGTTCGGCCTATATCGCTAAGAATCAAAGGTTTCACTCTCTCATTCCAATTCTCCTCCCAACTTCCCCATCTCCATCCATCTTCACCCGCCAGCGTTTCTCCAGCTTCTTCCTCCTTGATCGCCTCGCTATTAGCGTGATGCTGATACTGCTTTCCGTGCCAATGACTGTGGCTTTGTGATGACGATGCCTTTGCTATATTGGCTCGCAGGGAAGACAACTTAGATGACGATTCTGGGAAGTTGATAAACAATGTCTGCAAATGGCGTGGACAGTGTGAGTTCGACGAAAGATATGAGGAGCGATGGCTAACCTCGAGTTGATCTGCGAGTTCAGGAGCATTCTTGAAGACGAGACCATTTTTACCGCTTTTTACTAGTTCATTCAAGCTAATCACGCCGCGCGTCAGATAGTAGCTACTACGAGTGATTAAAAGATTCGACAACTCACCATGCAAAATCCAAAGCGCATACAGGCAGCCCACAACCAAACATGTCCACCACCTTCATCGGTAGATCCAGAGCAGAAGAACTCGTGTGGAGGGATACACCCAAGTCTGCCGATCCTGTAAGTGCCGCGAGGTGAGTTCCTACTGGGCGCAAGGTTGAGTTTATGATACAAACCCAAGAGAATCGGATAATCCTCTGCCTCTAACCACAAACTCACACACCTCACCCACTCCCAACCCTCCTGCAACTTTTTCACCTTATTCATATACTCTTCTCTCATTGGTCCTTTTCCCGTAACAATAGCCAACAACTTTGGCAGTCTCCCTCCTCCGTCTCGGTCCAGTTCCTTCGCTCTGACATCATAAATCTCCAAAGCCTCCAACAAAATGCTAAAGTCCTCATCTGCAGTCCAGGAGGTACTCGAAACCAGCAAAGCGGGACGGTCGGGGCGTAAAGTTGGAAGCTTGATTTCGGTGTATGTCGGTCCTACGTAGGGCTGCTCGGGTGAGGATATGCTGGCGCGGTGAGATATGGAACGACGACGACGGGAGAAAGTGGTTTCTCCCATAAGAGGAGCAGGTTGTGTGGGTTTATCGACCTGAATAGAATGCGTGAAGGGTGTCGAGTAAGGAATTGAGGATGAGGGCAGGAAGCCGTGGAGCGGTTTTGTATGTTGGAGAGATGGTTGGAGACGAATGAAGAGCTGCAGATGGAGTTGCGTGAGAAACGGTTCGGTATCGAGTGGGGTGTGCATACCTCGTGAGTTTCTTGCGGTGAAGCACGGTGGAAGTGTCGTGGAGGTCTGTCGTGCAATACGACTGTCTTGCCTCTGGGCAAAGCATAAGTCCTATGGAATATAAAACAATGCCTGGGTGCCTACTGTAGTTTCCATTCCCTCACAAGGTAATCGTGCATCGCCTGAGTAACGAATAGATGGGCATATGCGTTTCTCCCAAACGTTTCCTCAAACCTAAGATAGTGAATAAATTCAGCACCTTCAAGGAGGTGACATACAGATCATACCCACCACTTGGACATTTTCACAAAGGGGTGGTTATTCCCCACCTTCAATGCAAGAATACTATAACCGAGGTTGTGCCAGTCGATGATAACCTTGCTTCCACGTACTCGAGCAACTAGCCAGACCAGGGCGAGCGTTGGAATGCTTGGAGGGTTCTACACGCCCGCCAATGAATGGATACAACACAGAGAGGACCATATAGATACTAACCTGAACAACGATAAACTCTGGAGGTCTCTGGACTCTGACGAGCAATTCCAATAGGATCGACACAACCTGAATGAATATCTTCACCGGAGCCGCCAATACAAAGGGCACCAGCTGGAGAAACTTTGGCGGTTCAGGAAGGTACCTCAGTTGTACGAGTGGGAGTCTTTCCAAGGACGGTATTGGCTTCGAGCCTATACTCCACACCCATTAATAATGAGCTGTTGCATGCCATGTCATACGTCCAAAGAACATACCGCCGTACCCAATGATCTCCGTTTCAAATCCATTCTGTGCAAAGCTCTCAGCATGGTACATCATTCTTGGACTACGGCCAACATCTCCCAAAACCACGATAGCCACAGAACGGGAATAATGCTGCTGTCTTGGTTTGAAGAACGTCCATATCTTCCATACTACCCAGGAAATGGCGATTAGCAGGACGACCTTCAAGACCAAAGCGCCATAAGATGCTTCTGTCATGATGACTAGATTTCGTGTTGAGGACAAGGAGGCATCCAGCCTGTGCGCTGAGGAGTTGTGTCAATGGCGATGAAACTCATTTCTCCACTCAAATCCGGGTTCCTTTATTGGGCCTACCGCCGGAACGCCACGTGACCCGGAATATCGCCGTCATTGCGAAGGATGTAGTAAGCACTCGCGGACTCGGAGCAACTTGTCCTTCACCCTTCAACATGTCTGCCACGTCGTTGCGTACATTGTCGAGGAGCATTCTTCGGGGATCTGTCGCTGCTGCTGCTACGAGGAGCACGGTGATACCTGCTCGTGCTCTGCATAGAATTCAATGCCAGGCAAGCAAAAATTCATGGCGAGTGCCTTCATTGCGCCAGTTTCATAGTTCTCCAGGTAAGTATTCCCATTATCCTTTCTAAGATCCGTAACTTATACAACTTGCGCACATAGCTCGCTTTATGTTTATCCAAACCGAAACAACTCCAAATGATGATTCCCTCAAATTCATCCCCGGTGTACCAGTCATGGGCGATGGAACTGCCGAGTTCCTTGACACTCGTTCGGCTCTTGCTTCACCCCTGGCGATCCGTCTAATGGGTGTCGAAGGCGTAACTTCCGTCTTCTTCGGTCCAGATTTCGTCACTGTCTCCAAAGACTCTGAAAATACATGGGCTGTCGTTAAGCCCGAGATATATTCTATTCTAATGGAATTTTTCTCCTCTGGACAGGCGTTGTTCAGAAGCCAGGAGGAAAGAGACATGGCCGGACCCCAAGATACAAAGATATTGGATACGGATTCGGAGGTTGTGGCTATGATTAAGGAGCTGTTGGAAACGAGGGTGAGACCCGCTATTATGGAAGATGGTGGCGATATTGAGTATAGAGGATTTGATGAGAGTGACGGGTTGGTCCGCGTTAAGCTAAAGGGGAGTTGCAGAGGGTGTGACTCGAGTACTGTGACGTTGAAGAGTGGTATAGAGAGGATGCTAATGCATTATATACCCGAGGTTAAGGGCGTTGAACAGGTTCGTATTGTATATTTGTATTGCCAAACGTTACTGATTATGCTCATAGATACTGGACCAAGAAGAGGAGGTTGCTCTCGACGAGTTTAAGAAGCTCGAACAAAAGCTGGATAACAAGTCCAAAGATTCCAGGTAACTGCACCCCGACTGACGTGCAGACACTGTTCACTAATTTTGGGGTTAGCATGGCACAATACATGTCCATTTAATTATCTGTTCTGGTATTAGACCTCCCAATGTATCAATACCTTGTTCATCCTAATTATCATCATCGCAACCCACTCACTAATGCCTTTCCAGTGGCGGATTCTAATTTCTTGATGCCTGCTCTCCATCACTACCTATTTCGCCCTAGAATTTTAGAAAATACCCTGGCAAACCATGTCTGCCGGCTGTCCGATAACGCACTAGGCTCTAGCACGCTCTTTGAGCCAGTGGTGTTGCAATCCGAGTAGCATTCCCCTCCCAACCAGTGAGTCAGCAACTCGGATCGCGGAGCACAAGCTTCTGGATTACTCTATAATTTGCATCAGCATGCACTCGTGACGGAAAGAGCACCAGCATTGAATACCTTCAGCCAGGAGACGACGTTGTCCCTGTTAAGCTCATGGAAGTGATATTGCTTCGGAAGTGTTCGCAGTAAAGATACAATATGGGGTGCTTCTATCATTGCCCCAGCCATCATCTTTGCCGGATCGCCATATACAGACCTTAGCCATATACGGTTGGGGGGTGTTTTTCTGCAATTGGAGTCCATATGAGGAGACAAAGAGAAGAAGCCAAACTTTTGTACTTACGGACATGATGCCCAACCTCTACTCCATGTTTTTAAGTACTCGAAATCACTTTCCGACCTGTATGCCATCAGTGAGATGTGAAAAATGGATGTTAATGACTTGCAGACATACAACAGCCGTAACAACCCTGGATCAGTGAGGACTGTCAAGGACGCACCAACAAAATCATCCGCTACCAAATACCTAAATTTCATTACCTGATCATGGCCATGACGAGTAAAGAAGGATTGTGTGTACGCCCGTGCCAGCGCCAACTGTCCCTTCCAGGACAAAGCGCATGTGCCGGTATGTAGACTATGAATGAACGAAGTTACGGGATCATAGCTATAGAACTGGGGGCACTTTGTGCAAGGTTGCCACAAGCACACCAAATGAAGCCGGAACCACTCGGCACATTTTGCAAAGTCCAAGAGGTGTTTGTCGAATTGCGATATTAATTCTGGGCTACCCTAGGCTCATTCTTCAAATACGGTCAATGCGAGTTCGCAAAAATGACAAACCTGTTGTCTGCAAATATCGACGAACCTGTGATAAACGTCATCTAGATGCCGGTACCAGATGTGTCTCAAGACTTCGTTGAAATCAAGACTGAGCAATTGGTGTACAAGGCACTTCGGTAGCGAGATGTTTTTCTGCGACAGATATATACAGCAACTCCACCAACAGGTGACCAGAAGGCCGAAGTCTGAATTGCGGTCGTCCTGTTCCAATTTCCGCACGCACCTCTCTATTAGCCTGACTGCACAGACGTCACTGTCGAGGTAGTAGCTTCTGCTGCGTTGTTGATCAAATAAGAAGCCAGGAAACGACTCGTGGTGGGTTATTATCTCCTTAGAGGCATTGCCCTCGAATATGTCGTTCTCTGGAATTGCGAGGACTGAGTGGAGTCTTCCTAGCTTGAGACGGGGGTTGACACCTAGGATATCCTCCAGTGCACTCACTGGAATGTGGCTCCGCAATCCAAATCGACGAAGTGGGTTCTCCAAGGCGAGGAATAGGAGGTCTTGAACCTCTTCATCGCCAGTATCATGCGATGAATGCATAATTTGTATATATAATGTATCGAGTGGCGATAACGCCTCTGGCACTTGTCGAAGACATGCCTGTAGGCGTTCATGAGGGTCGCTGCCGTCTTGATCAATAAATTTGAAGAGGGTAGTAGGGTAGATGAACTGCCCGTCTGCTCTGCGTGTGATAGTGTCAATATCTTTAGCCGAGGGCCATACACCATTAATTGTACGGCATTGGAGGATGTCACGATGATTCCGGTATATGGTCGAGAAACCAGACTTGACAAAATGCCGCATTTCTCGATGATCCCTGTAGGCACTGAGGTCAATTCGGGCTCTGCACATTTCAGAAAGGGGAGGCGCATTGAAATGATTGACAATATGACGTTCGGGGCGGCTGGTGATAAGGAAAGCGATAGGGAAATGAGGGCCACACGACGCAATGAGATCCAAAACCCTTCTTTGGTCATGGGTACTCCCGCACTCATCTAGGTCGTCTAGGATGATGACGGCTGGCGGAATTGAGGATGCTGAAGTTTCAAAGACTGTGCTAACAGGCTCCACGATGAGTTTGACCCATTGGGTACCTAAGTCCGCAACCAAGATCTGTGGATCCTTCTCAATTACTTCGTCAATCTCCTGCACTATACTTTCGATAGCAATCGCCAGTCGATAGGCTAGGGTAAGCACGAGACCCTGGGGGTTGTTGCGCTGTGGGTCACCATGATAGAAGAAGAACGACCCCGCAACGCGGGCTTTGGAGCCTTTCTTCTCTAGCTGGTTGGCCGTTGTCTTCGCAATGGCTGATTTGCCAATTCCAGCAGGACCTAGCAGCCATTGAACAGGCTTCTCTCTTCTCGGGTCACAAATCCAGGACGCCAAATCAGCTAAGATTGGCCGACGAGTATCGTGATGACATTCGAGGGGATCAGCGCGCACTTTACCAGTGTGCAGTGCGTCATTTACAACATACTCTCGTAGCATATCTCTTCCTGGACAGTTCCTCTGAACAGGTAGTCCTCGAGTGGTTATCAAAGTGTAGACCTACCTCGTTTATATTGGGTCCCATAGATATAAGTCGCTGTTCCAACGTTTGTATGAAAGTTTCCTTGATTATTTATGTGTGCACTGCTGAAGTTGTCCACCGATGTGGGGTTGGGACTCAGAGATGGCGCTGCGAGAGGAAGAGACGATTGCATCCGACGAGGTACTCTGAGTGGAGAAAGGATTCAGGTAAAGGCGAAAGATGATGTAGGAAGAATGCAGGTGGTAACTTGCACTGCCATGCTTGACATGGATTGACGGGCTCACATGTTTGTTGTGGACCCTTATATACCACCAATTTACAATCAATGCTGCGAGTAACGTAGCCGCTGGCATTAACTGAGAAGAGGAAAGATTAGATCTGTGGACAGTAAGACGACGAAGGCATCCAACGTTCTGAGCGACGATGTAAAAAGAAAAGGGACCACAAGTTGGCAGGGTCCGAAGGCCTCGTGGCTTGTAAATTCAGTGTGCAGACGAAGCCAAGGAATTCCCAAGTTGTAAGTGGATACGATTTCACAAGGTAAGAATAATTTGTATGTATCCCCCTTCTCATTGGCATACCTGAAGGTACAGATACTAACAGCGGCAACCTGATGGAGGAATGGGTATTGCATTGAAGGCATGCATAGTATCCTGACAGTAGGGACGCTGACGAGAACCTCCCGTTGCTGGGATGAGATTGAGGATGCCTCCGTGTGTGAACGCTGTGAACTATCGGATCCGGTCGAAAAGCCAGCCGTTCCTAGTTCGTGGCCCACATAGAATTAGGATCACGAAAAAGACGGAACCAATGAGTAGTCAGACTGCGACAATTGAGCGGTACTTCGGTGGCGACTAGGTGAGCTGCGGAGTGTGCACCGCCCGCCTGTGTCAGAGTCGCGCTTGTTTGTCGGCGACCATGGCATCAAACTTCCCACGCCACGCGAGTGGGAAGCACAGGTTGTCTGACATTGATGCACTGCGGTCCTCAGGCTTTTTTGATATTTTGTACTTATTCCACCACCATCCCCTCCTAATTCCTCTCCAACACAACCTCTAGGGGATGCCAGCTCAGTCAACACTCAATGCCGACGAAAAAGCCAAGGTCAAGTCGGTGATTCCGGCTTCAGGAAACAAGATTCAGTATGCTACTTTGGCGCGGATATATTACGCCTATCCGCAACGGGACAAGTGGGCGTATGCGGGACTACAGGGCGCACTTGCGTTCTCATTAGATTTGACGAAGAATGTGTATAGCTTTAAGATGGTGGACATTGAAGGGACGAGGGGTATCATCTGGGAACATGAGCTGTATGAGGATTTTGAGTACAATCCTGATAGGGCATTCTTCCACACCTTTGCGGGAGATGTGAGTCTGTGTCTATCTTTGTTCCAACTCGATCCGCTGACTTCAGTTGTCATTAGACATGCATGATAGGGTTTGTATTCGCCGAGGAGACAGAGGCGAAGGCACTATGGAAAAAGGTCGTAAATAGGAAGGCCATTAAGAGTGAGTTCTTGTGTTGTAATTCACCACCGAGTTAGTAATCTCTCCCCACAGAGAAAGCCCCTTCAGAAAAGCGGAAGAGTAAAGTTGCCAAGGGTGGTCGCATCGACAAGTCCATGATTTCAGGTCCAACAGCTGGATCGTTCCGACATGTTGCCCACATGGGTTACGATTCGGAGAAGGGGTTTACAACGCAGAATGTGGATCCATCATGGTTGGCGCTGTTGAACTCACTGGAAAATTCAGGGATAGACAAGGAGACGATTGCCAAGAATGTAGATTTCATCAAGCAGTACGTTCGTGCACACAACGAGAATATACAGAAAGAGACGAAGGAGCCAAAGAAACCGAAGCCTCCACCCCCCGTGCCTCCTGCCAGACGGAGTCAGTTGATGAATGGCAGAGCAAGTGCAGAATCTCCAGTGACACCTGTGGCCCCATCACCACCTCCAGCACGACGTGAATCCCCACTGGCAGCCCCTCCATCCAAACCGCCCCCGCCCAAACCAAGTGCACCTCCTAGACCTGAAGCACCCCTTCCTCCACGAAGGCCACCTCCATCAAGTAGTGCCCCACCACCGCCATCGCGGCCCCCTGCACCTCCTAGTCGTCCCGCTGCTCCAGCTCCTCCACCACGACCCTCGAGCATTGCAACATCAGCACCACCCCCACCTCCCCGACCAACAAGTTCTGCACCAGCAGCGCCGGCACCACCTCCCCGTCCAACAAGCTCTGCACCAGCAGCTCCTCCGCCCCCTCCACGCCCATCAGCGCATGCTCCTCCCCCTCCTCCAGCGGCAGCTCCACCGCCTCCACGACCTCCACCTCCCCCTGCGGCAGCTCCACCCCCTCCTCCACCCCCTCCACCTGGACCTCCAAATGGCGCCCCACCCCCACCACCTCCGCCTCCACCGCCAGGAGGTGCGCCTCCCCCGCCTCCCCCGCCGCCTCCACCCCCTCCAGCTGGAGGTGGTGGAAATGCACTCGCTACAATGCTCCCCGCCCAACCAGGCCGATCTGCCCTCCTCGAGTCCATTCAAGGCAAGGGTGTTCACTCTCTTCGCAAAACCGATCCAAATGCACCTCCACCCCGTGGCATCTCCTCTGCGAGCTCACCTACCGAAAATGGTTCATCGTCCAACACTGCTGCAGTTGCAGGGGCTGCCGTGGCTGGAGCGGCTGTCGGTGGAGCTGCTGTAGCCGCTGGAGGAGGGGATTTGACGTCTGCATTAGTGGAGGCTTTGATGGCTAGGAAGACGAATATGGGATTGAGTGACGACGAAGAGGAGGAGGACGATGAGGAGTGGGATTAAGGTGGAGAGGCTGCTTTTGCTCACCTTTCCTATCGTGATACTATCGCTTCCACGCAATTTATTTCCCCCCTTTTCCCGCCTCCTGCTGCTTTAATTTTGTGAGTTTGTCGTATGATCGTGACGACAGTTGCACATTATTACATACTGTTTATTGCTTTTCATTTCCTATCCTCATTCACGCTTCATTCTTTAGTATACAACATCTGCACCTGTTCTTGCTTCCTTGCTTGCTTTTTCTTCTCTTGCTTCTTTCACATCTACAGTTGCACCTACATTTGTATCAAGTTAGCCTTTACACCTACATTCTACAGTACCTACCTTCATGTTTTTCTGCTGCAATTGCACTCTATCTTCCTCTATTCGGTTTCATGCAATTTCGTGATGGCTTACTGATCATGGCAGGCTTATACCCGGATGACTTGAGATTGGATTGGATTGCATTCTAGTTGCTTTTATACTTAACGCTAGCTTTCTTTCTTTGAACTCTTTCCTTCAAGCTGGAGTTCTTGTATGGACTTGGTGATGACAAGTTGTAAGAGACTCTGTACACTGCTGCCCAGGAAAGCGAAATTTCTCTCGATTCCTACTTCAAGTTGTATTCTCTGCGCCCACCGCTTTACTAAAGTCGGGCAATCCTTCCATGCAGTAGCCCCCTGTCTGAACCCTCTGTAGCCACTCAAGTCAATAGGGTTACAAAACTTTCAATGGATCGTCTTGTTGGCATCTCCTCTCAACACTCCCGCTCTGCACAATAATCTACCGATTTTTACCTATATTCGAATACACCGGTACTGCAAGGCCCAGTGCGGGACTTTTGGACAATCGCAAGCAGATCAGCTAGTCGGTGTCGCCAAGTTTACAAATATCATTGAACCCGAGCTTGAAGATGCCACAAGAGCGCACGAACCCACGTAAATTCTAGCCAAGCAATCCCAAGGACAGACAGAAGACGTAGATACATTTTTGTGCGGACGCTATACCCGCGTCGCAGAGCCGAGTGTCATGATGAAGATGCGCATAACCTGCGTTTTCATACATTCAGAGTCAGCCTGATGCAACAGCCGACCGAATACAACACAAAGCCGTGGAGAATAGATCGCCAATTCAAAGCAAGCAACTCCAGAGCAACCAGGACGACAGCAAATGAGGGGGGTCGAGTTGTACACTTGGTAGTACAAAAGGGTGCACGGAAAGAAGAACTCGAGAGAAACCACGTAGCAAATCATGTAACAACAGCAGCGGATGCTCTTCGGCCCGCACAGCAGCCACGAGCAGGAGCAATAACCCGAGCATGATCCTGACGATCATTACCGTGACCTAGCCTTCCTTCCTCAAACGATCTCACGTCGTTCCCTCTCGACGCTTGCTTATCAGAACCACTATCACAGCATCCTCCGCAACTCTTCACGCATTGGCATCTCCCTGGAGGACACCCACAACTTCCTCTGCAGCACTCAAGTTTGGGTAGAGTTACGAATCCAAATCCAAAGGCTGCCTTCTCGGCGCCTATACCCATCATGGTCAAATCAGTTGGAGGGATAGCCAGACTCGAGGAATCTAATACATCTCCAGACCGTTTTCTCATCGGAGGCGCCGGTAGCGAAGCCGCTCTGGCGAAGAATTCATCAAAAACACTCGATGGAGGATTGAAGACAGGGTTGGGGCTAGTACTAGGAGGTGATGGACTTGTAGAAGTTGAGGCAACTGCCGATTGATAGGACAGGTCGATATTGGCAGTAGAGGGGTCAATGCAATGGCCGCATCCATCGGCACAATCTTTGTGATTGGGTGCAGTATGCTCTGGTCCTCTATGTTCTACGCACCCGGGGCAGGCACAATGCAACCCACATGTGCAGCCAGACCCTGCTAACGAGGCAATAGCACTTAGTGGAGGCATGATAGGGAAATCTGGTAAAGACTGTGTTGAAGGATGTGTGAACGAGTCTTTGCCGCCAAATAAGAGTGGTGGAAGCTCGGGACCAGGAGAGGGGGTGAGGGATACATGATGATGGTGGGGGTGGCTATGGTGGTGATGGTGAAACTTATCGAGTTTGGTACGTTTGGCGGATGTCGATGAGGATGACGGGGACGAAAATTGTGAAGGGCTGGCTGGTCGGGAAGGGTGCCGCTTGGCAGCCCTAGGACGGGGAGAGTTCCCGGCGTGGTGCCCACTGATGGCTGCCGCAGCGTGTGCAAGGGTTACGAGCCCTACTTCTCCTTGTTCCGGGAATACATCGGGGGATGACGACGCAGATACCTTGCATTTGCATTTAAGGACATCGTTGCAAGTGCATGGATTCAACAGCGAGTCCACTGTACAGTGAATGGTGTTGACGAGGTCAGTGTCCCCTGTTCTCCATTCAAGAAAAGACTAACCTCGTTGTCGGGAGTAAGACGAACTGGCCGAGGATTCGGATTGCTTGAAAACATCCCTCAGACCGTTCGGAAGTGCGGGTACGATGGGAATGAATCTCCGAGCTGAGGTACCGGGAGGGTACAATCAAAATAAAGTTAAGAATCACTTATTCGCTACCTCAACAGTCATATCCGATCGAACAACATACATTTGGTACCATGAATGGAAGACTCTGTGGATCGTTGCTCCGCCTTAGGGAGGCACGTACACTTGGAGTGCACTCGCTTTGATTGACGGAGTTCCCGACATTTCTCGCATTGTGATACAGGTCGGCCTTTCTTTTTGATCTCGAATAGCGGCCGGTCAGTATGGTGGCACGACGACGATCTATGCCCTTTGATGCAGGATTCGCTATCGTTGAATATAAGTGCTGGAGGAGCCATAGTAAAGACCGTGACATACCATGCGAACTTCTTGCTATTCACGTACACCTGAATTGCGCAGATACCACAAGGCTCGGTCAGAGATGCAAGAAAGCAGGCGAACAAGCGGCAATAAGTACCATCGAGTCGAGGGCCTCAAAGGGCAGGATATACGCTGGAGAATCAGAGGACGGTAAGGAAGTGGGGGTGAACGAAGGGTCTCATTGGGATGGGAGATAAATATGTCACTATTTGGCCCTGCCGAGATTCATGTGCTTATGTCATCTGATCTTGTGAACTGCAGCCCAATGCTCTCGACTCGCCTTGTCACCGCAACCCTCAAGAGTATATGAATTTCTGCGTCCTGTGAGCCTCGCAGGCCTCATGTGTGCACTCTCTCAGCTCCGCTGTGCTGTTGCTCCTCTCTCTGTCTGTAGCACTCGTGAACAGCTATCAGAACGCTCGGGCCCACCCGATGAAGGAGCGAACTTGTCCATAATTGCTCATAGCATGCGTTATTTGGGATAGGTGTCCACAGATGATCCATTCGTGCGAGACGAGTATAAACGGCCGCGAGCGCCACTTGAAGCACACACGGCTTGGATCGTAACTGGACGCATGGGCTGAAGAAGCACAATTGCCTCATGTTGACATTTCGCTATTGGCTCGCCCACTGGCTGGGACGTGCAGCCCTTCTCCGTTCGCACCTATTGTCAATCACTAATCCCGCAGGCAACGCTCCTAGACCGCGACCTTTTTGCCACGGGACTGTAAATGCCTCAGTGACGATTTTGTTGCGGCATTGGAATCACATTCCGAGATACGAACATTGCTGGTTGGCATGAATCAACCCCATAACACTGTTGCGCCCATTGTCATGTTCGCCAATATTATAGCTATTCCAGAAACCAAGTTGTGCACGCTGATATCCGAGGTGTCAACTGTACTCGGCCTTGCACACATGACTTGAAATGCTTTCTAGAATGTTGCCGTCGACGCCGCAGGCATCACACCCCTCACGCCAGGAAGCCGAAGGTGATCTCAGATTACTGCCAGTTGACGCGCTTACCAGGGTTGTGCTACTCCGTGTTAGGCAGCAAGGTAAGGATCCTACCCCATTTCTCAATCCACGTTTGTGCTGTACAGTTTGATGACACTATTTGTCCCCGGTCATGCCATGGTACTCGTGAGGTACTCGAGCCCTTTATCCCTCTGTTCACTGGCGCGTTGAGCATCGATACCCGCTCCTATGATGTCGACAAGTGAACAAGTGTCAGCCGACCTTGCTTGGCTTATAAGAGGGCAGCTTCATTGGAAGATCGATTCCAGATTACCATCGCTCATTCCTTAACGATTGTGGCTCTGAAGCTTCCGAAGCACAAAGTGTCAGGGAGATGCCTCATGGCCGGAATCTCCCCCTGCCAAGTTCCAAAATTGATTGGCATGCTTCAAAAATGTATGCTTGATATCCGCTTTCGTATTAGACTTTCTATGCTATGCCGCACTTGTATAGCTGCACGGTCATGAGTGGATTGAAGGCTTCCACATGTCAATCTATGAATTCAGACGCTCGCGCTAGAATAGTCATATAGGTGACAGAGAACACACCCCCTGCACCCAACTCACAGGATCGCGTTCGGCCGCCCTCAACTTTTTCGGGGTCTTTTAGCTACTATTACCGTCCTTCCATATGGGTACTAGTGTCAACTAGGCTTGGGTTCTTGGTGAGGTCATGAAGCTCGGGCACAATTTACAGCATACCTCAGCTCGTCCCGGGCCCTCTTCTCGATAGGTGGGTTTTACTTATCTTGTTACAATGTGCTGGTGTAGGCAATGACCTCTATCATTGTCTTATTAAGGTCATGTGGCAGCAATGCACCTTGCACCCAAGTCACAATGAGAGCGTCTCGGACGAAAGGATGAGGCATTGCGTACCGTTCTTCTCTCCACGGCTAAGGTATCATCCAAGCGTCCAACAATAAACGGCCAGGCCTAATCTTGTTCGGGTTGCGCCATGTATCCCATTCTCTTTGTGTTGTGACCTCGCCTCCATCCCTCCCTCCCATTAGAATAATAGGTCATGGAGTAACACAAGCCGCAGCTTAACCCAATCCACTCCTTGCAGACAAAGAATAAAGTTGGAAGCGTCCGGAAAGAGCTTCGTCTTTCGATTCAAGCACGTACAGCTCGTCTACGTCGACAAAGTCACAAAAGTCATTTCTGACTTGCGCAAAGCACTGAAAAATTACCTGACAAAAACAAATGAAGCGAACGTCGATGGGTGAGACGTACTGAAGGCTCGTGTTTTTATTCAAGGCGATGCATGCCCTTGAGGCTCAATATCAGACTCACTAACAAATGTGTCGATAGTTTCACCAGGTGTACCCAATAAATAAGAAGTGTGTGGAATCCTGGGGGCTTGCTCTAGTTTATTCTCATGTAATGTCAACACCAGGGTTTCTAAATCTGACTGAATATCCTCGAATTCGCATACTCAGAAGTATCAACCCCTCCTCAATGCGCGTCCACCCGAGAAGCCAATACATATCAGTACAGTACATTAACACTGAAGCCGAGCGTATATGCGCAGGTAAGATGGCCGAGAGATAAGATGCAGGATACCTGCTGTATAAATCACGAATTAGGAGAATCAGGGGGTGCCGTAGAGCATCCACTGTATTGAAGTGGGGGAGCACCGTTTCTGATCTCCTCTCGACTCCGAGGACAAAAACCCAGTGCCTCCAAAAAAGTTTGAAAGGACTTTTGCTCCAAGCTTTCGTGGTCCTGTACTTGCGAGTCACGCCGCTCAGGCTCCTTAGATGCCTCATGACTTGTTGAGTCTGGGCACTCGGAATGCGCGCGGAGGACCTCTTTGGGTCCATCCGCGGTTGGTCCCCGCTCCCAAGTCCTAAATTGCGAAGCGAGTTTCTCCACCCATGGCAAATCCACGAGATGCCTAAACGCTTTCTTCACACAAGGAATAAGCTCCTTGCCAGGCGATTCGAAAATGGCCCGCTTCCTAGCCGACAACACGTCATCCACCCATTTCGACCTCCAATCTTCCAACATCCATGGTGGCCTCGGCTCCTTCTGTCCAAGTCCAAGTCGTGGACTTTCTTCAAAACCGTAACTGACAGCTGCCCATAGAAAGACATAGAAGAATGATTCCAAGTCGTGCATGTAGGTACGTTGAATGTGCCCTCTGGCTTCCAGAATTTCCTTTGCAATGAATGGAAGCACGCCATTTCTGTTCTGGATTGTAGTGGCATGGGGTCGTGGGGGTGAAGCCACTCCACTAAGTGGGTGTGTCAGGTGCCGTACCAGGTCACAGTCCTGATTTAGGGCACCCCTCACACCACCGTCGGGCAGCCGTTGAAATATAATGGTACGAGGGCTGATATCTCGGTGGACCCACTTGAATTCCTTGTAAAAATGCCAGTGGCCTATGTTGTTGACGGCAATTAGCGAGACTATTAAAAACGAAGCTGAATGACTTACACTCAATAGCGTCGATGAAGACGCGAAGAAACTCATCAAAATCCTTAGTCTGCCACAGATGATAATATCTTGATGTGAGAATTACCCGTGCTTTAGGATGCCGTTCAGATAGACCCTTTTCCGAAATAGGTTTCGCTATTTTGTAGGATGGGGATCCTTCGGACCTGCAGTCGAGTGGCTCGAGTGGCTCACTTGTTTGGGTATGAGTCTCCTTACGCACTCTCAATATAACTGGAGTATTGAGAGGTTTATTTTGCGCATCTATCTTCGTGTCTTCATGAGGGTATCTTTCACCAGCCTTCGGGCGAATCTCTGAGAGTGGTGGGTGGTAGGCAGAGTCGAGTTCAAGTAGCAAGTACATTGAAGGTGGGAGTTGAAGTTGTCTCAGCCCTTATACGATAATTGCAATATAAGATTAAGATTAAACTCAAGACTCGGAATGACTCAAGTGCCACATGCAGACCTACCATGGACCCACAATGCATTCGATCGCCTCGTGGTGCTAGCACTGAAACATCGTCCCTTCCGGCGTCTTTATGCTTGGATGTTCTAACTAGGATGCCCATTCTCTTGCTGTTGCGGAGGATATGCCTGTAACGTACCCCTCAATATAATGTCCTTCATCGCCAAATAACCCCAGAGGAATTATAATATTCGGCTGACAAAACGGTATAACACATTGAAACAAAACATATGCACAATCAATGAAAATAGGGGCGAGTAGGGAGAGTCCAAATATGCAAAAGTGCCACCAGGGGGTGACGAACAGCGATAGCATAGAAAACAAAAAAGAAAGCACGATGAGGGTTAGGACAGGACACAGTGAGCAAAGCGATGAGGTTCCGAGGGTGCAGTGCAGGGATGGGAGCAAGCATGCAGTATATGCGTCCTGCTTTGTCTCGGGAGTGTCGCGCAAGCTCAAGCGCACATGAATTGCTAGCGTACTGCTGACGTCCTTTACACACTACAAAGACGGATGACATATCAGTAGTGGGTTGGTTGAAGTCAAAAGGAAATTGCGCGTACGTATCATCTAGTGGGGGGTAGGGTAGGAGTCAAAAGGTTAGTAACTATGTCAGCTGGTCATGGAGAACAAGGCTTCTATACCATCGTAGTGGAACTGCGTCTGCAACGACAATGTAATTCAGAATACGCAAGAGGCAGCTTCGCGATGCATACCTTCTTTGGGTTATCGGGTGCAGTACGAACGTATCTATCATTATCAACAGGACTATAAATAGGAGTTAATTACAGTTGCTTGATGAGCCCATGAGATCAAGACTTGCCGTTCTTTCTTCTAGTCGATGTAAATCGTATCTCCTCAATATCATGCACTAAGAAGAACTGGAATAAAGACTACACACTTTGCATGATGCCAGCATGCTTTGCAGCGTTACACAGACAGCAACGACACTCAGAACGGGTGACCACTCATTCCCCAATATAGATGCACATATCTGGACAACGTGGGTACGAGTTTGTATCAGCCCAGAATATTCAAAGGAGTAATGGTGCTCACATGTCCGTTTGAGTATACGTGCTATTTTTGCGTGCAACAATCCATAGCGCAGAAGGGAGCGGATCCGTCAAAGGGTTCCGTATCGGAGTGTGTAGCGTGACAGGGTAGATGGGATGATGCATTCACCAGTCCAATCGACAGTGCAAGCGCAATTTCCGTATAGAACGGGAGAATGAGATATAAGCCACGAGCTTAAGAAGGTGAGGCATACGGGATGTATAGGCGCCTGCTTCCCATCTACAACCACAAATTGCACAGCAGGAGATGAGATCGGATAGTTGCTATCGAATCTGAATTGTAGTGTGTACACTTCGCCCTGTAGCGTGAAGCGATCCATTAAGGACAGTCCAATAAGTAAATCGGTTATTGGACGCGACAGAAGAGGCGCCGAGGGAAGTAGAGGTGAGTGCGAGGCCAACTGCGCGACGGAATCGCAGCACACCTTGTATAACGATTCTCCCATAACTTCTACAGTGAAAAACCACGTCGAGAAGTCATCCGCTTTCAATAGAGTGATCCCTGTGATAATGAGAGACAGATATTATCAGCCAGGGTCGTCACAATTTATGCGCACAGAGACACCACCAGCCCCCTCCATGGAATCATACGAGAGGGACCGCTTGAATGAAATGAGCAACGTTAGCAGCAGACTCACCAACTGGACATCCCTCCCTCTTGATCTCGCTCAACTCCTTCGCCAATCTTCTCGCGGAGATAGAGGCCATGACGCTCGTTAAAGAATGGTCGTGTGGTTGAGGTCGTGATCCACAAAGAAGTATTAGATCAGAAATACAGCAAGTCGGGGATCTGAAGGTGGCAGAGAGAGCTGAAAGTGGCCTATATAGGAACCAAGGAATGGAGGGAGATCTCGACGCCCCGGGGAAGCTGAGCCTGTTTCTCCTAGGCTTGGCAATTGCCCTCTAACCCAAACATAGGCAAACACCCACCCACCTAGTATTTAAGTCAAATTTTGTCACCGGCGATTTCTTTAATGTCAACCCGCCTCCCCGCCTTAGAGTCACTTGTGTTCCTATTATCGCAGAAGGGAATTTGCAGGCGCTCGCGGAGAGGCAGAGAAATCTTCTCCAAGGAGAATCTTACTTAGTTACGATTGCGAATTGTGCCTTCTGCCAGCTTCGTGTTGTAACCGAGCAAGATACATTCCAATCACTCCTGTCCTCGATGACTCTAATATACGTGCTGTCATAACGGTACAACAATAATGATAGTGTTTTCCATTCGTTTCCATCAACAGCATTGCACAGCACAAGGACGATCTTCTGCGTAAATACGGCATCACTTACCCGAGGGTTTGTTCAATTTTGCTGGCCTCATCTGCACTCTTCGCCTCTCCGATTCTACGTTCGCGATCTTTGTTAATTTCGTCCAAGATCTCTTTGGCACCGATTTCGATCAAAATCCGAGCCAGCTTTTCTCCAACCTTTTCAGCTTCTTCCACACTTGTCACCCTCTCCGTTAGCGTGTGTTCGACATGCTTTTCTCCATCAATACCAGTCACACAGCCCGTCAACGTCAAAATGCCCTCCTGCTTTGATTCATCGCCATCATTGTCCAGCCGACTTGCTACACCGACCGGAACACTGCATCCTCCTTCTAGAACTCGCAGCAACCCGCGTTCAGCTACGCATCTCCATTGAGTTGGCCAATGAACCAAAGTTTTGCACAATTCCAGTGCTTGGGTGTCATCACCGCGAATTTCGACGGCAAGGGCACCTTGAGAAACAGCGTGATATAGGATGGGGGCTTGAAGATCGGTTGTAATTCGATCTCCCATGCCTAACCGGACTAAACCGGCTTTTGCAAGGATAAGTGCGGCATAAGGACCGTCTGGTGCATCAAGCTTTGCCAATCGGGTGTTCCTGTGAACAGGGAAGAACAAGAGAAAGAATGGTCGGTTAGCAAGGGAACTCTCGTTGGTTAAGGAAATGACGTACAGATTTCCTCGCTAAGTGTGCCGAGGACATCATCAGCCTTCACTGGAGATTAGATGAAGCGAATGAGAAAACGTACCACGTCCAAAAACTTCAAGTGTGGATACTTCCTCTTAAGCTGCGCCACTCTTCTCACACTACTCGTCCCAACCGTGCTACCATGTGGTAAATCTTCCAACGTTCTCCAACTCTCACCCTTCTTGACAACCAAGCTATCCACCGGATCCTCTCTTTCCAGAATCGCGCCGATAGCACATCCCTCGGGCAGGGCCGTTGGTACATCCTTTAGTGAATGAATGAGCATGTCCACGATATTTTCCTTGAGGGCCACTTCGAGCTCTTTGGTCCATAGT